>JAOQGH010000012.1:149508575-149606659 GCA_025769975.1 Gallinago jamesoni
GAAGAGGTTGCCCAGGGAGGTGGTTGAGGCCCCTTCCCTGGAGACATTCAAGGGGAGGCTCGACGAGGCCCTGGGCAGCCTGGTCTAGTTGGGGGTGTCACTGCTGACTGCGGGGGGGGGTCAGACTAGATGACCTTTGAAGTTCCCTTCTGGCCTAGATGATTTTATGATTCTGTGATTTTATGATTTAGTCACTGCCTCCGTTTCAGAGCTGGCTGTGGAGAGACATTGCAGGAAGTTGTGTGCTGGGATCTCAGTGGCGGCTACTGGAGGTGTCAATAGCATAATGCCATTTTACAGCCCTTCTTCCTGTGTTTCCCACCTGTGCATTCGCATTCAGTCTACATTCATATCAGTATAAACAGCTTTTTCTACAATTTATTGCAGCCCTAGGAGATTCCTGTGCTTCTATTTTCTAATTCATTGTAGGGACGTTGGTATGTGCTAGCAAAAATATGAGAGCTACCTCTTATGATTCATAATTTTTCATCTCACAAATCTCCCAAGCTTCTGGTATTGCCCCTCATATTTCAACAACATATTACAGTAAACTTCCCTCCTTCCTGGCCCAGGATCACAAAGGAATATTACAGTTTACTTCCTTCTATATAATGATTTTGTCTATAAATTCTAATCTGATCCAATCTTCATATTCTCTCTGTTTTATTAGATTCTGGTGAGATTTCGGATGTGCCTTGCTACTTTCTCATCCTCCTTTTTTTCACTTTGCATTATCCCTGCTTATCCAAGACAAACCAAAAAAGTTTGAGAGGAAAGGGAAGAGACACTTGCTGTTGGTAGGACAGACAGAAAGGAAATCCTTTGAGTAATGGAAAAAAAGTATTGCCTTCACTTTTAAATAATATTCTAAATGCTCTTTCTCTGAATTGTAATAGTTTTTCACTGACTTTGTGGCTGCATGATTATCAAGGGCTACCTCATGGGCTAATCAGAACTTTATTTGTTGTATTAGAGATTTCAGGTGACATCAGATAGAGACCTCGATCCAAATTCTCTGGCCAGTTTTCATAATTGGAAGTTACAGCATAGTTCTCAATGACAAGTAGTTTATATGAGGTTCAGTTCCACAAACTCTAGTTATGAAAAGTCAGGGTGTTCAAAGGAAAAGTAAGTTGTGCAAGAATGAGGCAGATGTTTTTAATAAGTTCATATTAATAAGAAGCATAACTCAAAATACGGTTTCAGATTCACAAGGCTGCTTCCTGTGGCCTTTTGGTGAATTCCATAGTGTATTTTCCTTATTGTTCCCAGGCACGTGTTCCTCTGAAGTTGACATGTTGTTCTGGTTTTCCATTTTCCTGCCAGTGTTGCATCTCACAGCACCATGCAGAGCCCAAGGTCCCCATGGTCATCTTGTTGGCCTGGCTGGCTGGTGAGCATCTCCATGTGGCTCTCACAGTTGGCCTCTTATTTTACACATGGTGGGGGTGACACCTGGTGGTGTCACTGGACAAATCCATAGCCTTTGGATATATTCCAGTGTTTTTGATGCCCCTCCTCTCCACCCCCCATTTTGGTGCCTGACTGACCTAATGAACTTCCCTTGTTCCAAACTTATCCCACAGCCTTGTGAAGTCAGGGACCCCAAACCTGCCTTTTGCTGTTGTTACTTTCCATTCCTGTTTAGCATTCAGTTATTCATTTCTTTACTTCTTGTTAAAGAATGTTTTAGTCATTAGATACATACACTTATGTGGATATATATATTCAATTTATATATATTCTTACATGTATATTAACATGCTATATATACACATATAAATATAAGTATCTAAAGCGTATCTATGTATAAATATTCATACATATTTAAACTCTCTAGATTTACATATAGAAAGAGAAATCTGTATTTCTATAAAAATGTACATATTTATATATTGGAACACTCCCTGCTCTAAAGGAAATGGGCAGCCAACCAGGGGCGTTCTTAGCTCACCTGGGTGCCTGTCATATATTGTCTTGCATTATAGCTGTCCTTATATGATTGATATTGAAGGAAAGGAGGGAATATGGAAAGGACTGTTGTAAAAATAAGCACAGGATGATGCCAGAGGCCTCAAAGGTAGAATCACAGAAGTTCAATTAGAAGGCACTAAAAAAGTGCAGCCTTGACAGCTATGTAGAAGCAGTTTAGGGTTTACATAAATTTTTACAAAATTGTGTCCTTGATGCACAGCACAGTCAAGGACATCTGTAGATTTCATCTGGAGTGTAATGACATTAACTCATTGAACAGGCACCTTGCTTCAGAATTAGATCTGCAGGATTGGTCTCTCTGGTATCCTTTACTGCTACAAATATAAGCAGTGGTTTTTTTATTACGAAAGGAAAACACACCAAGAGGAAGCAGCGGATGAACACCACTGAGTGCCTGTGGAATACAAGTAGATTGTGGGCCAGATTTGAGCTTTCAGCCTTGGCCTAGACACAAAGATTTCCTGCAAATGGAAGCCAGTACGTGGATATGGATGAGGACATGAGCTCTTACAAACCCCTAAGAGTCACTGTGTCCAGTTGTGTCTGGGGATTTTCAGTCAATATCATAAATTTCCAGAAACTTCTCTGGGAAGTGAGATGAGACTTATCATCTGGCCTGTAGTAGGTCCCACAAATCATTGTGGCTCAGTTTTAGTTCATAAAGGTTCTGCCTTTTCTAATGTCCACTGCCCAGCACCTTGAAGACTATACGAACACTTCTTTCTAAACAGAACTTTAATAGAACTCAATAAACATTGGTCATGAGCTGGAAATTGTCTACAGGACAATTTAGCATCTTCCTTTCTTTCTGTGCAAAAGTGGGTTTTTAGTAGTATTAGTAGAAGAAAATAGAGGAATGAGGCCAATGGTAAAGAATGATAAAGGAAATTTTTAAGGATGTTAAGGCATCCAGCTATAATTTGGATTCTAAACTCTGGACTATTATGTGTAACTGCAGTCAGGCACTACTTTTAATTCAATTTGTTGGGCTCATAAAGGAAAACAGACTAAAGCGTGCATTAGTCTATTTTTTTCACTTGACATTTCTGTATCCATCAAGCAGTTTCAAGTAGCCTGACAGTCTTATCACATTATGACCATTTTCCTTTAAGTTAGGCCAAGTCAAGTGTGGCGAATTAAAATTAATTATTCAGTGAAAACAAAGGCTGAAGTGTGATCAAGTTTGGCTGTTTACCTTGTTTGTTTGTTTGTTTTTCTCCTTTCTGGGCGCTTCAATTCCCCAGGCTCTGTCCTCCTCTTGTGTATGGCATTTTGAAGGGCAATGACAGATTGTAAATTCAACCCAAGGTCGCTGAACCATTCAGTGGAGTCAAGGGAGCCCTGATGAATTTCTTTTACGCGTCCTGCATAAGCGTGTATTATACAGTCGTTAACAATGTGATAGTCTGAAGTTTGTTGCAGTTGTGGTGCAATCAATCACTGTACCTCTGTTTATACAGAAAATCTCTGCACCTCTCGTGAGTTGCTGAGATGCCGTTGTGCATAATCTAGTATCCTTGAGGTAAAACAAATCCTGGCCGCATGCTTCTGATGTTGACAATAAGCTTCAGCTCCAGCGGTTGCAGTGTGGGGATAGAGGTGTCCAGGACTGCTTGAGATGCTGTAGGGTATCTGAGATAGCCACGTGTGGCCATTAGATGTGGCTTTGGCATGTAATAGATCAATGCTGTTGGCATGGCAAGTGGAAGAACTTTCATATTGTTCTGGAGTGATAGATCTTTATCGTCCACGACAGTCTGACATTTCCTTAAAACAGTTGGTTTAAAGTACCAGAAATTGGAATATAAAAACTTCAAACCTATAGGGAGAGACTGAAGAGTGTAAGCTTTGTACAAGCTTTTTTTCTGAATTCAGGTCCTGGAGGAAAGGTATGGTCCTCTCTCTCTTCCTAATGGGGTTATACAAAGTGATTTTGCACAAAAACCTCTAGGCCCCACCTGCTTCCATTCAGAAAACCTGTCCTTGTTGCTTTTAGTAGGTTTTCACTGAAAAAGCAAAGGAAAAAAAAAAAGGGGGACATAGTTCAATCTGTTCTCCATATGCTTGGTTAGAACAAATAGAGTTTTAGGAAGAAAATTGGCTATTTTAAACTTGACCAGAAGTTGTGCTTCAGTGCCCCTTCTGATGGTCCAGCCTGCTCCAGCCTGTTCCTGCTGAGTTTAGAGGTGTAGGGGAATGCAGTTTTGCCTTCATCACATTGCTGAAGGTTAGGGAAACTGAGACATAGAATCAACGGATCCGGGCAGATGAAAAAAATTATTAGGGTCTTTTGCTACTGGTATTCACAAAGAGACAAAGACAGAAAAGATCGATTTGGTATCCTAAAAGCCTGTTATATACGCAATTTAAATGCCAGCTAAGGAAGAATGCAGTGACACTGCAAATACCTGTAAAGAATAAGCAAGGGACCATCACGAATAAACGATTAGGAGTAAAGCAGAGGACAATATAGGCTTTATATCAGGAGGTTTTAGTGGGAAGTGCTGGCCTCCAAATGGGAAGATTTAATGACTGGACAGATTACAGTGTGCAAAACAGCTTTGGACTGTGGGAGACTGATTTATAGATATACATGGCTTAAGGGAGCTATTAAGATTATCTGGCCTAATTTCCTTCAGTGTTTACCTAAACATTAGCCAGGTGTGGGTAAGATGGACAGGTATAAAGACTGCTTAGAAATCTTCATTCCTTCCCTAAATCTCTTCCTTATTTACAGTAAACTTTGGGGTTAGGTTGGCTATTTTGTCATTGTATTTCTTTTCTCATCACCTGGTTGATGCAGAAGGTACTGTTGTTTAATTATGAGTGGTAGACCTGTAAACGTCCATTCTTTGAAGGCTGGAGGTGTGACAGACTACACTCAAGTGACTCACAAAGTGAGACAACTGCTACTGGCCCCAGAAAAATGAAGTCTCGGTGGATTTTAGCATTTAAAGTAGACCTCACAGCAGCTGCTACTGCATCCCCACAGACCACTCAGCTTCCCACAAATCGCTTCAGCAGCATGGGACCAACCTGCTGCCTCAGATGACACAAAAAGGGCCAGAAGAGAGGTATTAGGAGAGAAGTGCCTGGGCTCGCCATCTTTCTGCTGCTGTTGATGGGGTAAGAGAAATCCTGGCAGCAGCAATGAGCAGTGAGCAGCTCCAGCTCTGGAGTGCAGGACGTGGGGATGCCACCCAGGCATGCAAACCCAAGAAGAGTACTGAAAGAAACACTTCATTATTAACCATGCATAACATGCCAGTGGGGGAGATTAGTCTTCCAAGTGGTTTTTCTTTCCTCTTTTTTACATACTTTTTAAAATAGGTTCATTATTTGCTAAAAGGCAGAATGCCTTTCAAATGATTTGGGCTATCTGAAAGCTTCCCACAGAGATTAAACATCTCCTGTGTGGAGTTTTCCCTGTGCACACCACCAGACCGTCAATCTTCCTTCACCTGGAGCCATAGTGGAGTATTTTAACTGGATGTCTTTATCAGATCTCTGCTGACAACCTGTCAAAGCATTCCTGGGGAATGACTCATTTGCAAGTGGCTTTCCTACCTTTCTCTTCTCCTTTCACCCTCTTTTGCTCCCTTTCTCTCTTGCTCCTTAAATTGCATGCTATAAATAGCTCTTGAAGAAGCAGAGTTTGAAAAGCAGTGCATTTCATATAAATCAAGGTTCGGATGCTGCCAGGGCTTGAATTTCCTGCAGAAAAAGGTGCACCCAAGCTATTTTTTTTTGCATAATTCTGAGTGTGACTGTCATCGTCCAACAAACCAGTGGCCTGTCCTGACTGCTGCCATGATTCTGATGGCAGCTGGTTATCTCACTGACCATTTCCCATGCCATTCTTAGGAGGAAAGCTTCTTTCCAATCCTGAGTAATTCTTGTTAAGCCATTTAGCTGTTGTAGTACATGAAGACTGATCTTATGAATTTTTATCCTACATATACATAGGGTGGCAATCACACTGTTAATCAGTACTAGGAAAGGTATTTGATGCTGGCTGTTATTAATGCCCTGATATGTCTCCTGAGATCGTGAATAGTTGAAAATTATATTCCTGTGCCAAGGAACAGTCTCCTAAACTTTCTTTGCATTTCAGTGCTTCTGGCTGCAAGTTTAAGTCCTGTGAAGAACTGGTGGGTTCTATTGAAATTTCCCCTTTGCATTGGAGGTCAAGAGAAACCCAGGCTTTATTAAACGCCTCTCTATAGAATGCATATTCTGTACCACTAGGGAAGGACTACTGCTTCCTGCAAGGGGTGTCCCCCGTTCCATTCTGACTTCTTCTGTGTCCTTCTCTACCTTTTTGCTCACCTCCTGGCATCTCCTCGAGGAGATCTTAAAGGTATTTCAAAACTAAGAGAAATTATCTGCCAACACTCTGCTCTCTCAGATCTTCCCTGCTACTAAGTGGTGTAAGATTGGACTAATCTTGCCTCTCTCACACATCCACACTCTGTAAATTGAGTTCAAATGATTTGGAGGAGTCGAAACCAGTCTGGCACCACTCTCATGAATATCTAATCAGCCTAAAGACAGTTTGAACCCAAGGCCTTTGCGGATGTGGTTACTTGCTTTCAGTGTTTCTGAATTTGTTATATTGAAGTTAATCAGAAAGAACAATGCATGGAATCAAGTAATAACCAGTATCTGTTATCTCCATATGGTGACAAGCACACTTCCAGTGATGCAACTCCCAGTGATTTCATACTTTTCCCTATGCATATAGGCATTGCTGTGCTATACTTAGAGTATTAATTGAAGCAGATAGAGATTAATTAAAAATATATTAGCCTGTCTAATGGTTTTCTTGCTTTATAACTGGTTTTAATAGGCAAAGGTTAGCTTTAGCCTTAGGAGGTGAGTTTTCCACTATAGCCAGCAGAGGAGGAAAGGGCAATTCAGAACAAAAGGCTGACAGAGGTGCTAATAAATCAGCCTGAAGCTGTTTAAAAAGAAAATGGGGATGAAAGCTGATAAACACAGAACCAACTCGTGGCTCGGCTCTACGAGTGGCTTTCTTGTAAAAATGTCATGCATCTAGTGAGAATTTAAGCCTTTAGAGGGAAAGGGGTGTTTCTATCTGTTCTGCCTCAGTGCTCAACATCTAATGTCAGGACTGGATCCCAGAAAATGATGGGGTAGCAGAGGTGACATTGAAAGGCTGCAGGACCAGAAGCCATGCTCCTTCCATTTCCCAAGCATATTATGTTGAAGCCATGTCTAGACGTGTTCTGTGGTTAAATAATTAACTACAGCAATCGGAGGTATTTGCATGTGCTAGTTAGCAATTATGATTTCATGTTCTTGGCTTCTGTTGCCTAAATATAGATGTATTACCCTTGGAGATGCTCTACGGTAGCCCAACAGCCCTCTATCATCCAATCCATCAAGATGTAGGTCTTCCACAGGTCCTGTGTCATACCTGCCTGGATAAAAGGAGGCTGAGGGGAGACATCCTCACTCTCTACAGCTACCTGAAAGGTTGTAGCAAGGTGGGGATCGGATTGGTTTCTTCTCCCAAGTAACAAGTGATAGGACATATATTTTTAATTTTTTTTTCCTAGCAGGAAAAGCGGATGATTGAGAATAAATGGTTAATTTTTGAGATCACTGAGACCAAATCTGAAGCCAAAAATAGCACTAAAATAGCACTTGGTGAGAGCTCCTCTTGAGCAAATCTAAGCAAATGAAAGCCGTCAGCCAGTGGTGAAAGTGTTAAAAGGGGACTTTATTTCACTATGTACTCATTCAGCTACAAATCAAGTTAAAAGGGAATGAGATACAGGCAATAAGATCTGTCATTGTTTTTCAGGTTGTGTGAGGAAGGGATTTTTTTATGAATTTTTAAGGGAAAACTCAAGAATGTACATTTCTGTCTGAAGAGACGTGAGAATGATGTTATCTGTAGGTATTTACACTATAGGCAGGGACTAAATAGTTCAATAAATGGCTTACAGTGGTTAGGAGAGCAACCTTGATTTAATAAAGGAGGTAATTTTTTAGAGAGTTTTGCAGGCTGGAGTGCAGCTTATTTGTTTCTCTGGTGTTCCACTTTGTAGGATTCATCCCACGTGACTGTGCACATCATTGAAGAGCCTTTCGAGTGTTTGGCTTCATCTGTCACCCACAGAAATAAGAGAGGGTGGCACTTGCAGGTTGCATGAACATCACGGGCAGCAGATTTAAGGAAATCCTTTCCTTTTTACTTTTTGCTGACAGCATTGTGGTCAGGCAAATTATTTGGAACTGATCATGCTTTGCAGAATAAAAAAGAAAAAAGGCTTTCATTAACATTACAATATTGTCTTCAGATATTTCAGAGAAAAGAAATTGTGCTAGACTCTAGGAGAAAAACCAAAATGAGGGTCATTGCATGGTATGTGCTTTTGTTTCACAGTTCTCCTCTGATCTGGGATTGTGCGTTGGCAGACAATAGATCTCTCTGATGATGAAGATGATTTTGTAGTTGTTAATCTGGATCAAACCTAGGATCTACCTAGGGCACTACTGTATCTTAAGCAGGTTTAAATCAACCTGAGGAAGCGTACAGAACTGTGTTGGAGGTTGCTGTAAGATTTCTGTGGCCAGGCACAGGTTTATTTCCTGAGTAGTCAGTGGCTAGTTAAAGAACTGAAGGTTGAGGGCTTTTATTCTGACTAAAGTTTGGATTTCCTCTTTTCATCTCAAAACTTTGGCTGTTTTCCTTGTCCATAAAAAATTTCACTGGGGGTTACATCCGGCTGGCTCTTACTTTAGTGATGCCTTGCGACCGTCTGTTCCACTGTGGCAAATTGTCTGAGACAGCTTTTATTTCCTATTACTTCTTTTTATTTTCCCTTTGCTTATACCAGATTTCCTTTGACTTTCTTATTTTTTTTATCAGCAAAGGTGGACAGAAGAAGTCCCCATCACCATAGCTAATGAAAGCCAGTTGATTTTGACGAGGAAAATCTCTGTGCTAAAATGTGGAGGATTAGACAGCTCAGCACCTTCTGCAGCCAAACCTGATCACTCTTTCAAGCTAAACTACACATTCGGCTTCTTATAAAGCAGTCCTGCTTTCTGCTAATCATGTCTGGCTCCTTACAGCTGGGATGTAAGTTCAATAATTTTGTTTTCTACACAGTTACTCCACCATCTGCTGTATTTGTATCACGCTTTTGCTGGCCCGGTGGGAGGAACTTTGGGAAATTCATTCCATATTGCACCTTTCCTGCTTTGAATTTTGTGGGCTGACAGGACGTTGAATTCTGGGAGTCTGTGATACTGAATCTCCCTAATTTAACATGGAAATATAATGCTGCATTACTGCAGTTGATGGCTAAAGGCAATCTAAAACCAGGATGTGTTGAGAAGAATGGGGAATATGACAAGTGTGGAAGTTGTCTCCTGTGTAAGGTCACATCTTTTGATCTCTGAAGGCAGAAAAAACATAATGTAGCACTCCCAGAGCTACCCAGGGACTCTTCAAATTCAGCTGACAAATAGTCCTGCGTAAGAAGATGATATTATTGCCATACTGTGAAACAGAATGTTGCTTGCTAGATGTGTACAATTATACTTTCTTGTGATTGTAGAAAGGCAAATATTGCTGTTTTCTGACATTCGGCAGCTGTTGTAGTAACCACATCATGGATCAGACAGGGAGTACACGCATAAGACGCTTTCCCCTGGGGAGTCCTCCTAGGAAGAAGAAGGGAGGATGAACACAACCCACTGGTCTGGGAAAAGCACAGGAGAACGAAGGTAATTTTAATTAGCAATGAGAGCAAGTGGAGATGTGCGTAACTACATATGTGTGTATGTCAAAATGGTAATTATCACGGCTTCCCCACTAACACCCTCCGTCCAGTTGGGCTGAACAGGGGCAATGAACACATGGCTTTTGTTTCAAGTATATCCAATTCATTCAGTTCTTTGCCTGGTCCTAGAAGAACACTCTCTGACATGCCAGGAAATCAACATATATTCAGCAGTGACTGACATAACAATGTTTGCTTTGGATTTTTTATATATATTTTTTCTTCCACAAGAGCACAATTAGAGATTCATTACATTCTTTTCACTCCTCTAATGAGGCAACCAAACAGTGTGATCTTGTTAGAAAAGGGCAGTCAGGAAAGTAGCTAAGTTAGCTGAAGGCCAATTCAGACTAACTTCCTAGCTCATTTACTTGACTTCAGAGCTCCCATGGGACATTTCCATGCCAAGAGTTCATCTCTTGGTATGACAGCTGCTAGTCCAGTCTGTCTTTCATATCCCTAGGATTTTGGTCTGTAAACTTGTGTTTTCGGTGGAAGTAAAACATTTGGAGAGAACACTACAGGGATTAGATTTTGGCTATTCTTCCACATCTGCCCTTTGGAGCTGGGGAAATATTTGTGAGCATAACTTCAGCAATGATTGGGAAGCTTTCAGATGGTGCAGGGATGGGAAATACATAAATAAACTGTATAGAGAGATGCACAAATTGCATTTAACAGCTGAGCCAATGAATCACCGTTGTTAGAATACATTTGATTTTCTGTGTGCACAGCAATTAAAGGAAATAGCTTGCAGGTGAATATAGAGGGGATAGATTCAGGTCTCTGCACAACAATGACGGCTGATATAATGAAGATCTAATGAGAAGAAAATTGAGATTCAGAGTTACAGATGGCATTCCTTTCCATCACTATACGGGATATTATTTTCTTCAAGGATCTGTAGTATCGTTTTTCTGTGGTGCTTTAGAACGGAACCAGCTGTCAGTGGGACTAGATATATAAAACGGCTGGGGAGCGTGTTAAGGGATTATGCCATCTAATTTTAGCTGCCTAAAAGCTGAGAGCCTTGTCTAAGTCAGCTGTCTAGTGTCTCTGCAGATTTGGTGGAAATAAAGACCTCAAGAAGACAATTAATTTCATCTACTCTTAGTACCCAACACAAACTATTATGTCCCGAAAACCCCACAGAATTTCTGCCTGACTTTGGGGACTTTAAAATCTCAAGCCATCCCAGTTTTTGCCAGTAGTGCTTCCTGTCTGTCTCATTTCTGCTGTCTCATTTCTGTCCGTGTGTGTATGTGGACAACTTCATCTGCACAACTAATCAAATTCATTGTGATGAAGAAACTAGGGATTCTTCCATCTGTCCTCTCTGTGGTCATTTATCTCAGAATATTACTGTCTTTAAAACCATGCTTCCTACCTTCCATGACAGTTCAGAACTTCGTAAGTGAGACAAAACTTTTGCAAGTGCCTCAAATGTGTTTCATGCTACTATATTTGAGATGTCAAAGGATTGACCTGGCATAAGCCACCTTACATCAGAAGGGAAATGAACGCAAGCTACGAAAACTGTTTGAGAAGAATCAAATGTGAGGTTTGCTGTAATGTCTTGTGTCTGAGCCTGCTCTGAGGTGGGTAATGCATCCTGCGTACTGCAAAGGAAGTCTTCTGACCTGAAGGCGAAAGGGTCTCACAGAGTTAAAACATTGCAATACTGAATTTGTCTCCTCTCCATATTCAAAATACAGAGGTCCTTTAGGTCTGTGAGAACTTCACAAACATGAAGCACTCAGACTAGTAGGGCTTTATTATTATCCTGTTATTATTTCCAGAGATCACATACCTTATACCACTCTGATCAGGAGCCAAATAAGACAAATACAAACTTTCCATGGCTACCTGTGTGTTTGTTACTTAGCTACCTTCTTCCCTGGCCAAGTACCTCTTCACTCTTCTTTTTCAAGGAATGTGTCCCATGGCCTGGTGTTGAAAAAGAACCAGCTTTCATGTTCATCAGCAGCTGCTGCTGTCTAAAAACCTGTGGAGACGGTGAACCCGACAGCTGTTTTGTGGTATCTGTCTTCACCTTCTTGTGGCTGCAGCTCTCTCTCTGCTTTTATTCTGGTCTGTTGGGCTCTGACAGGCTGCTCAAGATCTCCGAGGCAAGCTGTGGAGAGCAGGGTTTTGAGCCTCCTTGTCTATTTCAATTACCAGCTGGAATGGGATTTTGGCTCTTTCTGGCCATGGGGAGGCAGTGGGTCTCCACCATGTGCTGTGCAGTAACAACCACCATCTGAATGGTGTTTATCTCCGTGCTGGCTCTTGTTGGCTTGGCTGGTGGGGAGCCTCTGTGTTGGATCAGGCGGCTAAGTTGCTGCTGTTTCTTTTTGGGACTACATGTATGATTTTTACACATTTTTTGATTCCTTGTAGTGATGTCGCAGGTGATGCCAACCACAACGTTGCCATATCTGCAGCCTTTTCTGCTTCTCTCCTCATCTGTTTATATTCTCAGCCTGGTGTTTGTGGTTCCTACCAGGGCTCTGCCTCCCCCTCCATCCCTTTAGAGCTGTGAAAACATTTTTGCAACTCAAGCCATCGCAGCAGATGGTTCTTTACTTTCACCGTCATTGTTGCAGAGTGGTCCCTTTCCCAAATTCTGGAACAGCCAATTTCTGGCATCTTGTCATCAATATGTTTTAGGATGCAAAACCAGTGGCAGGCCTGAAAACTCCTGATTTCCCACTCAGTGAAAACCATGGTTGAGGACTTCTGCTGAATTTTCATGTGTGCTCCAGTAATAACCCCAAAAGATGTGACGTCCAACCTTCTAATCATCATTGTTTGGGAAACCAATGCAGAATTCTGTTGTATATTCCTTTTTTTATCATCATCCCATAACACTGGGGTACCAGTACGTATTTTTTTCCTATCTGTTTTTGCCTTCTGCCCTGCCTGTTCAGGCTGTGGACTTCTCATGGTTCCATCCTTCCTGAGGAGCTAGGCATTGGACAGTGTGAAGCAATCTCAGCTGCACTCTGCTTAGTGTAGGATGATTAATGCCCTGGGAACATGGGCAACAGAAAGATTTAACAACCTGTGGAAGGTTGCATAGCTCAGGGGAACAACCTCAAGGGTCTCAGCTGCCCTAACCTCTCTTTTCTGGGGAGGGTTTTTCACTCTTCTTTGTCCTGTTCAGTGGTCCTTTATTTCTGGTTTTGGGCTCCAAACCGTCACATGGGGAAGAGGGCATGGCGTCACCTGTGCCATCCCCTTCAGGAAGGCCTTTCCCTCTGCGGTTCCCTAATAGCTGCAAGCAAGTCTGATTTAGTTTTCTGCCTTGTTGTTCTGCTTCTTTTGCGGGCAATGAGCATTGTAATCTGTGACCAAATAGCTGCGGTATGGAGACGTGTCGTTTATTTGGAATAAAGACCTTTCAGAGGAAACAGATGCTAAAAAGCCTCAGGGAAGAAAACGGCATGCAGAGCTACCTTCCCTGGCATGTTTATCAATCCCTGATAGTGGGAAAACCCAGCTCCATCAAACTACCCCTCAGTGTTTGCCACCCCGTCCTTAAAAATAGCTTTCCAGCTCTGTATAGGATTTTTTTTCTTTCCTTGCTCACTGCTGGTCTCAATGTGCTCATGAGGGGTGGCCACCAGAAACCAAGGGTCTCCTACACTTCTTTATATGCTTTTCCATGGGATGCTGTTTCCTTCCCAGGGCTGTAGGGACAATGGTTATATTTCAATATTTTCAGATTAAATATCATTCCAAAATGGAGAAAATGCCCAGCTGAAAAACACACTTAGCGTTTTCTAGAGTATGCACATGCTTTTCAAGAGGGGAAAGACTAAAACTGACCAAGTCCATTTCTCTGAGAAAACCCTAGGATGGGACAGAGAGTGCTGCTGGTAAGGGGAAGAAGGAATTTCCATAAAAATATCATTTTAGTATTTTAAGATGCTAAAAGTGAACATTTTCTACCTCTCATACATATCAACTGGTTTCTCACTGCCTTATGTGGGGAGAGATGTGTTTGCTTTTCTGTCCTGTTTTCTTTAGCTGGAGACTATAGTAATATAGTTATCCTTAAATAAATAGATTTAATCCAGATTTGCCGTGCTGATTTGCACCAAGGTAACAGAGACCAGAATCAAGCTCCAAATCTCCAGTGCAAGAAAAAAAAAACAAACCCACAAAAATAACCCTACACCAAAGCTAAAATTCTAGCCTGGTGGGTGCAATTAGATGCTTATGGGTTTCATCCACGACTCAGGAAAAAAAAGCAAGGAGGGGAAATGTTAAACGTGGGGAGCTCCCTGCAGACAATTTCCAACACTGGGAGACCCTCTGAAGGAGGAAGGAGCTGCCATGCAATTATTTACTCTGCTATTTATGGAACAAACCACACACATTTTCCTGCCATAGCAACTGGTGCAGCACTTGGTATTTGCAGTGCACACACAATTTCTATGAATCATCATTAAAGTAATCATCTTTGTGACTAGTGGACTCTAGCAAGTGACTCATTAAGAGAACCACTGGAAAATAATTAGCACGCAGACTTGTTTATATGCCTGTGTCTCCACAGAGGTCTCGTTCTTGTTGTGGTTTGGTTTAACTCCAAGGGAATTTTGCTTTCAGTGTAAAACACTTGTTTCAATCAAGGTAATTACCTGAGCAATACAGTTTTGTGTACAGTGTTTCCATTAAACCATCCTATTTATCATGAGAGCAAATGAAACAGTTATAGTCCGTTTTAGAGCAGCTCTTGGCAGTGGTCCAGCCCAGTAGGCTTTTTTTTTTTTTTTTTTTTTTTGGGACACATCTACGTTGATTTCAGTTGGAGCATCTAAAACTGTATCTCTCTAAAAACCTCATTGCAAAATGCTTCGGAGGCAGAGACTCCTGCCTCAGGTGCTTGGCAGGTTCTTCGAGGTCTCAGCCATCTGTGACTTACTGTGGGTCTCTTTTGGAAAAGGAGTCCCTGTTTTTTTCCTCGCGTACAAGACACAGTTCTGTCTTTCTTCACATCGTTGGCGTAGTGGAGATAAATGGGAATGTATCAAAGTGGTGTTTGCTTGTGTGTATAAATGCCAGCTTGGTAAATGCTCTTTTTCTCAATCATGTTTCAAATGTGTTCTTTATCTGGACCCACTGTTTACTTCTGAGCCTGGTGCTTTCCAGCGTTTGCTTAGGAAACATTTATTGTGTTTCCAGCAGTAATTTACTTTGAGAAACTGGAAGACTTGTTTATACCTTCTGTGCAATGAAAAATCAAAGTCAGGAGCAGGACTGAATTGCTTAAACATAAGTCCTCAGTGCCATTTGGGCTATTACAAGGTATTCTCTTGAAAAGAATGAATTTCCAGTTGCCAAGTGTTTGTTTTAACTGCAGGCCCAAAATGGATATCTTGCTCCTGTGCATGAGGAACTGGGTCCACTTTAGGTCTCCACTGACTATAAAGAAAGTTAAGATGGCAAGTGTAGGACTCAGTTACTCATGTGGGGCATCTAGTCCCCATTGGGCTGCTTTAATAGCTCCTTTTTGGCCTCCGGATGCTCTGGGACGGCTTGTTCGTCTTGTGTGTCCTGTGAGATGTACAACAGCACAAGGCAGACGTTTCGACTACTCTATTACATCTCAAATGGCACTCAAATGACATTTAGGTGACTGAATCACAGCTGTTCAGCTACCTTCATTTACATACCTGAAGTCAGGTGTCTCCTTCCCTCCTCCCTTGGAGTTTGTTCCCTGCTCTAATACTCTTGTCACTTCACTAAGCGCATTTGCCCTTTCATGGCAATATGTAAGACGCAGAGTGGTTTATTTCTTCAAAGAGGAATATTTTTTACCTTTTGAGGAGCAGTTCCTGCTGTGCTGCATGTTTTTGAGCAGCCCAGCTTCACAGTATTACTGGGGAGCAAATTAAGATGCTGTGATTTGCACACAAAATTCCTTTCATTTAAGATAAAAGAGAATGCCTGTTATCTGCAATGAGTTTGTGTGTGCTCAATAACACCCAATCACACTCGCCCTTTTTGACATAGGTCAAAGAACTGCTATGAATCCCTCGGAAATAAAAAGTCTAATTATATAATGTTTGCTTCTAGAATAATGGGGAGATGCCTAACATTACTTATGAACTACTAAATATTAGAATAATGAGCTAGATGCTCTCAGGCTTTTGAAACACTGATGAGACACCTCTGTTTGAAGAGATTCTCAGGCTGGGAAATGTCCAACTCTGCTGTTTAAAGATCCGTCCCATGAACTGACCACATATCTCGTTAATGACTGGAGCTAGGCATATTGATGAAATAATTAATCCATTAAGTAGTACTAAATGGAGTTATGATGTAAGGCAATAACCAAAGAAAGAGCAAAAAATGTCCAAAGGATTGATTTTTCTCAGATTTAAGCCCATTTGGATCCCAAATTGTGCTATTCAGTCACGTCTGCACAGTGGTACTCTTCTTATCTACCAAAGTGGCTTGAAAGAAACCTCTGCCTGACCAATCTGGTGCTCAGTCAAGCCACACAAGTGGGTAAAAGAGCTCTTTTTTAGTGAAAGAGTATATAAAAATATGGAATATATTTTAGAGAATATAAAAATAGAAAAAAAAAATTGTTGTCAACAAGAAAGCATATCTATCCAGGTGTGCATGTAGTGGATTGAGGTTCTCCTAGTCCTTACAGTGGCCACCAGAACAGTGTGAAGGGCAAAGAAGGTGACAATAGTCTGGACAATTTTCCCCCCCCCTTTTTTTTTTTAGTGAGAATGTTTAAAAAAAAATAGTATTAACTGGAACATCTGAGTCTACCGTTTTTTTTGTTTTTTCTTTTTTGTTCTTACTCCTTTTAATGCTGTCTTAAATCCTGGGAAAGTTGAATAAGCTGTATTTCCAGACAAAAATTGAAATGTTTTATATTTTGTCATTTTCCATTTATTATCTCTTCTCTAAATTACCCCTACTGCTAAACTTTTCACATGAATTTATGATTCTTTTTGGCCATCCTAAAACTGCATTTATTGACAGATAATATTTTCGACCAGAAACATTCCCTCATTCTGATTATGGTACTAAAACTCAAGGAGAAGAGTCATCTCACGAATGGACAGTAAATAGTGGTATCCATCACTCCTAGAAATCAAAGTTTGTGTTCTATGAAATATAGACATATTACAGTGATGCAGGCAATAACGTGAGATATAATAACGGGTGTGATATAGGAACTAGAACAGAACAGGCTGGAAGACTATCTAAAAACATAAACTTTCAGGAGATGATGTCCTTTCCAAATAGCATCCTGAAGGAGAGACTGGATTTTATGTCCCAGAATATGTCCAAACAGAACAATTCTGTGCAGCAGAGATAAAAACCACAGTTCCCAATACAGGAAAATTGTCCCCCAGGAGCTCAAAGATAACATAAAGGTTAGGGACCCACAGTAGCTGGTTGTTTCTAAGCTGCACCTTACTGTAGAGTTTGCAAAAGCATAGCTGTAGAGACACTTTTATTTGGAAAATATGATAAAATTTATTATTCACCACAGCTGTGGACTATCATGATGTTAACCAGCAGCCTGAAATTGAAAAAAAAACCAAACCCAAGCTCCATCTGTGGGTTTAGTTTTCAAATGGTCAGCAGATATTGTAATGATGCTGCATTATACCCGGGGACAGATACATGAGAAGTCAGTGGCAAAATATTATCTGTTTCTCTTAGTTAGCAAGATCTAAATCAAACTAGTAAGCTCCGAATGAGAAAATTGAAATTCAGTAGTGGATTACTCTATCCTCAAGTGAAAGATTGAGATGACCTGAAAATTTTGTTTGGTTAATCCAACATTAGTTCCAAGACAAGCATATTTAGTCATAAATACTCCTCCTGCGTACTCATAACTTGAACTTAATGTAATTAATTCTGAGGTTAGGTGTTCCATTTCCATTACAGGCAGTCAGATTCTGTTACAGGAAAATGGTATTTTAAAAAATAAAATAAAAAATAATCAAAAGAAGTTAGAGCTTAAATTTACCTTTTTATTCTGTTTTCTATACTTGTCATTTCTGCTGCATTTACTGTTTAAAGAATTGGCTTAGTGAAAACCACAACTTTTTTCAAGCAGCAAAGCAGCAATATTTCGTTTCGTAGTGTTTATGCTCTGATTTATGCTGGTGCCATAGTGTTACACTCAGTTGCATATCCAATTCCATTCTTAATGTTGCTTCCACAATTTACAATGTTGGCATCTGAAGATGTAAGTGTTAGACTCTTGCTCATCTATCCTGTGCTAGATTCTGCTCATGGTGAAGCCTCTGCCTTTTTCTGTGTGTGAAAAGATTTTAGAGATGTTTGTCACTGTCCATGAATGAAATGCTGTGAGCTCACCAGATGGAAGGTGTTGATGGAAATCTAAACAGCTATAAAAAGAAAACAGTGCTTTTGGAAAAGCAGAATAATTTCTTAGATCACCATCCTCACTAGTATTTTGTTCTGTTATTTGAAAAAGCCAGTATCTTGAGAAACTTAGCATAGAATCATAGAATTGTCTAAGTTGGAAGGGACCTTTAGGATCATCGAGTCCAACGATCAATGTGACACTGACAAAAACCACCACTAAACCATGTCCCTCAGCATCATGTCTACCCATCCTTTAAATACCTCTAGGGATGGCAATTCCAGCACTTCCCTGGGCAGCCTGTTCCGATGTTGGATAATCCTTTTGGTGTAGAAATTTTTCCTAATATCCAATTTAAATCTCTCCTGGTGCAACTTGAGGCCATTTTCCCTCATCCTATCACTTATTACTCGGGAGAGGAGACCAACCCCCACCTTGCTACAACCTTCTTTCAGGTAGTTCCGGTAACCATGAACATCAAAACTATGAACGCCTGTACTGGAATTCATATCTACTGCAATTTAGCCCTTAAGAAATCAGGAGCTTTGTCTGAGTTCTGTGTCTGGGAGCTCATTATGCTCAATAAAAAGAGATATGCACTTCCCCAGACTGACCCATCTCACATGTGTTCAGTACAAAAGGGAAGAATTAATTCTGCAGATTACATAACTGCAATTTAGGTTTCCACAAGTAGGTGATGACAAATGGACTAAGTGTCTAAATTCTCATTATAAAACATGGACATGATGTTAATGCAGTTAATGAAACAGAAAGATCTATCCAGCTGACCAGGAAATAGGAATATTATTCAGTTCTCTAAATACAGACATTTAGTGCCATTCAGGTAGCCTGGAGAGACATGTGGGCTGGCAAATACGACAAAATCAGAGGAGATCTACACCCTTCTGAAGGCTGCGTGGGATGGCCTGTAATGCCTAGAACACCAGTAAGTTCCCATGTTTGGGGAACTAAATGTGCCACAGATCTCTCTAGAGTGAAGTCAGAGTTTTGTAACCAATGCACATGAAGACATCTCCATTTAGGCACTTTCCCTTGGAGCTCGTTCTCATCCTGGTTTATGATTGCATGAATTGTGCTCTGAAGGTGTTTCATTCCTTGCATCAGCTAAGACTTAGATGACAATCTTAGATTAGATGCCTAATTTTTTGCAGAGATGAAATTAGGTGACTTAAATTTCTCCTTCCCTTTAGGCCTTTGGGGAAAAACTTTAGTTTCAGTGCTGGAAATACTGTAGAGTTATTATGTTTTACAAGCTAGGCACTAAGCAAGGAAACGTGATGTACCCTTAATAGCAGTTTATATTTGCATGTTTAAAAGCCTGAAAAGCCTGGTTGCACTTTCACAACTTTTAGTGTGACCGGTGCAAAACTAGGCAGATGAATGAAATAATATTATGCCATTTTCATGCTCACGGGTGAAGACAGACAGCAGTTCACTATGTCTTGAAACAAAGGGGTTTCATGAAGCAGTATTTCAAATGTGACATGGGTAAGAATTGTGACACTCATTTGTGATACATAAAATCATAGAAAATCAAGAGATGATCCTCCTGAAATTTCTACTCTGATCCCAGCATTGTGAATTCATGCTGAAGGCTCAGATCATTTCTGGATCTGTTTGTTGCTTCAACACATCCATGCCCTGCAGTAACAGCTTTACTTTGATTTGGTGATTATGCCCCTAATTCAAAATCCACTGAAGTCAGTAAGAATCTTTCCATCACATATGTACGATGACTATGGAGTAAGTGTTGAGTGCTCAGTTCCACTCTACATGTTGTTTTGGTGCTATTTCCATGGGGTTTGGTAGAGTTTTTTAACAAGTTAAAATATTCCCAAGATTTGCATTAGAAGGTGAAAACTCTGGTGGCAGGGACCCTTGAGGTTCTTCAGACACTTTCATTTTGGGTTGGAATAACCATCTGCATCTTGTAGCAGAAAGCACCAAGCACCATTTAACTTTGGAAGCAATGGAGTTGTCTGTGATTGGGCCGTGGAGATTTGCATTACATTTCTTATGGTGCCTAGTCTGGCTCACTACCCAACTGCAGCCCCCTGTAAATGTGCTTGTTTGTTCTTTTTATTGCAGCCATCTCCTGCAGACACGTAAATGGCTGTTATCAAACACCCCATTGTATTCTTGCTGGCCAGATGGCTAAAGGGGCATTACTGTTCTCTCACCATAAACTGTATGCTTTGCTGCAGGCATTAACAAGGCAATATATTTTTAAGGAACCATTAAATACTTGAGATTTAGGTAGTAGCAGGTATTGCAGTTGTGGGCTTAAAGATGCTTTTAAAGTCCTTCACTTTGTCCTTAAAAACTCTGCTCAAACGAGGTTGCCTCAGGAGACAAATTAAAATAAAAATAACCCTCTAAACGCAAAGTTTGGTGGTGCTCCCGAGATCTGTACGTCTGTTAGGAATGGAATCTTGCAAGTTGTGAAATGCCTTTTAACTGTTCTTGAGAGATGCAGATCCAGATTTCCATGGGCACAGTAATGATCTCTTTATTTTTAAATTGTTAGCCGGCTTCCTTTACAGGTGCATCTGTTCCTAACACCTCAGAAAGGAGCACCCTGAGCTCAGAAAATCTACTCAATGAAACAAAGCAAAGAGACCTCTGACCCTGCCATATTTCTTGAGAGAGGCCAGGCTGCCAAATCTTTACTGAACATTTGCTCTATCACATACTCTATGCTGGGTAATAACAGAAGAGGACTCTGTGCTAGTAAAACTAAACTGCTCTGTAGTTAGAGATCCATTCACAGCTGTAGTGTAACAGTCCAGCCATTCCCACTCCTCCTGTCAGCTACGAAGTCTTCCCCTCTTTCCCTGTTGAAGTATTTGCCTTTTTCCTTCCAAGTGGTGGTGTGTTTCTCCAGCTGAGGTCACTTTTGTGGCCAGCTGGAGGCCACCACCTGTGAAGCGTTCACACTCAAAGGGATTTAATGTGCATGGGAGAACAGATTTCCAAATGAAATACTGCAGAATGTGGAGATTTCCTAAGCAGAGCTCTTTCCCCCAGGGAGCCAGTGAGTGAAGAGCCCAACTTTGGTTTCCCTCGCCACCCCACCTTTTTCTCATTACTCACTTAGTGGGCTTCCTACTCACAACATCCCTCTACGGAAAATGTAATTTTCCACATGGGACCAACGAGATATGGAGCAATTAAATCATTAGCTCTTTGCTACCTGGTAACTTCTTAGCATACCTTTGGATGAGCCTTGGTTTTGCTTTCAAAATCTGTGAGGGTGTTCCCTACCCACCAGGTCTTGGTGCTGTCAGGAAGCTTCTGTCCATGAGGTGAACACTGCTCTTGCTGGCTGTTGTTTATGTTCCTTGAAGGTAACTTTATATTTTCTCCCAAACGTCCTGCACTTGGAAGATGTCTTTAAAATAGCCACGGAGCTGCCTTGCTGTTCTTTTCTGATTCCTTCTAGTTCAGGACTGAATGAAGTTGGTGATGTGTGAATTTGACTATGTCATGGACATCACTTCCTCATCTTCATCTTTCTGCACCCATCTGCTGTGGCTTGTATGTGAAGTTGCCTGTAGTCAGTGATGGGGTTTTGACACACAATAATAATAAAAATGCTAATCATCATGAATTTTTAATGCTGCGACATCATCATTGCCCCCCTAGCTCTACTTGGCTTTGCAGACCGTTGGTACCCTCACACTCTCAGGTGTGGGGGGAGATGATACCTTGTATATTCCCACTGGAGGAGGTTCTTGTGCATGCCTTGGTCTCTCCACATCTCCCTATCACTCACCCTGCCTTGCACTGGGGTCATAAGAGGAAAACGGTAAAGCTTTTGGGATACATTAATCAGGAAGCCAAAGAGAAGCTCCTTGTTCTTACTCTCAGTGAACGTTACCTCCTTTATGCTGATGAGATGGCAAGTCCATAATCTGCTCTTTTCTCATAACAGCTTTTCTGCCCTCCTTGCCCAGTTTTCAACAGTTTCTGTGCTCTTTCTTTGCTCGTATGAAGGTGCTAGAAGCAAGGAACAAAAAAACTCCACACTGTTTTTTGTCACATCTTCCTTAAGATTTTCTCTTTCACCTAGAACTACAGAAAATGTCCGGCAGTCAGGCAGCTTATTGCGATAAATTCTCATCATGTTTGATGCTGCATATTCACTCTTTCTGTATTTGGAGTAGGTACTAAGGTGTTTTATTGTTTTTCTGTATTATGTAGAGCATGCTAAACAGAGCAAAGTCTTCACGTGTGCTTTTTGACATAATAAATCAATCACAGTAATTAAGATTACATGGATATTATTGATATACCTGCTGGGCCTACCCTGGTGGATCTCACATTTTATGAACATCAATTTAGACGGAAAATATTTGCAAAGCAAACCTGAAAGCTTTGTGATATCATAAGCATTGTCCTATAACGTATATTGACCAAACACACAATTAAATGGGTAAATTTACAAACTACAAGGCCATTACTAGTTTCTGAGAGGTCTGCCAGAAACTGCTAGTCCACGTTTGCATCAAATAATTTAAAGTCATGAAGGAACGTGGAAAAAATCAAAAGCTGTTAAATGCATAGTCTGCACACATGAACAAGAAGCTAAATCCTGCTAATAAATAATTTAAAAAAAATAGTTTGCCTGGCCTTTTATCATAATCATAACAATGGGAACAGGAAAATTTGCAGGCAAATTTAATCAATTTCTCTAAGGTATAATCATTCTATTTCAAGATTATGCAAATCCAAAATTATTTTTCTTTTCAAAAACAAATTACTGCTTGGATTTTGATAGCTTCTATTGTTTTTGCTTTGCTGTGTGCCATTGATGTCACCTTATTTCATTTATATGAATCTTTTCTTTTCATTAGGGCAATCCAATCAAAATTCAGATTTTGGTCCTGGACTTTCTTTGAGCCTGACAACAGCAAGCAGGTCAAGTCAGGGCATCAGGACATTAGAGAAGAGTCATAATTATTGTCTGTAATGCTAAGAGATCATTTTTATCCAGAGAATCTGTTTTCACACTGCCTAATGATTTCTCAGCTCCATTATCTATTTCATCGAGTGTTTGTTGTTACAGTGGTGATATTGCTTTTGGCTGATGATGTTTTAATATCATTTTTCTTTCAAACTGTTACTAATTTCCAGACTTATGCATCTCTTTTGTCCAAACCTTAATGAGTCAATATATTCATACTCATATAAGTTTCTCTATCTACCCTTAGAAATGTTTCAGTCCGAAAAGCTGGCATTGACTGATGGTGGCTTTTGAGTGTCACGCGCAATAAGGCATCTTTGTAGACTCTGACCCCATGGGCCTTCGTCCCTAATGGGAACACCTCGTTCATGCATCAATCTCAAATTCTTTCTTGGAGTCAGTTACTGCGAGCGGTTTGGCTGCACTCCTTGTTTTTTCCTGCTCAACACCACGGATCACTGAGACTTTATCTGCACTGCTGATCTAGGCTTCATCTGTCCAACCTAAGTTATATTTACAGAAAAAGTAGTTTTAATGATGCAAAATGTTTTTACTACTTTATCCGACTCAATTTGAAGTTTTTCTAGGGCAGAATGAAAGAGATAACAGAGGAAAAGAGGGCTCAGAAGAATGAGTTAGCTTGGGCACAGACCTCAGCATTCACCTCTAGGTCCTGGTCCTCCTGAGCTAGCTCAATCATTGCCAACCGTGTGGTGCTGCACTGTATGAGAGACATAAAGATTCTTCTCCATCTCTGATCTCTCTCACAGATTTACTTTAGACCTTAAATAACTCACTTCATCACTGTTGGCCATGGTACAACTATATTTCAAATTAAGGCTTTCACCTGAAAACCCTGTGCTTAGAGAGCAGAGTGAGGAAGGCTGAAGAACAGTCCCTGGCTGTGTGTTCTTTAATACAGTAGAGATGTAGCTTTTGCTGCCCACACCATCTTCTACTGAGCATCCAAGTCAGAGAGTACATAAGAGATTACTTGGAGACCTAAGGGATTTACCCATCCCGTTCAAGCAGTCTGAACACTCCTGTGTTCAGCAGAAAAAGGGCTCTGGCATCAATTTTTTCTCAAAGGACTTACACATCCCCACTGGTTATCATTTAGTAAAATATCAGTTATTGGTCAAGCTTCACCCATACCTTTGCACCAAAAGTAACAGTGTGGTGCAAGAGGAAATCAGAGAGCAATTCCAAGCAAGGCTGAAAAACTGATGCTCCCTCATCGTCTCTTTTTCCTGGGATCACAGTTTGCTTTTTCAAAGGGGACAGATCTAGGAAGATGTAATAAACTATTCCAGCTGAACTCAGTGGATGTTGCAGACTGAGAGGAATATAGCTAATCATTGAAAACAAGTATTCCTATTTAAAATAGAGGATTTTTTTCCAATTAAATAAATTAGGATTGCCTTTTTCACTGCTATGGTGAAAAGCAGAGTGCAGACAGCAAGCAATAATAGAAAAGGTGTTTATATCTTAATTTAAGCAATAGTCCCTGTATTAATAAATGCTAATGTTACTGGAATTTAACCTTTCTTAATTCCCAGATGTTTTAGAAATAAATGAAGCTGTCTCTCCTGGAAGTACTAGAGGTTATGTCACTAATTTTTGATGTCTTGAGACATATACTAGGGATGTGAGTGATCTTCGCTAGCTTGAAATGTCTAGAGTGTTTTTTTGATATCGGATGTTGCTGTCTAGACCAATGCTGTGGACAATAGAAATCTTGACAGTAGAGTCAAAGGCACTTGTATCTCAGTTCATCTGTCCAGATGTTGGGTTGCCTTAAAGACCTTTGACTATGCTGACTAGACCTCCTTGAGTTATAAAAGCTCCATACAGAAGTCTCCTGCCATTTCCCCACTTTGGATGTCTAGGGCACGGCATTGGGTCCTATGCCGGTGCTACTGAAGTATGCCTTGATGTGAGATTTGTTTTGAAATTGAGACTACCTAATTAATGCCCCTATGTGCTAAGTGTCTCAGCTGCCATAAGAGTCATAAGATGAAGGTAAGGATTGCTTGAGCTGCCTAAATAGAGGGGATACAAAAAACAGGTGAGAACATCTCAACGCTTTAATACGCCCGCAGGCAGGTTATTAAACTGAGCATCTTGTGTACATATAGGCATCTACGTGTGGATGCATAAATTCAGACTGATCAAATTAAATGTGTATGTCTACAGTGAATTGTTTTATAGCACAGGTCAGATGAGAGGAAATCCTTTAATTCATTATGGTAATCCTTGGTTGTATGTATGTTAGAGAAGCAGTTTGTAAGTAGATTGTAAGAGTCTTAGAGGATCCTACTCTCTTCACACCAGCTGAATAATTTTAAAGTCAGCCTGACCACAAGAGCTGGGAGATCCACATTCAAAACACTGTCTGAAGGATAGCTCTGTAAAAGAAAAAGCAAATATTTTTCTCTCTGCTCCCAGAGAAATTTTTAAATGGCTGCTGGTGCAGTTACAACACCTTAATATTCCACAAAGATTTTTAGTGACAGGGAATCATGATTGACAATTCAGACTAATGGAAAAAGGTTGCAAATGGGGTCAGGTCAACTCAAACAGGTTAGAATTATTTAGTTTCAATTTAATGAATAAAAATATAAGCGTATGTTTGTATCTGAGCATGGAGATTTTTTTAATCAAAAACTTTCGAATGTGCAATTCCCATTGTTAAACAAATATTCCTTCTGTTCTAAGTACCATGCTGAGGCAGAAAAATATTTCAAAAAGTTCCCTTCGCAGAAATCTCATTTTTGATCTCTGCCAGTTATAAATCCAACTATCCACAGATAGTCTCATAGTATATAAATATTTTTCTTAGTCTTGGATTATATGCCTATCTTCAGTGTGTTATTTGCTTAGAGTCAAGTTAAGCAACTATCAATCTAAAAAAAGCTTGAAGAAATGGGTAAAACCTTCATTTTTTTCCCCACAGGTGGTTGCCAACAGCTTTGTCAAAAGATAATATTTTTTGTTATGAGTTGCCTAGAACAACACATGAGGTAGTCATCAGTGGTAATTACGATCAGGCTTCTGTTTAGTGAACTGTTATTTTTCTAATCTTCCACAGAAGTTACTTCACTCAAGGTCAAATTCCTCCAATGTTTTCACCTTCGCGGAGCTTGGACAATGCACCTCCTCTCCCCCCTGACTGTGCAAAGACAATTGGTGTTGTCACTTTTCTGAGCAACCTTCTGAAATGTGTGCGTGGGGTGGAAGGAAACAACCACAAAGAAAAGAACTTTTACATTCAGAGGAGAATAACATGTCAAAATTCTTTAAACCATGATAAATGTACCAAAATCATCCAGCTCTTTCCAAACAGCGGTGAGTGATGGTGATTTATGACTGTGGAGATTTTTCTTAAGCTAGTAGTTTTTGCAGAAGAAAGAAAGGTCACTGTAAGTTAGGGTGTACATTGCTTATCTTGTTCTCTGCAGTCTGCTATTCCCCTTGAACTAGCTCGTACCATATTAGAGACCTGCGTTAGGGGACTACCATTAATAATCATCATTATCGTCATAACCAAAAGAAAATAAGGGACACATACACACACCCCAATACATAAAAAAGCATTGTGTTTGTGAACCTTTTGACACAACCACATAAATAAAGCCAGTGTTTTGCAGAAGAGAAAAGCGAATCATAAGAGGAGAAAAAATAGCTAATCCCTAAATTGAGCAACAAAAAAACAAATCAAAGAGGCAGAATGGAAAAAAAAAAAATCAGCAATTTGCACTGTGTCGAAGAGACTGGCCAATCATTTATAGGTCACAGCAGTGCAATCCAACAAATGATGATGGAAACTATTGCATGGGGAGGAAAGTGGAAAAAAAATGTTCTCCATCAATTTCTGTCTCTGCCATAGGTAATATCACAGCGAGCCTTGCTTTCCCATTGCCCTCCTTAGAATTGCACAGCTGCAACAGGCAAGGGAATGAAAACACTTGGGTAAGGTCTGAGACCCAGAACTTGTCTCACGAAGATCTCTGGTAATAGACATCACAGAAAGCTTTGAGCATCCTCAGAGTTGCTGGTATGTGAGCACCATCCACACACCATGGGTCTGTCCTGCCCCTTATTCTGCCTTCGATGGGAGAGTAACCAGAAAAGATAAACAACCAGAAAAATGTGCAGTGAGGCTTCCTGACAACACTCACTTTCCAGTAATTTGCAACTTCCTAAGCAAGAAGTAATCTCACATGGAAGATTCAATGAGAATTTAACGCAATTTCCTTTTCTGCCACCCTACTGACAAATGGAAAGAGACTCCTGGCTAAAACTGAGTTAGAAGAGGGGTATGACTGAGGAGAGATTTAACACTTTAAATGTCTTTATGAAGGCCGAGAGGGGTGGCTGGTAGACATTCATACACCTCTGGCCAAGACCTGAGTACATGAATCCCATTAGTTTTAAAGGTAAGTGAATAACCACAGCTTGAGGTTATTTGGAAGTGTTCAACAGCAGGATGAAATTTACTTTATAGAGCAGATTTACTTTATACAGCAGATACAAGATGCTGATAAAACTTAGTTGGGAACTCCTTTTTGCTTTGATTTTTTTGACTTGGTCTGTGTAAAGAAGTGAATTTCACCCAGTAGAATTAAGCTGACTAATATTTACTTTATGCTAATGAGAAATAAGTCAACTGGTCTCAGATGGTAGCAGGAGCAACAAAGCAAACAGGAGATACCAGGTGACATCCCCCCAGTTAACCAACATTGTCTGTTATTATGCTGGGTTAAAACATAGGAGCGTGCTTGGAGCTAAATAGCTGGGCTAGGATGGCCTGGAAATGCAAGAAATTTGCAGAGTGATCCAGACAGAAGTGCTGTCCAAACAAAGTGCAGTGGAGACCAATAGTGGACACCATGTCAGAATACTGCAAAATAAACCTGGCAGTTTATTTGTCTTAATCCCCTGATCCCAAACATGATCAAGATCACCTTCTTAATTATCTAATATTTTCTTTAAATTCTCCAATGATAGAGATTCTACAGCCCTCTCAGGCACCTGGTTCCAGTTTCAGCTTGCACTGACAATCCCACAGCAGGTCTTACAGTAGGTCGAAAGAATAGAAAAATGCATCCTAGAGAACTGTGAATAAGTTAAGGAAGGAGCTGAATGTGACAAGAGGTTGTAAACAATGTGCACTGTTTTCAGAAAAATAAATGTATGGGACAAACTCCTAGGAAAAAGAATCTCTGTGTTAATTCGGATTCACACAAGCAAGCAAACAACTAAAAAGAAAATAAAAATATTTTCTTGATTATGAATTAAACCTAAAAAAACCTGTAGTACAGCATCTATCGGCCTAAGTTTTGTTACCATCTCATAGCTCACATAGAAACCTAATTAAGATATTACACTCAATGAACCCAAAGTTTACTTCAGGACTTTTGGAATAAATTAACTTTCTTTGCCTGGGGATGCATGTCTTGTGGTAGATTGGCTTTGGCTTTAAGCAAGGCTTAAACTATGACTGAAGCTTTTCTTGTGCTTGGGGCACCCGTAAAAGGCTCTCTCCCACGTGGATTTTCCCATGTATGCCAAGATTTATGCTTGTTTATTTTCCTGTAGCGTGAGTGTCTGTAAGATTTGCCTTCTGTGTTCAGCCTCCTATTTGCATGAAATGTAATTATCTATGAGGCTTCAGGCTCTTCGATCGTTTTGGTTAATGAGATCAGAAGTTATTGGCAGTGCACATGCAGACATATGCAAGGTGACTAAGACCACCTAGGCTTCATTTCCGTGGAAAAGCAGCATAAAAATGGAACAGTTAACCAGAAAACAGATGGATGGATCACAGAAAAAGCAAGGTCAGTTTGAGGAGGCTGGTTTGAAAGGATGTTTTCAAAGACAAAGAGGGTACTTGAGGGCAGAGTTTGAGGCAAGATATTTCAAACTCTGAAGTCAACATGACGCATGGGATGATATATGGAACATAGACTTAAAATGGAGCTCAGGGACAGGATATGTGAGGCTTGTGGAGGAAGCCGAAGGGCCATGGAGCATCCACCTGTCCCAGGAGACAACATCTGCTGTGGGGGCATTTTCTTTCCAATGTAATGTGTGGGTTGTGAGCTGTGCTGCAGGGAGGCTGTGCCGCCACCACAGCATGATGGCAGAGGCTTTGGATCAGCACAGGAGTGAGCAGAAAGCACAGAGAGGGACCCATCGCTTTGTCCCTCCTCAAACAGTAGAGCTGACACTTCAACAGCGTTTTATGTGGAGGACTGAAGCAGACAGCACTCAGGAGATTTAGTGCTTTTTGGTCTGTGATTTTGGGCTTTCCCATGAAAGTCAAAAATGAATAACGCTTGCCTTTATTCTTATTTTTTCAATTGTTTGGTAGAAGAAAAAAACCCAACAAATAAACAGAGAAACACGTGTTTATCACCTTCAGTTCCAAAGTATTGAAGAATCTAATGTACAGAAGCAGCTTTTCCCTATCTTTTCACTGCTATAAGCAACTCTTACTTCAGACATTCAGAAGGATATGCGAAGGTGTGGACACCCCTCCAGACTCATCTAAACTTTGTACATGAGAATCCTGGCCACTCAAGTATAAATAAACATATAAATTAGGATCTGAACTCCTGATTCTCACCAGGAGAGGGCAATGCTTGACATAAGTACGTTATCCCGACACAATGATGACTATGAGTAACATTTCCTCACCTCCACAAGTATGTGTCCTTAATCAGCCTTGTGTAAGCATAAAGTCAAAGCAAGCCCTGTCCATGTCCAGATCCATGTTTTGATAGAAAAGGGCAGGATAAAGTCAGTGTTATTTCAACACTGTGATTTGCAGAGCAGTCTGCAGATGGTATGAACACAGAAGAATCAGTCTGCATTTAAATAGTTAATTACAGATATTAATGTCTACTTAGCAGCGTTAGAAAAATAAATGTAATGGCTTTTCTTGCCAGGAGGGTGCTTCGTATAATGGATCACTGCTGATGTGACTAAATACCTTTCTGATATTAATCCATGCAGAGAAGGAGAGAAAACCTTAGAACACTCTTCAGGGTGCTATAAAACAGCCAGGGAGGCAGCTCACGGACATGGCAATATAGAACAGGATTTGTGCCTTCAGAACTGACATAAAAAGCTGAAATTGCCACGTCTTTTCAGGAGGAGCTGACAGACAAACAAAAGGAACTGTTTCTTCACCTTGTAGGTGTCCGCAGCTCTGCGAATCCTTCTGGAACGGACAGTTGATGCTTGACATGCCTAGACGAAGGAGGGACCTACTCTAATATTTGGATGTTGGTGCATATGGCAGTTGCCCCTCACCTGGACGTTAGATGGTGCGGAGGCTCCAGTCTATATTCGCAGAAGAGGAGGCTCTAAGCCTGGATGTACCCACCTTTGCTCAGATAGTCCACTGGCGTCTGAGGTAAGTCTGCTCTTGGGCCTTTGTGATGATCTGTTGGCAGGTGGGATGTGGGAGCAGGATTCACTCAGTTACATTTGTTTCTGCAAAGTAGTGGATTTTCATATTTGTCTCATCTCGCTCTAAAACAGACTGGTGCATTTTTGTGCTTTAAAACTTCGCAACCTTATTAACTTGGTCTTAATCAATTCCAAGGAAGTCCAGGGCCACTTCAGTTTACCCTGAAGTCATCTAATGTTAGATAAGGTGAGTCCTGCCATAGGCTTCAAATGCCCTTAGAGTTTCAGCACGTTTATTGGCCTTGGTAACTCACTGAGCAGTGGCTAAAAGTACACCACTGAGTTCCAGGAGAACTGGAGTGGGATGCAGTCAGGTACGGTTTCAACCACTGTTGGTTTTTTGGTGATATTTTTTTCAGGGGACATGGTTTCTGGTCTTGACTAAGCTTGAGAATATGGTCTGTTGTTGGTTGCTTTTCATCTTTATGCCCTGGTCTTCTCTCTCCACCACCTTTTCACTATTTGGACTGGAAAACAGTCAAGCTAAGAACATTTTATAGAGCAGGACCCCCACTTGGTATCTGATACTATAGTAACAAGCTTACTGCATACCTCCTTATGGCTTCATTTTGGTGCTTTGCTATGTAGGTAAAGAGCTTCATGCTCCTTGAGACTAGCTGTGATGCCCTTAAAGCAAATCTTGCATGGAGTGTGGAAATAAGGAAGCATTGATTTTTATGAAGTGCTCAGAGAATGGGGGGAGGGGGAGGTCCTGTTTGCATTCTCAGATGTTTAACATTAAGCTCTGAAGCTTTAGAGACATTTATAACTTTATCTTTTTTGTATACATTTCTGAGTGTCTGATAGGTGATGAGCTCAGATTGCAGTTTCCATTAAACTTTTGAGAACTTGCTGGTTTTGAGATCTCTCCCTCCGTATCGAATCGGATTGGTGCTCCCCCAAGCAGGGGAAGAACCAGCAGAGACACACACTCTGTGATAATGTAAGGTTTGCTTCCTCAAGAACCCATGCAAAAACTGTCAGTCCTTTTCAGAGACATATTGCATTCTTGGCCAGTGCCCAAGCCGGTCCTTTTCTCTTTTGAACTTTTTTCTGGTTTAAAACAAACATATCCTTACAAAAGTGCAGTGAAGAGGTCTGGAAAAATCCACTACCCCGGGGAAACTAAGTTGATATAATTTATAATCCTCTCAGGATCATAACTCCAGTCTTTTAGATTCGGAGAAGAAGGTGCCTTGCCTCTCAGGTGAAGAATACATTAGCTGTTATCCCGCCTCTGGCTTTAGATCAAGCAGACTTCAAATAAAGCAAATGCACTATATAGAAAGTAGCAATTCCTTTTTAGATTGTTTTGGTTTCTATTAGGTAAAGCTCTTGGGAGGTGTAGGAATATTTGCCAAGATGTCACTTGGAAGCCAATTTGCAAATCAGTGGGGATGCTGGTGACATACTCCCGTACGCTTTTCTTAGCCAACAGCTAGAGCACAGGTCTACTCGGCGGAATGTAATTTGAGTGCCATCGGTTTGCGACGCGTCAACAAAATAAAATAGATTATTATGTACAAATTCTTCAAGTCCGTGTTATCTGGTCCCAGTGCTCTGAAAAAGCAGAGGAAAGACTGAGACAGAGATACACAAAGAGGCATATAAGGAATAGATGAATATGCAGAAAAGTGGATTTTTATATAAGGCCAGAGTATGAAATTAGGTGGTGGTAGGGCTGGGATTGGAGCGTTGGGGGTCCTTTACCAGTTAGGAGATGATACTATTGTTTTATATTAATCTATTTTGGTTTGGGACCCAATTATTCTGGGCAATACACAGAATTGTGTATTTGTGTGTTTCAACACACAAAGCAGAGACAGACTGTAAGCAAGACTCTTCTTGAATTCAGTGGCTCTGCCCATACATTTCAAAGCCAATGGGTAACCCTGTTTACATATAATTTCCTTCAAAGATTCTGTTACCAAACCCTTTTGGGCTTGGGTTTGGGTTTTGAGTGACCATAGTTTGCTTAGGAGGATTAAAGAAAATCATATATATACCTTAAACTGACCTCTTCTGACATATCTATTTATCACCACTCAGAGACCAGCCATCTGCAAAGATAATTTTGGAGTGACTGAGAAATATTTTTGCTTTATAAAGAAGAGTTGATTCTTGTAGTTTGCTTTATTTCTATTAATCATAAAAAGGCTGTGGCCAGATTTTATTAAAAAAATTCAGAACTCTGTATTCACAGATAGCACACCTATTATTTGTATTTGGAAGTCTCTGAATTAACTTCCCATGAAATTTAGATACAGGTCTAAGTTTCTTTTGTTCACATTCAAACCCTAGAACAACTGTGGTTCTTGGAGATATTGTTTCCTTTTACGCTCCCAGATGAATAATCCACTCTAAATAAATGGGTTTGCTCTAAACTTGTAACCAAAGAGAGAAAGAGTCTTTCTCTGAGACATCCCCAGCCATGTACTGTGGTGGCCAAATGCCACTAGATGTGCTCTGTGTGCCCTCTCCCATTAATCACGGCCAACAGAATGGGAATTATCTCCTCAACTAATGCCTAAATCCCAGTATTGAACAAAGATTTACATCCCAGTGACTGTGCTTGAGAGCTTTTGGACTCATTGTTTTTTCTCAGCCTTGCAGAGGAGTGGCCTCGGTCACTCAGCTATGCAAGGAGATGGTGTGAATATACAGACAGGATAGAATTCAACAGCCTAAACATAGGATTCTCTTATAATATGAAGCCCTTTGTTAGATCCATCCCACACTTCAATTCTATGCATTAGAAGACACCCTTATCTAAGACACCTGTGTGGGCCTACTGGATATGCCACAGGACATGTGGGAATCATGTTGTTCCAGAATGGCAAGTGGAAGGAAGACTGAATCCCTTCCAGCATCTACAATAATACTGCACATAAATGTTTAGGCCAATGAATTCCACCATGAGGTGTGGTCAGGTCACTATCTCTGGATCTGATTCCAAAGCCAAATGCTTCCAATTTGTGGCAGTTGTTTTTAGCTCAGCTTTGATGCAACTTTTCACCAGACTGTGGTTTGAAGACCTTAGTAGGTGAAATACATCTCCATGTCCTCTGTGGGTAGTGACGCTTATATCATAGAATCATAGAACGGTTTTGGTTGGAAGAGACCTTAAAGATCATCTAGTTCCAACACTCATGCCATGGGCAGGGGAGACATCTGAGGAATATCACTTGCACTCACAGCCAGAAAAATCCCACCTGATTCTGGCTTAAATTTTTAATTCCCTTAGCTCTCTAAAGATGACTTTTATTCAGTTACAAGACCATGAAGATTTTTTGTTTCTTTATAGACTGATCCCTAATGGGTGACATAGCGACAATAATATGGACAGGCCTGATCTTGTGCAGCTCAGACCATAACAATACGTTGTGACCCTTTTGGTAGCTGGCAAGAGTACCACCAGTCAACAGTGACTGAAAATAAAGAGCACCTCTAGAAGCTCATATCCTATTTAGAACAACAGATTATGAGGCTAAAGTATTTGCCTACAAAAATGGTTTAGAATGCAAGTGAAATCTTAATATCTCAGGAATTCAGATACCGAGGTGATAAGCACGGCATAAAAATTGAACAAGAACAGAACAAAGTGTAGCTTTGCATGAATCACAGAAGTCTCCCATTACACTTGCAAGACAAACACATATTAAACTGCATTACGAAACTATCATTTGCAGTAAAAAGTGCCTGATGAATTTGGCTGTTAGTTTTTCTAGAAGCACTACCGTGTACCAATTTCCCTTATTTGTTGAAACTGAAAAAATGTTAATCTTTGACTCTCCTGGCATTTTTATTTTGTACCCTGCCATGTGTGTTCACAAATACTTATACTATTCAGTTTTACCTCCCAACACAGAAGCATTAACACACAGCCATTAGGTGCTCAGATGAAAATTATACATATTTTTTCTCTCTTTTTCTGCTGTAGAAGGATTTTTCTTGTTTTCCTTCCATGAAGGTTGTAGTTATAGCTTAGTCCTTTTATGCTAGTGCTGGCACTTCTAATGTGTGTCCCCTGGATTTATGTGGATCTAAATGAACAACTGCACTGAAGCATCTCACAAGCTTCTATATTTTCATTTTAGATTTACTACTGGTAATTACATGCTGTGCATATAACAGAGGATCTAAAATCAATTGTGCACTTTACATTTTACTGGGTACTTATTAATTTCAATATCTATCTCAATTTAATCGACATTCCATGCATAAATAAATGTGGCTTTTTTTCAGGACGCAGTGATAATCCATTAGTGACATTTATGAATACTTTTAAAATGGCTGGTGATGCTGTGACCTGAAAGAAATGAGGAAATATGGGATGATTGATGAGGCACTCCATCTTCTCCTCAGAGAACTGACCGGTCACCTAAATTTGTTATTTCCACTTTTTTGCATTATGACACCCAGAATAACATGTTCTTGAAATGCACAAATGATGTTATTTTATGGGATTCGCATGCCACAGCTTATAAAGCACTTCTCTTGTGGCAAGAGTACAGCCTCCCATGGTGGTGGGTCCCCTCCTTTGTTTTCCCTTTGCCATGGCTGGAAAGTTTCACTTGTGAACATTGATGCTCCAGGAAGATAATGGTTGCTCAAGTTCCTGATAAGCCAGGAGGAGGACGATGTGTTTCACCACATGTCCAGATCCTTTTGGTGGCAGGGGGTAAGGGACATCTGAGGAATATAACACTGCCAATGACATGCATTTTGCTTGACTTGCAAAGCATTCGGAGCTGGGACTGACCTTCCTCTGAATCTGCACAAAGCTTCATGTGGTGTTAATATCAGCTGCTGGCAGTAGATGGGAACAACATTTCCCATTTCATACCTTCATTGTTTGCTGTCTCCGGGGGGGATGGATGGATCCACTTAAGCATAGGTTTGGATTCATGTTTAATCAACAGCAAGGACCTAAACGTGTGATCTTTTAAGTCCCAACTAAAAGAGAAGTGTGACTTCTTGGGCAGTAGGTGGCATAAAACATGGATATGTTTTACATATGTTTTTGATATGTTTTCACATGGAATTCTTGCAGGAAAGTTCATGTTCTTTTTTTGGGCACTTGTCTCCTAAGAACTTTTCAGCTATGGTCAAGGATAAGTATGACTCATCTTGCCAAGGTCTTCCCCAAATCCCTCCTCTTTTACGTAGCTCAAGGCTGGTCCGCCATGCTACTGAAACACAGGCAACGTCCAGCCATGTGGTGTCTGGGATGGTTGTGTTTCATGGGAAACCATGTTGTGCTTGTCACACTGTACAACCAATTGTCCCTTCCCTTCCAGTGTATAGATGCAGGAGCAAGGGATTTGGCTCATCTACTTAGATGTGCATATGGTGTAAAACTGCATGTACTCTCAGACTCCCTTCCCAGTCACTGGTGAGAGAAAGATTCTGTGAGTTATTATTAAGCTGGTCCATTTTATACATCCACTTCCGATAAAAAGCATTTCACACTGTGCTCCCCTGTGGGATCTGGCTACCTGTTTCTTGTCTGCAAAGAGAGTCTGTGTAGATAAGTCAGGTGTAGACTTTATTTAGTTAGATATATCTTAGTCTAAGTGATGTAACTGAGGGTGCCCATAAGTCCGTAACGGAGTCAGGAACTGAACCCATTAGTGCTGGGGAGGCATAAAAATCACTCGTTTATGTTTTCTTCCCATGCCAGTAACTAATAGATACATTGAATACATGACTAATAACTGGCATTTCAAGTTAAGCTGTCATGGATGGCTTTAACTCGGCCTTAACTTGCACTCTCTGCTCTCACACAAGGTCAATGACGTGATCTTTAGCTACTCATTTCCAAAATCATCATTGCTCAGACTTTCACGTGCTGTAACCAGGAGCAAGGGATAGAAACTGATTTTTGTGGCAGAAAGAAACTCGAGCACTCAGACGCTGGAGTGGTTATTCTCAGCCAATTATTTATAATTTAGGGCTCTTATGTCTCCTGTGTTTGTATTTTCATTTTTCAAGCATTTGAACTCAGTTGTTTCAATGGCTGCAGAAAACTTGCCACATGCAATCTGAGGACTGGTCTCCCTAAAGAAAATTAAGAAATGGCTGGCCATCCAAACAAATTCAGCTGAGGAATTATTAACTCACATCTCAATTAGTCACTCATTAACAAGCTGTCCTTGCCTCTCAGTTAGCAGAATTAAAAGAAATCATTAGTTTCTATCAGCTGTGACCATATTTCCCAACATATGTGGATGATATGCAGTTAGTTTAAAGGGAACTCAGCAATATGGAAGTTGGTTTTGTAGCTGATCAAGAGAAAGACAGTTTTTTTTCTGGGAGATGTGAGAAGGCAGCATCACACATCAGACAGGTCACATTTCCACTGATGGCAGATAGAAAACTGAGAGAAACATGAAATTTGTGGATCCTAAGCCGTGTCTGCAAATTCCCTGCTCCCCTGTCCTGTTTGACCCCTCTTCCCAGTCCACGTCCAGTTTGGAAAACCTTCACTCAGGTGGCTGAGAAGTGGAGTGCAGAAGCACTTCAAACATCTCAGGGATGAAGCCAAATGCTTTCTCTGTGTGATGTTCATTAGCCCGACAGCCAAGTGCTCCAAGTGGGAGACTCACTCTTTTGTTCCTGCTGCAGTGCATCTTCTCTCAGCTTCTGGCACCTTTTCGTGGGGGTACCCCATGCACCGGGGCAACATCTGGAAGCCTCAAGGCCAGACACAGGGAGCAGTTTGCTGCCACATCTACTTCCTGGCTCAGGGAACACCCCAGGGAATGCGGAATCCCAAAAGTCATTGCTGCCTGGGCCACAGAGAATGCACATGTGATAATCCCAGATCCTTAAGCAATTTGTCTGTACAAAGTCCAATGGGCAATGAAGACCTGAGGTTTTAGGCATTACAGTCCCCTAGACATAACTTCAAATATTTTTTTGGAGAGAAGGATTAAGCTCCCAGATCTAAACGACGCTTTAGACACTTCTCCTCAAAGTTTCTTCCCCACAGCTTGTCTGTCTGTTTGACTCCCAGCCCTTGATCTTAGCTGAAGCATCTCAATATCGAGAATGCTTCAATCTAAGCCAAGATGTCATGGTCTGGTCCTTCACAGGTAGTCTCCAGATGATACCAGTGAGCTTCTTGGAGTATGACAAATTCCACTGGAACTTAGCTAGCTGAGAATCCATTTATTTCAATTTACTGCCTGGCTCCTAAATATCAGATACTGTATGGCTCTCTTACTTTGTTAGACAGCTTCTGTACTTGACATCCTTCAGTGGGGCTTGCCATAAGGTTATCCAAAAGGCACTCCCTGTGGCTTTCATTTTAATCTTAATTCAGATGGAGAGACAGACAATTGTCCGTGACCCACTTTGCTGACTGAAGTGTAGGTACCCTTCACTGTGGAAAGATGTACAAAGTGAAGATGGAGAAGTAAATAAAGCAGTACACACCTATTGCTCTTCCACAGGCCTGAAAAGGAATGACGCTGGTTTAAAGTTGTCACTGTTGACACATAGACATTGATCAGGAAATTATTTTCCACTCAGAGAGGGCAGAGTGACTTCTTATTTGAAAACAGAGCATCAAAATGAGACCTTTCCCTGTGTATAATGAGTTTTGTCTTTGTAGAGCACCTTGCCGTTTCTGTCCTTAGATATTCTCCTGGCAGATCTGGAAGCCAACGGTATCTTATCCTTCCTTTTGGGGGTCTGATGAATGGCACATCAAACAATCCAGACCAAAGATATACAGTTAAGTGTCAGAAGCCAGAAAACATGATGTGTGCTCCTCAGTGATCTCTAGAAATGAAATAGGCACAAAATCAACCCAAGTCATTGACGGATGGACTTTGAATTGAAGCACTGGAACGCTTCCACCTTGCAAGCTTCTAGAGCTGTGACACAGAACATCACGATTGCCAATGGAGACAAAGTCTACAAGGGAAATATAGGAATCCCAGAGTGGAAGTTGCCCTGGTATGATTTCTGCTGGTGGGCACCACATGCTTGACTCTTAGGACTTGCCACCAGTTTTGACCCTTTCTACTTCCTTCCTGGGGTATGGTCCTAGCCCCGGCAGTAAGCAGATTCAGTTTTGCTTGTTCTGCTGAGGAACTTTGAGCTACGTCTGCCAACTGCTGTGGACAGTAGTTTGGAGAGAAACTAGGCTGGCTGTGGTAGAAGCCAACCAGACCTTAGTCACAGCAAAGTGCCAGGTAGTGACTGAAGCCCACAAGAGCAGGATAGTGGAGGAGAGGTTGTTTAGCAGTGGCTGTGAGTAGGTCAACACTGTAGGGCTAACAAATCTTTAGGAATATGCTGACTTATAAGTTTGTGATTTTACAATGTCTTCTAGTTCCTCTCATCATTCTCACTTCAAAGAGATTCATGGATTTGTCCTCACAACCTTCCAGTGAAGGTTTTGGTGTATGCTGCTGTCCTTATTTAGCAGTTGCATCAAGAGAGGCATTTTGTGAAGGAAAGATTTACCTAAGGTCACAAAATCCATTGAAGCCAAGCCCAGAGATAGAACTTGACCTTTTTCCAGCCCTTAGAAATGGTTCCTTACAGCTATCCCCTGTAACATCAGTTCTCAAGGCTATAAGACTTCACATATTTCAGCCTTGCAGTGAAATGTTCCTTAAAGAGAATTGTGGCTGATAACTAAAGTATCTTTTCATCAAGACACATAGGGCTGAAGACATGGAAGTAATCTAAACATCAGCTGCCCAGATCTTTTTGCAAATATAGGTACTTATTTAATAAACACTGAGAAAATTATGTCCTCATCATGGACCTAAGTTTCTAATTTCAGAGTTCAAGCGTTTATTTCTTTTGGACCAGACTGTAGGAATATTATGGAAAAAAATCTTCCTGTTTTCAAAGTGGAGACTGATACACTTATGACCAGTATGAAACGACCTGGTGATGGATTCAGAGGGCAAGGGAAACTTTTCCATTTGTAATGGTTCCTGTTTCTGTAAGTGCTTCTTTTTGTTTCAGTGCAGAACCAAGAGGAGTCCTTAGCTATTGGCACCCCAGTTTCTCCATTCCTAAAGTAGAAATGAGAGAGAACTCTCAGAATCTCTTAAAAATGTGTTATGAAAGATAGATATTTACTACTGTCTATTTTTTCCCGCACCTTACTAAATTCAGAAATTTGGCTGAAATTTCAGAGAAAACAAGCACTTGCATGTGAGTCCTGTCCTAAACCAAAGTGGGGAATAGTGCATTTATTTCTTCATTTAAAAACATATATTTTTTTTAAATTAGTGCTTTTATATATATATTAGTTTGAAGATGAGAAATGGAGAAATCTTTCTCTTTCTTCAGTTGGGTGAAACCCAACTCAGCAAGACAAGCTCAGTTCTCAGCTTTATGAATCTTTTGACTTTTCTTTTAACACCTCTAAGTGTCATTTCCCATGTATGAAATCAGAAGAAAGAATAACCCACCCTTTTCCTCCTTGGTGTATCTTATCTCTAAGCTCCTCTGGGCAAACCCTTTTTCTTACTGCAGATACGTTCTCTAAGTAGGAAAATTATGGAGCTGAACCCCCAAACAGGCATTTACAACCAAGAGTTTTACCTTAGTCCATTAAATAATTAATTTGGCTATATAATTTAAGTGTAAATCAATGGGAGGAAATGTCTGTAGTGGATGAACTGTGCCGTAGGTAACATTTTTGAGTATATACATATATTTTATATATTTATATATATCTCTCTATATATAACAGTCTGTCCCAACCTGGTAGCACCACATTTCTCCCAGTCCAAGATGGCAAGCCTGACATAGGCATAATATTTTGAAGATGAAAACTAGGCTGAGTAAGCCAGTAATGAACGTGGAATTAATATAGAGCAGCCTGGCTATACTCTGGGTTGATTTTAAGATTTCACCTGCTTTTCACAAAGTTCACGAAGTCACGCACTCAAGTAGCAAAGAGGAGTGACAGACAGAGAACATGTCACACCTGTCTGGAAAATCAAGGCCAGATTGCATTTTGTGACCACAACAATTTCTTTTCTAATCAAAAAAGAATGCTTCTCCATAGGGCTTCGGTGCTGGTAGGACCCAGTTATTCTTCAGGGATGATGGGGATGCAACATGTTTCACAACAAGAAGTTTTGAGTGCAATGATTTCCTGTAGACAAACCATTTGCCTCTTGCCACACCGTGACTTAGGCAGGGATTTCCACTCATCAGTCCTGGTTCGTTTCACATCCATCTCTGGACGGAGGAGGGATGAATCCCTCTGACAGGCTCATTTTGAATTGCTTCCACAGCTTAAGCTGACACCCAGTTTCGGAGGTGATTTATACAGTAGCTTGGTGGCAGCTTGTTTATAATGCAATATAGTCTAAAATGATTTTGCTTGCATCTTAAAGTGAGCATTCATCCATCAACGCACTCACAGTCAGTCTCCTGGCCCCTACAAGTGCAACTGGAAGGTGTCTTTTCTGTTAGCTTTCTCTGCCTTGTTCACACTTGTTTGTTAAAATAATGAATTTAAATTAGTTAGAATGCCAGATTTTCAGCTGGTGTAACTCTGAGGATGTTCATTGCAATGGCATAGACAAGGACCTGGGTCTCTGAATCCTTCTGGAATTACATATCGCTTGCTAGGGAAATCACTCAAAACATGTCTTGTAAAGTGTATTAGAGCATCAAGATGCCTCACCTTGGTACTAATTCCTCAGATATGCTCACAGCAAAAGAAAGGTAGGTATCTAGACATACAGAGGGATAGTGAGGAAGGACCTGGCTGTCAGAAGTATTAAAACTTCTGCAAAGTCCACTGAATGTTAAACATTTGAGGCCGTGCTACATCTGTATGCATTTTTACAGACACTTCTTTCTTTCTTCTTTCAAAAAAATATAAAGACTGAATCAACACACCTGAGCATCAAGAGTGTAAAGTTATTTCAAAACCAACTAATTTGGCTGTTCTGCAGAGATTACTGCTCAGTGCAGTTCTTGTTTGCCATTGCCTCAGAGCCAGCCTTACAAATTCAGAGCTTTCAAGTAATTCACATGAGCATTTTCCAATTGAGTCACTTCTAGGGGGGGCATTGTCACGACAGAACATCATCCAAGCACCAGATGACTTAGAGTTTAAAGAAAATGAGCAAAGGAGATAAGAGCATGCTGTTCCTCTTGTAGCTGGCCACCACCTACAAATAACAGCTACACAAAATATGAACTGGAAGCTGTGCTTTCCCCCATTTCTGTGGGATGCCTACCCTGCAGATGCTCATCTCAGCTGGGATGGGAGGCGACGGGCTTTCTCTCACCATCACCAAGATCTGTACGTGGCACAAAATATCACAAAGTCCCATAACCCTCATGGGGTGTATGACAGCCTCTGAAGACTGGCTTGACTCTTTGGACTCTGTGGGACCAAAATGCCACTCTAGACTTGTCACTAAGCGCACTGAAACTTCACATTTTAACTTATTCCTTCAGTTAAAAATGTGATGGTCAAAAGGAGAGGGCTGCCTGGACTGCGGGAGATAAGTAAGGGGGAAAAAAAGTGTGGTATTTCAGTGGAAGGAAATTCAGGTTAAAGCAAATTTTTTTTTTTTCTGACACTTGTGAGATGTTGAAGCCCTGTGGTGAGGCAGGAGCTAATTTGCTGTGCCAGGCTCTAGCAAGGGCAGAATTACATCCTCTAACTGTGCAGAGAAGAAAGTCACTTTTCATGCTCATGCATCAAGGGCTTCGGGCTTCTGTCAGTAAGCGCAGGAGCTTTGGCTCTCTCAGAGAGCTCATTTTGCACACAGAGCTCCCCAGCTGGCACACTTTAACCCCCTCTGTTTTTACCTCAACAGGAAAAAATCAGGGAAAGATCCTTGTTTCCCATTTTGAGGGGACTGAGAACTCCACCAGTTTGTAAAAAAACCCTGCGCAGACCCCTTCTGAGCAGGAGAGGAGGTCAGTGTTGATGTCCAGAGGGTTGTTATTTCTTTCTGACAGATGCTGCTCTGCTTGTTTTGAAGATGGGTCAAATTTTATCTTTTTTATCTCTCAAGAAGTTGCCCATCGACACTTACAGAAGGTAGTTTAATTGGTTCTTAGTGGCTAGGTAGATAATGTTATCTGGTGTGTCTGGATGTCTTTACCCAAATAAACTCAGATCTACTGGAGTATGTGGGACCCCTCATATTTTCTCACCTCATTGTTTCTGTATATAAGCTCATTAACCCCTTGAATTTATCTGTGTTCTCTGAGGTGGTTACCCCCGGAGATCTGTTGTAAATTCCCACAGAGTTAACACAGAACTGGAAAAAATTAAAAAAAAAGGAAAAAAAAGGAAAAGTATCTCTCCACTGAGACACCAAGAGAGCCAGGAAAAGCCAGGAACTCAAATTCAGATGGCTAAAGCTCAGAGTCAGGACAATGTGTGGGAACACACAAAATACTCCAATTGCCTTGGTAAAACACTGCCAGAATGACAGTGAAAATTGTGTCTTTTTTCTCCTTTGTGGATGCCTGAAAGGGCCATTTCAACTGCAGGTGTCTTTTCAGGCTCCCTAACTCATTCTCTCCCTGGTCCCTCTGTGGACACAGTTGGAAGAAAGCTGAGCTCATTCTAGTCCCAGGGGAGAAAGGGCAGTTGTCACTGGGGATGATGTCTACAGTAAGACTTTCACAATTATCCCTACCTTCTTATCTCTGCTCGTCCATAAATAACTTGCTTGAAAAATCATTTGTAATTGTTCTGCTCCTGGCAGCGAGTGCTATAATTGTTAATCAATCTTCATTTTTATGTGGTGATCTGTACTTGCTTCCTGGCTAATATTTTTAAATTGATATTGTGTCGTTTTGTAATTACTAATAACAATATTGTTATTTGAGCATGATGATTGTGATTAGAGGTAAATGCAATTTCCCAATGGAAAATTGTTACGCTAAAAATACCAGCTTCATACATTTCTGTAATTCATGGGGACATCTTTGCAATGAATTCAGAAAAAAATACTTCAAAATAAAATATAGAACTTATATTCCAGCATTTTGAGAAGCACAAACCTCCTCTTATTTCATAAAATCTGGAGATATAACTAAGTGAGGTGTTTTAAGAAGAGTTTATTGGTCATACTTTGGATCACTGTTGCTAACTGAATCATTTTTCTTCTTGAACAAAGTATATTTCTAAAAGAGGACAACTGTCAGTAACGAGAACAGAAAACAGGGGTCCACACAGCCTGTGCTCCACCTTCTCTCAATTTGTTTACCACACTCTAGACCACCTCTGCAACACTCTGCATCATGCAGTGACATCTGGTGTCTGGACTACGTACTGCAAATAAACATATAATTAAAGTCCTTGCCTAGGACCCCAGGCAAAGACCAGAAGAATACTCCAGTTTGCGTCAAATATACCGTGAAAATGGAGAAATGCTAATAGCTCAATGTTACAAATTATCGTTAGCGCCTAATCTTTAAGATTTTGTGGAAAATACTTCCTGCCCATAGCAGAGACTGTTTCAGTCTCTAAGACTGCTACAACTCTAATTCTCAGGGACAGCAATGCTTCCTGGTTTTGGGGTCAAAATTTCAGGACCTTTGGAAAGCCCATACTTGGATGAGTCTTTAAAAGGCATTTTGAAGATCCCTTCTATGTTCATAGAATCACAGAATTTTAGTGGTTGGAAGGGACCTTTGAGATCATGTTGCAGGAGAGATGTGTCTGAAGAGGGAAGGAGAGATGTAATATATGCTTCTCAATGCTATTTAAATATTTAGAAACTAGCAAAGACATCTGGCTGTTCTTAATATTATTGAGTAGTTCTACTGCAGTATTAAACAAAGAAGATGACCCATTTGGGACCTATTGCAGAGACAGCTATACAAGCATACTATGCAGCTTTAGACCTTCCCAAAGGAGTTTGGAATCAAAATGATAAAACTTAATTGGTAGACAAAATAAATCAACAGTAGAACATGGTGCATAGAATTAATTCTGTACCACGCATCTGCAGGGGGTAAATGGAAAGGACAGGCAGATTTATTTTATCAGGAATGACAGCATTTGTATGAAAGGAGTAAAGTTTACATGATGTATACTGGCAATCACGTGTGGAAAGTTCTTAGATAGACCAGATTTATAATGTCTTTCAAAATTCCCAGGCTCTGAATTGCTATCTGGGCCCATTCCAGAGATCTGATTCACTTGAAGATCATCTTTCTTCTCCCTTCCTTCTAGTTCCACATGTGTGTTTAATATTTTATAACAATTGACTGAGAGCAAGCTTAATATTTCCCTCTGCCACCAGCAGAATATTAAGTTTTCATTAAATATGTCAATTAGTCAATTCTTTGCTTCATCAATATGCATTTGTCACCAGAGGCATTCTCTAAGCCAGACCAAAACACAATGAGGACAGTAACTGTCTAGAGAGAGTCTTTCAGCCTAGCAGCTGTTTGGGTTTTTTTTTTTTCAATTCCCCCACAGGAAGCTTAGACAACATATTAGAGAAATTGGTTAATTAAAACATAATTCCCAGATACACAGCGATAGATACTCAGGCTTGCTGTGTTACTTCTACTTGTTGGGATAATAATTCACCAAAATGATAGAATTGTTTTCCTCAGCGTGTGTGGAGGTGAAATGATTTTTTTGTCGCAGATTTTTTGAGAAATATTGCAGCAGAATACAACTTGCTTTTCTTCAAATCCCAGTAACTTCGGTTTCCAGGCACTGAACCTGCCTAAAAGAAATGCTGAATCCCATTAGGTCTTGTGAATGGAGATAATTGGTTGGCCAGGGGGTGAGGTTTAATTTATTGATCAACTGATGCTACACTCAGAATTGCCTTTGGTCAGGGGAGTGTGGTCTTGGTTTTTTTACCTACTTTTCATTCACAAATCTTTCTCAAGAAGTCTCAGAATGTATAAGTAGTTATTTATATGGCACTTTAGACATTTAAATAACTGTCATGTTCAATACATCATCTCTGAAGTCCCCCAGAACAAATGGGTAAAACACTTGCCAATTGTTTTACAGATGAGAAAAGTAAAGGCTTAGAAGGTAAAGCAAGGATCCTAAAGTTGGCTACCAGTTAAGCCTGAGAGAAGAAGCATCTAACTTTTCTTGCTAAGAAGTAAAATCTCCAAAAATTAATTTTCACAGTAACTATAATTATTAGTGAATGGATTGAGTTCAGCAAAGACTGACACTTTAAAAACATGCAAGGAATGAAATGGACAATACATGTAATTTCTGCAGTTCCTGAAAGCTGTTTTTTCGTTTTCTTTTTGGTTTTGTTTTTTACTTTTAAGCCAAAAATCATGTTTTCATTTAGGAATTGATTATTTTCTTTTAGGAAGAAAGGAAAACAGTCAAAAATAAACCAAAATGCCATATCCTAGTTTTCATCAAAAAGAACCATTTGTTCTTTCTGGCACAGGGACATGTCATTTCATTTAGATTTTGTTAAGAGAAAAAAAAAGCAGAACAAAAATGAAACATTTTCTATGTCTAAACACCAATGGGCCTCTGAATCAAGATTTCATTATTTCTCTGCTTTTAACAACTCTTGTTCCATCTAAGGGGTTGCTGAATGACAGGTTCAATGTTTGCAGCTCATGGTTGAAACAACAGGCAGTTTTCTTTCTTTCTATCGGGAAGTTGTTCTTTTATCAGACTGATGCTTTCCTAACTTTTTCCATTCTGAAATTCAGATGTGTTTAAATTATTTCCAACTCTGTCCTGTCTAGGTACGAGTTTATAGAGGTGGGTAATTTCAAGTTCCTTCTTCTTTGCCTTCTGATCTCTTAATTGTGAGCCACATATTTTGAGTGTGATGCCCTCCCCAACATCATAGAATCATAGAATCATCTGGGCTGGAAGGGACCTTCAAAGGCCATCTAGTCCGACCCCCTCGCAGTCAGCAGGGACACCCCCAACTAGACCAGGTTGCCCAGGGCCTCATCGAGCCTCACCTTGAATGTCTCCAGGGAAGGGGCCTCAACCACCTCCCTGGGCAACCTCTTCCAGTGCTCCACCACCCTCACAGTAAAGAACTTATTCCTAAGATCCAATCTAAATCTGCTTTTCTTCAGTTTAGACCCATTGCCCCTCGTCCTGTCACTGCAGGCCTTTGTAAACAGGTTCTCCCCAGCCTTCCTGTAGCCCCCTCAGGTACTGGAAGGCCTCTATTAGGTCTCTCCGGAGCCCACTCTTCTCCAGGCTGAACAACCCCAGCTCCCTCAGCCTGTTCTCGGAGCAGAGGGGCTCCAACCCCCTGATCATTTTTGTGGCCCTCCTCTGGACCCGCTCCATCAGGTCCATCTTCTATTGTGCAGGTCTCCAGACCTGCACACAGTGCTCCAGGTGAGGTCTCACCGGAGCACGAGTAAAGTGGCAGAATCCCTTCCCTGGACCTGCTGGCAACACTTCTTTTGATTTGTAATTTATAGATAAAGGTGTTCAGCTGAAAGTTAATATCTGTGAAGGAGCCACCAGACAGCTATTCATCTTGATACCAACCAAGTATGCGGTTGGACCTGGCTGGGCCAGCAATTTGACACTTTATTTTTATAGATGCTACCTAAATTACCTGTCTAGTCCTCTTTCTTCTGGTTCACAAGGCAGTAAGAGCCCGTATTAATTGCATGACCAGAAGCCTTAATAGCCTTGGGATCTGCTTGGATTTTATGTTCTTAGTCTTTTCTCTCTGGGCTTCAGATCAGTTCTTGGGTATTGACCTAAAAAAAAGTATTGCTCCATCTGATTTTGACCCTTTCTTTCCTGACGTCTTTGATTCTGTTCTGTATTTCCAATCAAGTTTCACAGACACCATGAGAAGAACTATGCCTTTTTGCTTTAAATGTTCCTTGTACTATCTTAATTTGATGCTTCCTAGTGCTTATACTGGAAAAAAGAGAATATCTGATCATTAGTCCCTCTCCCTATGTAATTTCTGATTTTATGAGGCTCTACTTTGTGATCTGTATGCATGTAAGTATGTATGAATGATCGATGCCTTGCAAGCTGAAGAATCCTAGTCCACTTGGTGGCTCTTTATCTGAAGAACTCTACCTTTCTAAGTTCCCTGCCTTTCATTTCTATGTATTGGACTGGATGCAAGTTGACTGATTAAGAAAAAAGTATTGAGTCTGAGTGCACAGTCACACGTAATAGGTGTTCCATCCCACGGGTGTGCATCTTGCACCACAAAACACCCTTTTATCTATTAGCATAAATAATCAAAAGTCACAGAAACTACAGCCTGCTGACGGAATAGCACAAGAGGTACTGTAAATACCTTAATTACTGAGCTAGTTTACTGATATTATTCTTGACAGTAGGTTTTTGTCTGGGAATTGCTGGACGTGTGTGGCTGTGGCAGGGAGCTGTGCTGATTCTCCGCCAACTTATTAATCTGCAATGATTTTGGAGACATGATGTTTTTTAATATGTTTGTTTTCACATTATTTTTTTTCCATTCTCCAGAATGATAGATGTAGAACTAATCCCATAGACTGATGGATGCTGGAGCAATGGAGTGAGAGTTGTTCATTTTGACAGACATTCTCAGCTGCTATTTTTCTGAACTCATACTTTGAACCCATCAATTACAAACTGCTCTTCTTGGAGAGCCCAGATGCACTACTGTGAGTCCACACACTCAAGCCATGAATAAGAAGTTGTAAGAGGAGAAAAATGGTCCACAGATGAGCAGTGGCTTTGTGTGGTCAGCAGTTACAGCAACCTCTCAGCAGCCAAGCAAAATGAACAAGAGCTCATTCACAAAGGTAACCCATTATAAAAACCTCGTGATAATGCTACAGATGACTGGTGGACAGGAGACCTTTGAGCATTTGCCTAAACCTACCATATGAAAGATGGCCTCTGATTGTTATTTATTCCTTTCTTGCATTTGGGTATCATGTTTCTCTTCCTTATAGGCTCTTTTTATTTGTCAGAAGTGTTAATTAACACAGTTTTGGTACCACTTTGTTTTTATATACCCTTTGTCTGCAGCTTGATAAGGTCTGTGGTTGGCAATGGTTGTCACAGGTTGAGTGTCGGAAGAATGGCCAATGTGGAGCCTTCATCTTGAGTACGCATAGGTCTGGGGGAGGCATTATGGAATTACACCTTGTTATACAGAGTTTCAGAAAAACAGGAAAAATCTTTCTGAAATGAGAGAAATTTATGAGAAACTATTCAGCAAATATCCTCCATAAGACTCAGTGAATGGTCTGTTCTCCTCTCCTATTTCAGCTGTCATGTCCCCATGTCTGTGTTATCCTATATTCTTGGCCAAGGACCATGACTTTGTTCCCATTCCAGCATGGTAATGTGAGGACCTGGAGCAGGACAGAGAAGGCAGTCTCCTACCAATCAAGGCTCTGTGCATGATTTTGAGCTACAAACTTCTGGCTCCAGCCCAGCACCAACATTTCTCCCCATTGTAACTCAGTGAGTTGTTAAAGCATCTGATATCTGATATCAGCACATGATACGGCATTTGGCACTGGGACTTCAGGAAACTGAGAGGCATTTCCAGCTCTTCCTCATTCTCAAAAAGAAGTGCTAAGATTCTAGTAAGGATATTACGAGGTTAGAAGAAATAGAGCATGGAACAGTTGGATTTAGGTCTGGAAGTCTGGAGGAGGAATTGTAGCTTAATTCTTAAGACAGGACACACAGAACATTTTGGAAGATTCCCCCAGATCCATCAGCAGAAAAGCTCTTAAAATGTTAATACGCTTGTGTTTTCTCCTTGTGAATGTGGCTTTGCTAAAACCAACAGCAAGGGGCGTGGATCTCCATCTGTAGTGTATAATAAGGGGGTGTTGTACATCGGACAAACAATATGATTTATATCCAAAAGGAGAGAGATGTCACAGATCCTTGTGCTCTCAGGGACTCTAATTTATTGCCTAATTAAACACTTACTGCCAAATTGTCCATCCTGTCATTTTTAATTCTTGGTCTAATATTCCAGACAACAGAACACTTAAGGAGGCTACCTTCTACAAGTGAGGCTTAAATGAAGAAAGATGTTAATGTGTGTTGCCTAATCAAAGTCAATAGTCTATCAAGAGCAATTATTCTTTAGAAAGTCTGTTCTTCTGGCACCCCGCTATGTGTGTAAATCTGCCTAAGTCTGTTGACACCTCATCCCCTCACTGGAGAGGCAGAAGGCGAGGCCAGCTTCTCAAAACTGAGCAAAACCCTTGGGAAGATGTCCAGGCGACAGGGACAAACACAATGTGTTTTTATTAATCCTAAAACTAGATTTGTTCCTTTCAACAAGTCTTGTTGGGAACAAATGCCAAGGGGTCCTGAGAAAAGGGAGATCTTAGGAGCACTCCCCCATCTCAGAGGCCTCCTGGAGGTACTTGGTCCTGCCCATCAGCTCTATGCCAGTTCTTAGATACTTTGAGATGTGTCATCTCAAAGTAGACCCCCCCCAGGCGGGGGTTGATCTCATCTCACAAGTCACAGGAGATAGAACAAGGGGAAATGGCCTCAAGTTGCATCAGGGGAGGCTTAGATTGGATATTAGAAAACATTTCTTCACCAAAAGGGTTATCAAGCATTGGACTAGGTTGCCCAGGAAAGTGGTTGAGGCACCATCCCTGGAGGCATTCAAAAGACAGGTAGACATGGTCCTCAGGATTATGGTTTAGTAATTTCTATTTCCTATTTCTTATTTATTTTTTTGTCAGAGTTAGGTTGATGGTTGGTCTAGATGATCTTTAAGGTCCCTTCCAACCTAGATGATTCTATGATTCTATGATCATATCACAAGAGACACCTGTCATGATTGGCTGAAGCAGGCCCCATGTCTTCTCTCCTATAATGTTTAGACACATAACACACTTGCAGACCCTTGTGTTTAGACACCTGTTTTATAAGTCTCAATGTGAATTCTGTTTAGATATTTAGCAGCAAAAAAAAAAAGTGTTTTCTCATTTTTTGTGGTACCCCTTTTCCCTGATGCTGTACCTGTCTTGACTATATAGGACAAACATTTCAGATTAGGATGTTCTACTCTCTATTCTGAACAGTCCATATATAGCTATAGCCCAATGGAGACTTCACTTTAGCTGGCCTTACTGTAATAGAGACGGTTCTTTCCCAATGCAGTCTTTGTTCTACCCTTTGTCTTCTCTGCTATAGTGTGAGCGCCTCTGTTTACAATGAGAAGCTTATGAAACAAGGCTTTACTTGTTTACCTTGGGGACAACAAGATGCTATTGAATGAAAAATAGATTTTCATGGGGAATTAGTTTTACCTTTACTCCTTTGCTGGGTCAATAAAAAAAAATAAAAATTCTCTCCCCTCAGCCCTGAGGAGGTCATCCAGCAGGCTACGGAGAGAAACCAACTCTAAGGACTTGCAGAAACGTTAACTGGAGAACTATAGAGGACAAGGTGAAAGAAGAGATGCCATGGGATTCGAGCTGAAATAACCAGAGGAAAGACACTGTGTGACTTTGCAGGAACCTTTCTTTCCCTTTGGGCCAACTTGCCATTTATTGCAGCTCCAGTAGCTGAGGACTGTTGTATGGATGGAAGCAACATTTGACTGAGTCGCTGCCCGTGGGTCCAAATAAGCCTTCTTGTAAATGTGTTTCACAAGATATCTGTGAAGTTCAGGTGTTTCCTCCTCACTTCTGCGTGACTCTTGCTCTCAGATGCAATGAATACACACAGTGTTCCAGCCCTACCATGTTAGGATGAATGCAAGACTTCAGTGGTAGTTTTGAGTTGTGCATCTGGATGTACTTGGCATCTTGCTGAAATTCTAAGCAGTCTTTAAAGCTGGTTTTGGTTTGTTTGTTTGTTTGTTTTCCAGATGGTTATCTTTGTGTTTCCACCTCCTGTGGTCACTCTGCATGTGGTTTTGAGGTAAGAATATTATAGCAAAGTCATCTATATCTTTGTTGTGTTACATCGTGCCATGTACACAGACACAAAGGTTTGCATGGGACCACATTATGTCCCCTAAGTTTAGATGTCTACAATGTGCAAATTACATCTGACTGAGTTATATAGGTCTTGTTCTAGTTGATGGAGAACCAGTTGACATATGGAGTGGAGTTAGGTTTGCTTCGGTTTACCAAAAAATGTGCTCTCAAAGAAGGGCTTTTCTTCTCTTTATTTGCCCTCACTTGTGCTGTGAGGGCAAGAAGCTCTGCTCCTGCTGTGGAGTCCCTGGATGAAAAAGAAATCCTTTTAGTGCTCTGAGAAAAAAATTACCTTTCTTCAATTTTACCATCCTTTATGGGCTGAATGTCCTCAATGATTCTATGATGCTACAGAAAGAAGCTGATCAGCAATTCATCTTCAGTGCATGGGTGCCCTGTCTGCAGTTGGGCATCATTCCCCAAGGCCCCTTGGGGAATGCTTGTCTCTTCCTCTCTGACTCATGGTCATCCCTCACCTGAGGAACAGCCACGGGGTTAAGGTCATGTCTTCTCTGCTGGCCTCAGATCCAATACCTAACCTGGTAAGGCAAGAGGGGCCTGGGAGAAATGTATGAGTGTCAGTCCAGGCATAGAAATGGATGTTGCCATGGCTAAAACTTTAGAGAATGAACTAAAGAACTAAAATTTGGTAGCTGGACATTAAAAAAAATCCTATGCCTTAGATGTGGTGGGGAAAATCCTTTCATATGCACTTACAAGTGGATGCCCTATGTAAGCAGGAGGAAAAGAATCGAAGGCTCTAAATCTAGACTAGGTTTGGCTCTGGATTTCTCAGCTTTAGCAAATTCTCAGTGAGAGCTCCTTTTACACTTGTGAGCAGTGTTAGATGAGGTGCCCAGTTCAAGAAGTAGTCTCTTCATCAGTCTCCTATGGAAGGAAAGCAGGTTTTGTCGCAAAGTTACGCCATGCCTGTGGATTCGTAGGAAATCCTAACTTTACGTGAAAGCCACATTTGGGAAAGCACCAGCTTGTTTCCCAGCAGCACTGACGGGGTGCGAGCGTTCATTTGAACCTAGTCTGACAAGCGGAGGAGAGCAGCTTTTCAGCCCCAAACCCCATTCCTCTGCAATTACTAACACGACAGCTCTGTGATTATTGAGATGATGGCTAAAACCCATTATGCCATGAAAATGCCACTCATCATGCTCTACCAGCTTCAATTTTGTGCCTTGTTCTCAGAGGCACAATGTACCAGGGTGCATCTCTGTTGTGAAGAGCAAACAGTGCCATTACCTCCTGGGTAACAATGAGAAGAAAACGAATAGAGGCTGAAATATGAAGTGCCATTATAGGAAATTGGTTCACTATTAGCCTGTATTTGCTAGTGCAGTTACAGAGCTCAGCTCTGTATAAAAACACACACACACACACAAAAAAAAAAAGAAAGAAAACCAGAAACACAGTTTGTGGCTCAAATTTCGGATGCATACTGTCAGCCTTTAGTACCTGTGTAATTGTCAGTGGGGTCTCTGTGGACCTCCATCTTTGGACTTCCTTAGCAATAACTTGCCTGATCTGGAGGCAGTGGGTTGACTTTGATTTATGTGACTCTGGTTCGATTCTTAACTTTGTAAAATAAACATTTGGTCTGCAGAGCTGAAAAGAATCTACCTGTTTCCATCAGAAGTTTTTTTTGGGACAAAGACTATTTCTCACTGTGTACCTAGCACAATAAACATTGATCTCAGATGGAGTCTTGCTTTAATACAGTAATTAATGAAACAGTAACGATATTTCCTTTGTGCTAAGATCCGTGAGCAGGTTTCCGTGGCAACAGTCCATGCACAAGCTTCTTGCCTGTAGCAAACGTGAAGTTATTTGAATCATTTAAATTATTCTAAAGAAAGAGGACTGGTGTAACTCGAATTAACTCAGATTTACTGCAAGGCAAAAGTATACACAAGGGCAGTTACCTCAGGTCTGTTGATGCACAGAAACTTTTCACCCTGCATTAACTCCCTGGTGTTTGAACCCTCCAAGCTACCATAGGAGCTTTTATCTCAGTAATGTATGTATTTTTACTACATTTACATTTTCTCTCTCTAGCCATTTTCTGTCAACAGAATCCACGCTCATTTTATACTAGGATTGCAGACTGCATCAGATCTTCATCTTCATACTCCTGAGAGGGAAGAAGAACATATTCTTGCCTGGCTTCTTCAGCAGCTGTAATGAGTGAGAAGACAAACCCCAGGCTGGGTAAGAGGCAGAATAAACAGCAGGAGGAACTCTCTGCTGTTTCATCATCTTTTTGCTTCTCTGGGAACCGAGATCTCCCCTAGAAATAAAATCATACTGACTCCAGGTTGCTGGGGTGGAACAGGTCACTTGGGTCCTAGGCTCAAAAGCATGCTGGGTGTATGAAGACTCAGGCAATTAAGTAGGTTTTTTTAATTTGAATGTCTGGAGGGAGAAGGAAAATAGCCAAATTATTTGATTTTTACAGGTGACAAATGGATGGAATAGGAGAGCTGCCCATTTTTGTTGGCCTACTGCAAGGTCAAAGAAGGACAGGGGACATGGGATCCAATGCATCATGGTCCTTTTGGGCTGCTGATTCCCCTATGTGTCTTCTGCCAAAAGAGATGTTCCTTGGGAGCAGATGGTGAGGCAGTTCTAAAAGAGAAAGTTTGGGATGGGGAGAATTATTCCAGACCAAAGCTTTTTATAATTTATTTGCTGTATCAGTGAGTTCTTTCACATAGCCAGAGAGGCAAAGAAGCAAATGGCTTCTGGAGAAAAAGTATTAATTATAATGCAGATCTTTTAGGCATGTTCTTTCTAATGCAAGAGAAAGCGCCTCAGCAGATCAAGAGAAAGACAATATCAATAATCACTTTATTTCCCTTCCAGTGGGAAATTCTGAATACATCACAGTGAATTCATCTTTAAAAGGCTTCACTACCAATTTTTGAGGAAAAAAAAACCCCAGCAAATATTTTCTTCCACTATTTTTTTCTTGTATTCATGCAGCATCATAGCCTAGAACTCTTGCTTGGCTCTATGTATAAGGCCAGTATGGACCTGATTCTTTGGGCAAATCTGTACTGCAGGGATGAGAAACATACTGAACTAATTGGAACATCAACAAAACTAATGATCAGGACCTGGTCTGGTATGGAATATTAGACTTAGATAATCTAATATTATCAGGTGTTATCTAACATGAAAATATAGGTTTAACACCTTGGTGATTTGGTGGAAGAAGGTTCTTGGCCTCTCTGAAATGTAAGGAGATCTGCAGCTAAGTATTGAATTTAAAGCTAGACTTAGTAGAGAACAGAGTGAGGCTTTTGAGAATATCAGTTGGTTTCTAATCTGTGAACCACGTGTACTTTACACTACTGTTGTCCCAATGTTTTAGCTCAGATGACTCCTAGAGACAAGACATAGGGCTAGAAGGACCGTGGGACCAAACTATTGACTCACACTTCACCCACAAGAAGTGTGGCCCACTAAATTTAGGCCTGGAAAAGCTCCACATGGCAAAGTCCCTGAAGAAAAGAGAAAGTCGACTTCCTCAAAAGCTCCTGCATTCTTTGTTTTTCAGGTCTAAAAATATTTTTGTATAAGAGACTTCAAGCCGCTTTTTGTGCTAAACATATAAATGGCAATCTCACTGCACTACACACATTATTTCACTAAAATAAATATTGTTGCCTTTAATATTTAAAGAGATTTTTGAAACAGTCACAGAGGATGAAAAATACAAGCCAGCAAAAACAGTCTGTGTCTCGGAGCCCTACAGAGGCGTATTTCAATTCTCCTGCTTTAATTTCTTTAGCTCTCAAGGAATTCCAAGGTCTCTGAAATGCCATACTGGGCAGGGAAAACAGAGCTGTTCTCCCCAGGGCTTCTGTGACTCTTTATTATTCATGATCACAGGATTTTTTGTTCAGTGAAGGCTGAGGAACTGCTTCATGTATTCCTCAAAGCTGTTGAACTAGCAAATGCGCTAAATCCGCTGTATCCCAAACACCAGCAGGCACTTTCTATTCCTTAAGGTAGGACAGGGGACATGGGACTTCTGTCATTCCGTCTATGCCACCAGAGCAGAGTTCAGCATCTGTAGAAGTTATTAGGAACTTTTGCTGTTGGCTTTACTGGAATGAGGAGAATTAGCATAAGCAAAGAGACTCTTGTCCATCATAGACTGATTTCAGATGAGTTTTCTTGTCTTAACCCCATCCCAGAGCTGTGTGGTTTGTCCTGCTAGACCTGTAACAACTGAGCTTGTCCCTCTGTGATGCTGAGGAGACAGCCAGGGTGCCATGTAGTAAACAGCAAGCCTGTACTCCAAACACCTCTTCCCTGAAACACTCAATTTTTACATGTGTCAAATTAGACAGCTAGATAATAAACTTAGAAAGTTGTGAGGGAAGCTTGTGGGTGAATTCTCAAGCAGGCCAAATCCAGAGTGATACTGAATGTAACTGTTCACAGCTGCTGGGACCAAAATTCCTAGCAAAAAGAAAAAAAAAAAAAAAAGCAGCCACCAGTTCTCTGTTGTTTGCCCTTAGTTCCTTAAATATTGCAAATAGTAAAGGGAGGGAGAGATAAGCCCTTGCTGATTTACTCATTGATGACCCTGGTGAGGGGTCTGGAGCACAAGTCTGATGAGGAGCAGCTGAGGGAAGTGGGGTTGTTCAGCCTGGAGAAAAGAAGGCTGAGGGGAGACCTTATCTCTCTCTACAACTACCTGAAAGGGAAGGTGTAACGAGGTGGGTGTTGGTCTCTTCTCCCACGTAACAAGCAATAGGACAAGAGAAAATTTCTTCAAGTTGTGCCAGGGGAGATTTAGGATGGGTATTAGGGAAAATTTCTTCACTAAAAGGGTTGTCAAACTTTGGAACAGGCTGCCTAGGGAAGTTGCCATCCCTGGAGCTATTTAAAAGCCACATAGATGTGGTGCTGAGGGACATGGTTACTTGGCAATGCTTGGTTAGTGGGAATTCAGCAGTGCTAGGATAATGGTTGGACTCAACGGTCTTAAAGGTCTTTTCCAACCTCAGTGATTCTATGATTCTGAACAGGTGAACTATGAGAGCTTCTGCCACCACAAAAAATATCTATTACTTAGAAGATTAGTAAAATTGGGAGTACCCATATGGCTCAAGTGCATGGATGCATACACACGCCTGCACATGCACTTGGCCATTTTTGAATTTTGCATTTCTGGATTAATATTCTGGGATCTGATTTTTTTTTCTGCTGGAGTTATCCTAAGGTAACACTGGAGTCACACTGTGATGAATCACATCCTTCCAGTGAACAACACGCACAGGTAAATATAATGCAGCCAACACAGCCAATGAACTTAGGGCTGCCTTGCAATTTCCATTTAAAGCAGAATTCAAATACTTTTGCTTCCTCAGTCTGTTTCCCAATTATTGCATTTCATTGTAACAGTGATTATGCCTATTGCCCACATCTGGCACCATGGTCCTTCCCAAGGATCATTTCTTATGGCCCTGTCCCATTTAACTTGAAAATTTTCACTCTGTTGAGCAGAGGAAGGATTGTTAAAAAAGGCTCATTTGGGGACTGTTCTCCTCTATTTTCTATGAACTTGCACTCTCCCAAAGTCTTATGTTACAAGCAGTCAGAGAAAAGAGGACCGAAGGGTTCCTGGCGAGGTTATCTACTCCAGCTCCTGCCTTAGGGCAGGGTAGACTATGGACCATTCAACCATTCTTCTATGGAAATTTCTCAGCAAGTTTCATCAGATGGGGCCAAAAGAGCCAAGCAGAATCTTCAGAAAACATTCCAGTGAGATTTTAACTGAAAAACTCCTCTTCTTCCTCAACTCCTTGTATGTGCTTCATGCTGATGATCACACATACCCAGGACACTTCTTGGGCACTGACCTCAGCAGGCAGAAGGTGGCCTTCTCACTGGACTGTCTTGCTGCCCGTAACAGAATAGTTGCATCCAAACAGCCTGTTGGTAAGAAAGCCTGCCTTGTGCCAGTGCTTCAATTTTGAGCAGAAATTGTGCAGGGCAGAGTTAGCTACTCCTGGCTGCAGCAGTGCCAGGGACTACTGTAGTGGTTTAGCAGAAGAGATAATTAAGTTTGAGTGTTTAACTCTGTCCCTGCCACTGTTCATTGCAAATATAGGTCCAGCTTTGGAGTTTTCCTTCAGTACAGGCTGAGCAGTCTGATCTTGGTCTGCACATCATCCCTGGAAGCAGTGCTGGGCACACCCATGTTAGCTCAGTGTGTGGCTAGGAAATGCTCAGGTTTGGTGACTTCTCAGTTAATTTAAGTTGTAAAATGTTAGCTTTCTTTTAAGTTCTGATCACGTTTTGCTGATTTGAGTTTGCTGTGGAGCAAAGGAGAGGTGTTCACTACAGAGCAGTGCCTGGAAGGAAACTCTGTGGGTTAAAAAGGATGTTATTTCTTGGGACAGAGGTGGTTGCCTCTGCCCTGTATACGATGGTGCAGCACAGGGTCCGAGCTGGTAGCATTGCAAGGCAATATCTGATGTTGACTGGAGCTCTCTGGGGACAGGGATGTCCAGGCTGTATCCCTTGTGCTGCTGCAGCACCCACCAAGCACTAGCATACAGGGTGCTTGCTGAAAGCACTTCTTGGTTCTTGCTCTATTACTCTTTATAGAGCAGGCATGTCCCCTTCTCCTTGCCATTCTTCAGCTGCCACGAAACGATGCCAGAGAGGGCCTCAGCTGGTTATTAAGAATCTGCTTTCCAGCTCTGCTTTCCCAATCTTCCCCTTTCCTGCTAGGAGGGGGGCCTCTGCTCTTGGTGAAATTATGCAATTAAATCTCCTCAGCCATCTCCTTACCGGCCTCTTGGTGGTAGTCTTAACACAGCCTAGTCACTGCCTGCCTTTAGTTAAAGGCATTGATCTCCACCCTGCTCTAGGAGAAGTAGTGTTTTTAAGTAGATACTAAATATATACAAAGTTTATGGACACCAAGCGAGATTTTCAAGGGATTTGCCAGAAATGCAGAAGCTGTGTATCGCTGATCCATGCTGACCCACTTCAGGGCTTCACCTGTGGTGCAAAGCCCGGCACTGAGATCTGTCAGATAACCCTGAAGCACAGATGTTGGGATCCAGTCCGTAGAGTGAGGCAGCAAAGGCAAAAAAGAACAGACAGGTTGTCATTTGCATACTTAGCAGTTCGTTTAGTGCCAGGCAAAAAAATAAAAAAATAGTGTTTTGCCACACTGCTGTCAGGAACATTCTCTGGTGAATACAGGGGCAGGTTAAATTCAGTGTCTCCTTTCTAATGGAAACCCAAATGGGCAAGGAACAGCATCATGGTGCAGAGGAAACACCGTGTGGAGTCTGAGGAATTCAGAGTGCATGAGATTTGTTAGAGCCTTCCTGCAAACATCCATCCTGCGTGCTGAAAGAGGGTTAAGACCTAGGTACATATTTAGAAAATCCCCAAGAAGCATCTAGATCAGGGTGAAAATAGGTTTCAACTAGTGGTTAGAGTCGAAGTCTAAACTAGGCATCTAATCTTGTGTTAAGAACAACTTAAAACACCTGCCCCAAGATCAGGTCTTGATCAACAGGAAGCCATTGGCAGATAAAACTGACCTCAACGTCTGGATTGGAATAAGTAGAATTATGCATTGCAAGTTGCTCAAACTGACTTAACCTTCCCACTGTGGACCAACCATGAGCATGGGTTGGCTTGCAGTTCTTTTTGGTATCTGCCTTGGTCACTCAAACTACTACAGCTTCTGCTCTGCAATGAGTTGAATGAAGGTTTTTCCAATGCAGAAAATAGTTACTAAGGAGAAAAAACATATAACGACATGCAAAGACATGAATATAAATATATATAAAGATATTTGCTAAACACATACTATATGCTGAAGATAGCTTTTGTGGCTGCATTTAGGCTGGGGGAATTGCTGCCCCTTTCAATTCAGGCTGAGCAGCTATGAAGCTGGATGGCCTTTACTGCAGGGTTACTCTGGCAGTTGATATGTTCCTGTGATAGCAGCTCTTTTTGGTGGATCTTCAGCCTCTCCCCATATTCCAGAAAGTCCTTTTTTTACAGGTAAGGTAACACTAGATGAGGGTCAACAGCTTTTATACTGGTGTCATATATTCTAAGCTGTCAGATTCCCCAAGATTTCCCAAAGATGGAACTCACTTTTCCCATTTTGAGGTCTTGGGGAATAATCTCACACAAGATAGTCTTTCCCATTTACCCTGTGAAGAAGAATAAAAAGACAAGGTGGACATAAGAGAGAAAGGAAGAAAGCCAGACATGACCATAATGAGATAAAGACTTCACAATTTCAGAATCAGAAGCAAATGGCATTAGAAATATTCTACAGAGTTATGTCCAACCCCTTCTTTTTCCTACTAACCCCATCAGGTAACAGTTTAAACTAAGATAAGTCGTTCTCATATCCTTTTGCCATTCTCCGAGACCACTAAAATAGAAAGCTTCCAACACCTGCTGCAAGCATATTAATAATCAGATGAAAAATTAATGCCTACAAATCCTGAGAGTTAACTCTCCCCTTCAGCCATTCTCAATTAATAAAAAAGAAGAATGCCTGCAGGAAGGAAACAGGACCTAAATATCTGCACTAAGAGGTCCCTTTAGAGATCATAATTGCTGGCAGGGCAATGATTAGGACATGGGGATTTTTCTGGCTCTGTAATGAAGCATGGAGTGCTGTGTGTGTAAACACTACCCCTGTCACTACTAGTGCTATGAGGTGTGCAAAGGGGCTACAAAGTCCCTTCTTCCTTGGACTTTGCAGGATAGGCCACCTCAGTGGCCCAAGCATCTGTACAGGAGCCAGGAGACCTTATTTCAGTCCCCGTTTTGTCACTACCTGGGTCAAGTTGGCCAGTTGTCACAGAGTCACAGAATCATAGAATGGTGTGGGTTGCAAGGGACCTCTGGAGATCATCTAGTACAACCCCCCTGCCAAAGCAGGGTCACCCAGAGGAGGCTGGACAGGAACATGTCAGGATTGGATTATCTCCAGAGGAGACTCCACAGCCTCTCTGGGCATCCTGTTCCAGGGCTCTGCCACCCTCACCGTAAAGATGTTTTTCCTCATGTTGAGATGGAATTTCCCATGTTCCAGTTTGTGCCCGTTGCCTCCTGTCCTGTTGCTGGGCTCTGCTGAAAAGAGTCTGGCCCCATCCTCTTGACACCTGCCTTTTAGATATTGATAAGCATTGATGAGTTGTCATCCCACTGATCATTGATCAGTTGTCATCTCATGTTTGCACCCCAGTTTCCCTTACTGTAAATGTCTTTAGTAGGACATCATTTTCTGTAAATGTCTTGAGTAGAACAGATTAAAACTGCTCTCTCTGTCTGAGGTTTCACCTCCATTATTTATCATAATCTAAAAAAGTCAACTTTTTTGCTGGCCTCCTATTATTCCTTCAATTTGTCACCCTTTTCGAGCTTAGTCTTTAAACCTGCAGCATTTTGGCTTGAGACCTGCCCACAGAGTGGCTGCACTGCCTCCAGGGAGGCTCAGGCACTGTCCCCCAGGCCTGTGTTGCTATGGCCTCCTTGGGCATAGCGTCACCCCTAATGCCAGCTCCACTCTCAGGATCCTCTTTCCTTCCTCCTCCACTGCTGCTGGCTCCATGCATCACCCCTTGGAGATGTGCAGAACAACGTTGAAGGTGGAAACAAAGCCATTGGGTCCAGAACAATCTCTCCCAGGGACCTTTCCTTATCTGCTACTTGCAGTCTATCTCTGTCTGAACAATGTCAGCAGGACTCCATTGGAGCCAATGAATAATTTTTACTCCATTTCTCTGGGGAAAAAGCTCTTACTAGCCGATGTTCATCCTCTCCTTTCTATGTCTCTGCAACATGGAAACAGCTCTGAGTGGAGCTTGAAAGCAAAAACCTCCCTGCTGCCCCTCAACACTCCTGGCTTTACCCTTGCAAGCATAGAGGGGTCTCACTGGGAGTGGAGAAAGGCCTTTTTTCAAAATTGGGTTGTGAGCAATGTGAGGACAGGATGAGATTCGGCGACTTTTTGTGTGCCCAGATAGGCTGCCGTAGAAATGAAAAAAGTTGATCACGCTTTTCCCCTAACTCTCTCTTCTTTTTTTTTCTTTTCTGCTGGAACCTTGGAGCTCCAGCAAATGGGTGTCATTATGTGCTCCAGGTGATTTACAGTGGCAGAAACGAAGCAAACTGCCCATTAAGGGTTACAATTGCTAGAATAACAGAATCCAAATATTATCTTGCTCAAGTACCCGCTATCCCTCACTTTGTGGCAGCAGCAATGTGAATAAATCCCTGCAGACATCAGGCAGCCTTCCTTCTGTGTGGGTTGCAGAGGTTGTGGCAGAAGGGAGCTGTCAGGGAGGTCCTGGGCTGCCTTGTGATGCTGCTGGCAGTTGGTTAAGGAATTGCTGTGGTTCAGGATTTTTTATTTGTTTGTTTGTTTGTTCTGTATTCATTTTTGGCTTCAATAGCAGGAATTTAATATGAAAACCCATTCTAAGAAAAGTATTATCTCCCATTTAGCTCATCTTGGCTGGGAAAGATAGTCTTGGAAGGATCTGTCTGCACTGGACACTCTTCAAGTACTGGAGGTTTGGATGACTGAAAAGCTTACTGAGGCTAGGTACAGCTCTGCCAGCAAGGTAGGGCACCGAAACACTTCAACACTATTTTATTTTATTATTCCTGTTTCTCCATTTTTCATGTGAGCTCAGCTTTCTATAGATTTCTGTCGTGAGGGCTAGCTCTTGTGTGGACTCTCTAATATATCCTAAAGAGTTGAGCTCACAGTTTACTTTTTTCTACAATGCAGGAGTTAATAAGGACTTTTTCTTCTACTTGGCTGCTTATTTGCATGAAACTTGTAAGATATTATCTTTGAAGGCTCCTTCCCTGTGCCAAACTTGGTCTGTCAAGGTAGTGATAGGAGGAGGGGTAATGGTTGTAAACTGAAAGAGGAGAGATTTAGATCAGATATTAGAAAGAAATTCTTTGCTCTGAGGGTGGTGAGGCACTGGAACAGGTTGCCCAGAGACACTGTGGCTGCCCCATCCCTGGAGGTGTTCAAGGCCAGGCTGGATGGGACTTTGAGGAACCTGGTCTGGTGGGAGGTGTCCCTGCCCATGGCAGGGGGTTGGAACTTGATGATCTTTAAGGTCCCTTCCAACCTGAACCATTCTATGATTCTACATTCATCAACAGATTAAAAAAAAGGAAGACCTATGTATACACAGGGGTGAAGGGTTTGTGTGTTCAAATCCTGGTGTATATAAGGAGAAAGAGATCTTCTTCCAAATGCAGATTACAAAGAAGGGAGGAAGGGAAAATGTCCTTTTTAGAGAAAAGAAATTAGATCTGCAGCACAGCTGTCTAGGAAAAAGGAGCCAGAGTCTTATCTCAGTTCACAAAGCCACTCTTCCCGAAATAACTGCTGCATGGCAGGAACGCGCACTGTTTGCTGGGAAAGGCAGCCAATTAGAACAGAACAGGAATGCCTAAAATGAAGTTGACTTACCTGCTCCTGTGGCCATGTGGGCGTCTCCTTGGTGGCACTGAGAACTTCTCGAACATCTGTTTTTCAAGCTTTTTCCTACCCAGCTTCATCCAGCAAGGACAGACATCTGTCCCTAGAAATGTTCTTAGAAGGATGATGAGGTAAGCGAATTGTATTTGCTTTGTCAGTTGGATTTCCATCCCAAATTGGGTAAATAGCTCATTTATGATGAATGATATGAATCATTCTATGATTCTATGATTTAAATGTTGGCTTAATACAATGTATCTTCAAACCTTAAAGAAAAGAGACAGAGTAATTTGATAAGGCATCATTAAAGCAGCTAGTGGAGAAATATTTGGTAATATAGCTACTGTGATGGAGGGTATGGTTTTGGCTCTTAACATTGCTTGCTTTTATAGTAACAAACTCAACACAGTTATCTGTTTTCTGGATATGTCTAGTTCATCTCATTTATGAATCTTTTTTGGTTTGATAAGAAACAATTCTGTTTGGCTCTGTTTGGTTTTCTCTTGTTTGTAGAACAGGTTGCCCAGAGAAGCTGTGGCTGCCCCATCCCTGGAGGTGTTCCAGGGTGGATGGGGCTTTGAGCAGCCTGGTCTAGTGGGAGGTGTCCCTGCCCATGGCAGGGGGCTTGGAACTCGATGATCTTTAAGGTCTCTTACAACTCAAACGATTCTATGATTCTATGAATATTTCACACTACCATAGCTAATGTGATAAACCAAATATCACCTGGTCACACTCTAAGGCAGGCCATGACATGCTGTGGCTGGATGGTCAATGTCCATATCTGATTGTGTAAATGGTCCACCAAAACACCTGGTAATCTTATGGTTAAAAGCTTCTTTACTAAAGGCGAGTCTTATTTTTTGTTCTTCTTTCCTAAATAAAATAGTTAATGATGATTGCTGATAAATTATAGTCATAGCAGACAAAGGTGTTAGATTCAGCTATGACCTTCTCCATCATTAATTTTCTTCTACTACTTACTATGGAGGAACTTGATAAGGAAGGTGTAATCCAGTTGCGAACTTTTCCTCCACTTGGCATCTAATAACAAAATGCAATTTTGTGAGCAGTTTGATAAAGTTAATAAAGGCACGGTTGTGGACATCTGCAGCTTTCACAAAACCACATGTTCTGAAATTTGCACAAAAGCCTTTGGGGAGCAGAGCAGTGTAAATGAAATTCCTGAGCATGAATGAGTGTATCAGAGCAATGGGGCCAGTGTGAAACCAAGGCTCCCCTGCGCTATTCTGTGTAGCCACAAAGTAAGGCAATGTCTGTTCCTTGGAGTATCCATTCATGGGCGAGTGAGGGAGAGTTATGGAAAGAAATGAGGCTGATGAGGACTAGGTGAATGGTCAAACAACCAGATTTGGGGACTGAATGTTGATTTTTGGAACCCTTGGTTAATCCCCAGCCCTGCTGGCTTTCACAGTTCTTTCATATTTGTACAATTAGATTTCTGTATATACTGTTATCCATATTTTCAAAATTAAAAATTCCTTTTCCAAACTCTACCAAAACAAACAGGGGTCTAAGAGAAAACTTGTGTAATACCTGATAGGGGTGGGACTGACTGAACTTTGCATTATCCTAGACTCATTCATTATTTTAAGGATAAAATCTACTTTCTTTAGGGTTTTCTTTTTTCCCAAAAAAATGTAAGATTTGAAAAAGGATATTATTGCATGTCAAGATCTTTTTCAAAGATTCCTTAGAGAAAACGTTCATAGAATTGTTATATTCTTCTATTAAAACCTTCTATTAAACTATTTTTTTTTTTATTCTAGATTGTCAGGACGCATATATATGTGCACTGCAAGCTGTATTGCAGTTCCTATTGAAAGCGTGTATGAATAGTATTAACTAAAGCCTAGCTAGATCAATGGTACACACTTGTGTGTGCTTGTGCACATTGCACACACTTGTAGATATTGTGCATGTGTGTGAACATATATTAAGTCAGCTCAGCAGCTTCTAAAAACTGGCATTTCATGGAATGAGATGCTGTTGTGAGATGCCTGTTTGAAAAGCAGAAGAGAAATGTTCTTATCCATGAAAATAAAATAAAGTAAAATAAAATGAAACAGGATAAAAGAAAACAAAGCATTCAACACTATCTGTTTAGTGATCAGCAAAGAAATCTTAGTAAGGATAAATCTTTGTTTTCTGTTCAGTCTACTGTACTTGTTGTATATACATATATGCCTATTACTATCTAATTATAATCCATTAAATCAATTAAATCACCTCCTCTGATATTTCCTATGTAGGGGAGTAAACCAGTTAATCTGCAAGTGATAATTTTTGTGAATACCAATCATCATTTGCAAAGAAGATGTTCCCCGACTTGAAAGATGGTGAAGAGGGTCGCGCTTCTGGAACTCACTGGCTCTTATATCACATTAATTCCTGCAATATTGTGTCTCCAGAAAGAATATCTTGGTTATGTTGGACACAGGAGGTCTGTGGTCAGTTGTGGAGAACCAGACACTCTTGTTGACACTTAATATCTTTCTACAGTTAATGGGAAAAATAAAATAAAGAAAAATAAAGAAAAATTATGTCTTCACCCCCAAATTGATAGAGATCTCAGGATGAAATAAACTTCTCTCTGGAGACATCCATTTGTCTCACTGACTGTGGCAGGAGCTGAGGGTAACTCTTCAGAGTCTGGTGTCAGGTGAATCCACCCCTGATGGCAGGGTTAGATATGTGCTTAAAGACAGTTTTTAAGGGCTAATGGACCCTAATTTTCGGGGGCTGGTACTTAGGATAGTGCTTAAATGATATCCTCTGAAGATACTATTTATTTCTGCAGCTCCTTTCTTCAGGGTTTAGATAGTACTACTTTGTTCCCTCTGCCAATATTTAGATTTTTTCTGGGGTCAAGAAAGGTCTTCTACTAAGAAGAGCTGAGACAGTTTCTCTGCAGTGCCCGTGGTCACAGAGTGGAGCCAGCCATAATAGAGGGAAAGGGAAAAAAAATAGAAAAAGAAAGTAGCAAAATCCTTACTCTTGGCAAAACTACAAAACCTGCAAGGACAGGATTAGATCTGTGCTAAATAATTCAGGCCCGGGTCCAGCTGTCTCTCCTGCGTGTTGCTTTAGCAGAGTGGCTGCTCTTGGCTAGTCCTGATGTGCTGCTTTTGGGTGGCGCACTGATTATAAAGGTTTATACTGTCAGCAGTGAGCAAAGCTCCTATTAATTTTTGGTGCTTGGGTCTGAGGCATTATCAACCTGCTCATTAGCATATGATATTGTCTTCTGCTTTTTTGGGGGGGTGGGATGGAGTGGTTAAATATTTCTTCACCCATTGAGGAATGTCTCTTTTCATAATAGATATCAGTGATTTCTGTGATGCGTGTGTTTCTTATTTTCCACTTTGCAGAACACCAGGCAGTCATGAAAAATGGTTACAAGAAGTTGTCCATGTAACCCCTGTGCAAAAAAACTGGCCTGCCTTTCAGGACAGGCAGGGAAAGATTGTGTAATTTAAAGGAAAGTCTGAAATTACCTGTAAACTGAAATAGATGCAATTATCATCCGCTAAAAGTTCATGTGCTACTTGTGCCAGGGAATTGTCAGTCACTAGGGAACGGTGGCGAGGTCACATGTAAGAGTGCTGTTTATGTGCTATTTCCTTTTTATAGCTTAAATCAATAAGCAGATTGAGCTGAGCTGGATCGATCCTTCTGAGTTTTATTTACAATTATCCTTTAATGGTTAATACAGTAGTAGAACATACTACAGCAATTCTTTCTGAGGCAATGTATCTTCAGCTCGGCCTGAATCCAGCTGAACTCCATGTGCTTATAGCAGTATATCTGTGCTTCAGCCCTTTGCTAAGTGGGGACCTCTGTGAGACTTTGCCAGATCGTGAAGGATGGTATCAAAGGCTGATGTTAGCCAAAGGAGGATAGACACACAATGTTCCCTCATTAGTGGATGGAGAAAGAGCCTCCTGCAGAGGGCAAGGCAGTGCAAGGGTAATTTTCTGAAGGGACGTCCATTTGTTATTGGAGGAACGTAAGAAAAATCTGCTGCGCCCAAGCTTAGTCTTTTGTGAACACCTTTCTTAGAGGATATAGCCTCTCCTTAAGGTGCCGCCTCACCTCTCTTTCCATGAACGCCTCCCCTATTTGCACAAAGCCACCCCCGCCTGCAGTCCTGTGCTGATGTGCCAGCAGTTAGGGATGAGAACTGCTTGCAAGAAAAGGAGAGCAAGAAATTGCAAACAAGTGTGAAGCAGCTGGTCCTTCCAAGGTCCCCACTGCTCTCACCACCACAGAAGAAACTGTTCAGGATGCTTCTGGGAAAGGGTTATTGATCTTCCCCTTACAAATCTCTCTTTTTAAAATGGTCTTAGTGCAACCTTTATTAATTAAAATGCTAGCCTAGCAATATTCCCCAAAATACAAAATTAAATTCTGATCTCTGTTCTGTGCATATAAATCTGGGTTATGTCCACAGATCTCAATTCTGTAAATGCATGTTATTGAAGATGAGATACTTGTCCTTGTTCTCTAAGTATGGCCTGAAGAAGTTTACAGAATCACAGAATGATATGGAGTTGGAAGGAGATCATCTAGTCCGACCCCCCTGCCAGAGCAGATCTACCCAGAGCAGGCTGCACAGGAACATGTCCAGGTGGGTTTGGAATGTCTCCAGAGACAGAGACTCTACCATCTCTGTGGGCAGCCTGTTCCAGGGCTCTGCCACCCTCAAAGTAAAGGAGTTCCTCCTCATGTTTAGATGGAACTTCCTATGTTCAAGTTAATTAATATACAGCTACTATTTAGAAGCCTCAATTTTCTACGTAAGTTTAAACCAGTTTATTCATAAATACTAGAAATGCAAGAGGCACAGCAACATCAAGTTACCATGTAGCAGAAACAGAAGGTTCCCATTTCTCAGGGAATGAAACTTCAGTCTAATGAAAATCAGAAACAAACCTCCTCATGCTTCCAGCTGGACTCATGTTCCCTCTTCTGGAGATTTTAAGCGCCTTGCCAAGTACAACTTGTAAACCAACAACAGCCAAGAACAGACTCAGAAGGCCTAAACACCGCTTCTTTTCTTTTGCCATTAAATTTGATCTCTCTCGGTAAAGGTAAAACCGTTCTTTATTTTCACAGAATGGCAGGAGAGAGGAGACTAAAATACAGTTAAATCAAAAGGAGAGCAACACTCAGTGGACAAATCCTTGGTAAAGCCCTTTCAAGTCAACACTGGGGGTAGCCTACAGTGGCTAATGTCTCTTGCCAAGTGTAAGACCAATGCCAGTCACCCTTCATGCCTTTGTATAGGGAGGGACTAAACGATAACCAGTCTTGGTCATACTCCTCATGGATTCAATGAGAAAAAAACCCCAACAAACCAACAAACGAGTAGTTTCCCTTGAACATCTGGAAAACTGAGAATCCTTCATAGGAGCATCTCAATTGCATTAAATTTTACAGGGTATTAGTAAAATATTACAATAAAATAGTGGCACTTCATTTTGACTTCATGATACCATATAATAATTAAAACTACAAAGTCAAGGATGGAAAAAAGCAATTCCTTTCTTTTTTAAACAGTTGAAGCTTTATGTTTGTTTTCTTTTTGAATGTGAACAGATGGCAACTTTTGCTATTATAATTTTTCATCACAAAAGACTGATTGATTCCCTAGTTGTTAGGGCATTTATCTCTTATGGGGAAAACTTAAGTTCAAATTCCTGATTTGAATCAAATAAGGCAGGTTTTCAACATATATCTCTTTCTTTGCTAACCTCTAAGCTATCATTTTTTAAAATGCTATTGATTTTAATTTTTTTTTTACTGCGCTGGCATCCGTTACCATTTAAATTCTGTCCTATATGTGAGAAACCTTTCTTGAGAAATGTTTAACTGAATGTTGTCATATACAACCTAACATTTAATACATAATCTTCTGAGTGGAAGATTATGTTTTGATGAACAAGCACGATCATTTAGACCTCAGTCCCTGTTTAACAAAAATAGAAGAGCAAAAATGTGGCCAATCCTATCCTTCTTTTCTTTTTCCAATGCCTACAAAATTATTGCTTTCAATAAAAATGAATATAAACATGAGCATTATCTAGGAGGATTTCTGGACAGCAAGTAAGTTCCAGTCTGTAATTTGGTCCAGTTTTGAAACCAAGGTCTGAAACTCAATAAACCCACTAATTCAGGAGCTGAAACAGAAAGGGAAATGAAAGAGCAAAAGCAGGAAAATTGACGTGTGACTTTTTCATTTCACTTGCTATAGCACTTTCTTTGGAATCTGTTGATGCAGGCACATAAAATGGGGCAGAGAATAAGGTCCTATCTGTAGATGGGAACCCAACTGGGCAAATAATAATATTTTTTGGGGGCAAATTTAACAGATCTGGCTTTTTAAGCGGCTTTTAAAGAAATTCTACTACTTCTGCAGTGTTGGTTCAATATTTTTCATATGGTTTTACCTAAAAACAAAGAAGGGAGAGCTGTGCACTCTGCAGGTGAGCATGGGTGCTTCTGCCCAAAGATGAGCAAAGGAACATTTTCACCTCCAGTTCCTATACTTTGATGAAATCTTCCTTCAGCAGCAATTTTCCTATGTGTGGAAACTGCCTCACCTCAAACAGGGTGAATCAGCTTTTATTCCTCCTTGCCTATTCTTGAGTAAATAATCTATATTCTTGTATTCCAGGAGGAAGGGAATTTTGGATGAACATGTATCTTCAATGTGTAGAAACTTTGTGACGAAGGCAGAGCATTAGGTAAGGTACCAAAAAGAAGACCTCAAACAGCACCAGAGAATAGGGGAAAAGAATTGAATGAAGCAGAAAGTGCTATTTGAAGGCCTTTGAGAGTCACCACACTGTAAGTAGCAAGGTCTTTACTTCTTCTTGTGCCTTTACTGCTTCTCAGCCTCTCCTGCCTTGCATACCAAATTCCGCCCATGCAATGGCTATTCCGAATGTCTTTTGAGATTAGAGCAATTCACCTGCCAAGGACTTTGGTTCAATATAGAACTACCTCAAAACTGGAGGAATGACAGGGACACTGTGTGGTCCCCCTTCTCTCTCCTCCTTTTGCCGGAACACCTGTTGCATGTTCTTGCAGCCCCCAGACCGCTCAGACCTGCCTTCTCCAAGAAATATGTCCTGTAAATGCTGACAGAGGCTTGAGGTTCACCCTTCTGGGAATCCTTTTTCTTCTGGGAGCCTGATATGTCTGTGAACGCTGTCCCTGCTTGCCAGACTACACCTTTCAACCACAAATCTGCTGCCCCCACTGACAGGAGAACATTTCCTTTTGAAAATAAATGTGAAGAATTGAAGTCTGGGGTCATCTTTAATAAATCCATCCCTAACTAACTGCCTTTATTCATCTTTACACACTTCCAGTGAAAGAGTTTTAATCCCTGTTATAAATGTTCTGTGGTATTCTGTGTTTTCAGATCTTTGTGTATGAGGAAGCAACAGTGAATATAAATGAAAATACCATTGAATATCATTATATTTTTTCTCTGTTACTATCTCTGAATATGGTCAAAATGAGGGAGCTGTACCAATAAGTCACTAGAATTTATCATGAAAGTTCTTTGACACTGATAATTGGAGATCTCAGATCATTTCTCACTGCAATAGCTTTACACAGAGAAAGCTAAGATGTTTCTTGGTGTTAAAGATTCTATTTCCCCTGTTGTTAATATTTTTTTTTTATTCACAATACTCTTTTCCAAGGTGAACCCATCGCTGAAGTTAACTCCTTGTCCCCTTTTTCTTCATTATATGTATTCAGTCTTTGATGTGGGTCTTTTTAGGTCTAGTCCTACATCTGATCTGTTTCTACAATCACAATACGTCATCCTTGAGTAAGTCCTGACTGCATTAAAGGTGTCTTTGATCTCTTTGGGGCCAAGACTTTGCCCAGCATACCCTGTTACTGAAAAAGCATGTGAACTCTTTTATCTACTCAACTCTTTCACTGCTTTGTGTATGTGGCCAAGTTCTGAGTTTAAATGAAGTTGAAATAAAAAACTTATCTCCTCTCCTTTTTTTTTCCTACTTCTTTTTTTTTTTTTTTTTTTTAAATTCTGTGGTCTCTAGAAAAGATTTCGCACTTTCACTCTTTTACTTATCCTGTGGCAGATGCCTCATCTTTCCTCCTTGGCCTTTCCTCTTCTTTGGGTTTCCCTATGCAGACCCATGAAGTGCCAGGTGCCATGTGCAGAATCATCAAGTATCACGTATTTAGCATAAAGTGTCATAATTCTCGCATTACTTCCTTGCTAACTTTATGAATACAGATGGCTAAGTATAAAAAAGAGGAACCCTGCTAGTGCTTCCCAAAGAAAACTGCAAGGTGAATGCAATATGCATAAAACAGCACAGAATCAACAGAAGAGATGCTCCAAACTCATACGCTCATTTTATGGGACATGAGAAAAATGTAACTACGGAACAGACATTTACTTGTGAATTCCTTCCAATGAAATTTCTGGTTTCATTAAATGCCTACGTTTTTCTGTCCTTTTCCCCCTTGCTATTGCTTGCTCTTGAATTGCTGTTGTAGAGTCTTTTACTTAGACCACAGGAACATAGATTCACAGAATCATAGAATGGCTTAGGTTAGAAGAGACCTTAAAGATCATCTAGTTCCAACCCCCCCTGCCATGGACAGGGACACTTCCCACTAGACCAGGTTGCTCAAAGCCCCATCCAGCCTGGTCTTGAACCCCTCCAGGGATGGGGAACATTGTTCTCTGGCTCCAGCTGCACCGGCTGAAGAAGCTAAGGTCTGCAGCTGCCCCTTCCCAGAGTTTGCCATCTCCTCTTTTCTGCCAGACATGCTGTTTGAGTGCAACTTTAAATCCTTTTCTGTCAATGTGAGCCATGTTAGAAAAGATCTGTGTGCAACACGCTTCAAAACAGTCTAGCTTTTTCTTGACCTAAATTTGTGGAGGTACAAAGTGCACCACTCAGTTAGCAAGGGATAGTTGAGACATAGTGTCCTCCTGCCTTTGTGACACCACAAAGCAAGCAAGAGACAAAAGTGTGAAATACATTTCAATATAACTAGTTTGTGGAGGGTTATGACTGAATGTGCTTGATATTGTGCTGAATATCACTGCTGATTCCCATTTCTTTCCCTTTCAACTCTACAACCAACTACAGTAAAAAAAAATGGAGGGTTTGGACAGTACTAGGTTGAGATGGAAACCAGGACAAGGTGGGGTGCAGGAGAGACAACTAAGGTCTGCCTCTCTTATCAAATCCAGGCTCCTACTTGATGCTGTTCTTAGAGCATCAGCAACAAGAATATTGAGCAACAATAATCTGTAGCTGTGATAACTGTTTTGTTCATTGATCCTCTGAGGCCCTCACTGGAAAGCACTAGGTGTGTTTATCCTATTTTAAATCTATGGGAAAAAATATTTCCGAGCATTAAAATGGTGACACCCCCCCCCCCCCCCCCCTCAAATTTATAATGTACTCATCCTCTTTTTCAGGTCCTTCCATACATGGCCTGATTTTCACACCTGTGATGCTACCTTAGGCTTTGGATATTGAAATAAAGACTGTATGTTGGATGCTGGCGCAGTCAGCTTGAACGACTGATCAAGCTTATTTGCCTCCTGCTTAGTAACCTATCAAAAAATGCCAAGAATTAAACTATGGGACGCCTGCCATTTCTAAGATTTGTGGCAGTAGCAATTGACTTAATGCCTTGGCGGGGAACAGGCTGTGCATGGATTCACTCATGTGGCTTCTCTAATTGTTTGTCAGGGAAAGGATTGCCTCAAATCCTTGTGAAAACTGGATAGAGTATCACAATGGACCTGAGCTTTAGATTAAATCTGTGCCAAGCTTGGGAATGCTTTACCACCAGTGACTGATCGTTGGATGCTTCTCATGCCTATGGTGTGGTACAAAGATCAATTTACTACTCCTCACACTACATTTGTGACATGTTTGGCCACAATTTTTGAGAACCAGAGGTGCAGGGTAAGGAAATAGTAGGTTTAGGTGTCAGACATCTGGCATTGATGTGATCCATGTGTTGGGGATTTAACTGAATTTCTTGCTAGGCCTTGATAGCACAAGGTATTCCTTATCAGTTTTTCATGGCAGCACTATGGAGCTCCTTTGGTCAATGTGATTAGAAGGACACTGGCTAGGTGGAGCTTGACATGTTGACATCTATGAAGCTGGGTCACACAATAAACTAGCTGTGTCATTAAAATGGGAGGAGATACCCTGAACCCCTATCTACCTCTCTTTGGTCTTCTGCTTTCTTCTACTCATCTTGTGCTCCTCATGGACATCTCAGGCCGGCTTTACCTTAGATTTAACAGGCCTGTTACCTTAGATTTAACCAGGCCTTTTTAGAAAAGGACATTATGTCTACAATTCCTCAGAGAAACAAAGATACCATGTGTTTGATGGGACTTAGGCAATCTACTGGAAAAGTGGGAGGTAGTTAATTGAGATGTTATTCTGCCCTGTCAAATGGCTCTATTAAGACCACATCTAAATTTATATGCTAGATATAAGAAGATAGCCTGCCCCTCTGCCTAGGATAGGACTGTGTAAAGAGATTGACAAAGCTGAGCAACAAGACAACACCATGAGTATGGATGTGGCTGCTATAATTGTCAGATATTTCAGGCATTGACCCACCACTCATAATGAGGATGGTGTATTTCTTTCTATGAGACTATCTTACAAGGAAATAATTTTTAATTGCTTATATTTGGCCTCCTGAGTTGAATTCTACAGCAGAACCTCAGTAGATAAAAACTAGTGGTCTCACTGCAATGTTGCTTTACACCAACAGTGGTGTAGCCCTTTGCACATGTCCTCAGGGAGATATTTCTCTAAAGACAATTGTATTCCCTGCCCTCAAGGTTACTGTGAGGTGGAAATCACTGATTACAAAATCCTTTGATGCTGTGCAGTGGAATAGGCACAGCCTGATTATGTACTACTTACTGTACCTTACATCCATTCTATCTTCACCTGGCACTTTTTACTTTTTCTAGTAAAAGTGAAAGCTGAAGAATGGGGTGAAGAGTGGGATTGGGGGAGGTGGCGAGATAAATCAGATCAAAGTGAAGCAGAAGTGGACTTTAATAAATGATTTCAGTGAAAACCACAGTAGGAAAGTTTGTTCTGTGATATATGTGTCCACTGTAGCCAGACCTCCCTGTACATAACTGTAGATACACCAATCAATTTCCATTAATTTAATCTCTTTCTTGCAGAAAATTGAACAACGGCAACAACAACAAAACGAGTCAAAATGAAACAAACTACAAAGGAGGACAGAACAAATGTCTCCTAAACTGAGTGCCACCGAGAGTTTTTCTTTCTTCTTGGCTACACTGTGTGATATTTTTCTCCACTTTTTCTGCTCCGATTAAGAACACTTTCATCTTCTGTGATGCTAGTAGTGCGTGGGCCTGTACAAAAGCATGCACACAAATGAAGACTAAAGCTTCGTCTCTGCTCGGTGGCACTGGCAATTTACCATCAATCTTGTCTCTGTATCGCATGGGGAAAGGGACAAGAAGGGATGTACCTTCTCAGCAATTCAGGACATATACTTTCAATGCTCGAGTTAAAAGAAAGGCAAAGAGGTGAAAAATATAGATCCAAAAAAAAAAAAGAAAAAGAAGACAAGTAGAATTTCGATTCAAAATTTAGGCATTAAATACTCTCGCTAAACTACAGCTTCACTGCAGAGTTCCCTGTCACCATGCGACAATGTCTAAAGCTACATAAGGGCTTGAGATTTTAATGTACAGGCACGCGCTGAAACATTGCAGTATTGACTCTGCTGCGTGCCTCGTCCATCTGCTCATACTCACAACAAATGGGATCTGAAGAACTAGTGGTTTGCACTTTCACCTTGCAGTGACCTTACCCTCTTCTTGGGAGTCACTGAATAAACTATGACAAAGAACTGGGCTTGTCTGGAAAGCTCTCTTAAACGCCAGCTTTTAGAATGCTTACCCGTGAAGCACTAAAACCAGCTTCCAGGGGAGTACCTTCCCAATGTTATAATTTAATTACTTGCCTCTTAGACACAGATGATTAGGAAGATACTAGGCTGTTTAGACTAAAGTTCCCAAATTGCATAGAGCTTGTCATATGCATCCCTTTCAGGAGGCTAACATTTTTTGAGTGCTAAAGGGACAGTTCTACATCTAGGGACAAAGAGCACAACCTGACAATGCAGGGAAAAGCACTGAAAAGCACCTTTGTGGCACAGTAGATGAGCCACTCATCAGTTAGCCTTCCCAGGGCTGCAGCTCTAATGGGAAAACAGTGCTAATGAGATACTGGGCACACAAACAGAAGTCCTGTGACAAGAAGCTGATGTTATTTCCCAGCTCACATCTGGTTTGGGGCAATGAGGACACCTGCTCTGAAAGTGACCCCCCGACAGGATTTGCAGTTTGGATATAACATTGAGCAGTGACCAACTTAAACAACTCTATCTTTTCACTTTATAAAAGAAAAAAAAAGGTAAAAAAAAAAAAATTCTAGGAAGTGTTTTGGTTGCCGTGTATAAAATAGTTTTGCAAAGAGAAAATACTGGGTAGTGAAGGGCTCTTTAACCTAACAGGGAAACACACTGCAAGAAGGCGCAGCAGGCAATGACAGCCAGGCAAACACTAATAACTGGTGTGTTTTTAACAGTGGTGGCTATTAGTCACTGCAACAAACAAGCAAGGGGAGCTCTGAGTGTTCCCTGTCTTTTGCTACTGTCAAATCAAGTTGGAACATTTATGTAGAAACCATGCTTTTGTCACACAGAAACGCTAACCAGCTCAAGTTAGGGGAAAAAAAATATAGCAGAGCTGAAAAAAATATGCAGGGAAGGACAATTCACACTGCTGACAGAAAGAAGAAGCTGCCTTATGGATAGAGAATATAACGTTGGGGTCACTTCAGTTTGGAGAGCAGGCGGCTGAGGGGGATATGTTCAAGGTTATTGAAATAACAGTGATGGTGGATGAGATCAATTTAATCCACCAACTGGGGAAAATTCCCTGAGATTTTAGGACCTTGATTTAAAATGGAAAAAATGAAAGTAAACATATATATATATATAAACAGAGTAGCAAAGAACTTTTGTAGTTTTACTGCCACAGGAATTGTGAAGACTGAAAATGTAAAAATATCATGGCCGAAATCAGGTAAGGGAACACAGTGAATAGGCAGGGGTTATATTCTTTACCATCCCTAATGCAAAAACTGTGGAATCTGTGAGACTACAAGAGTAAAGGACTGCAAACAGTGGCCAGGTTTGTGTGTCTTCCGTAAACAGCATCTCCTCTTGATGCAGATTATTGACCTAGTAGAATATGGTTTATACTCACAAATTCTTATGTTCTTTACTGCAGCACAAGGTAATAAGTGGTGACCGACCTATTTCTATACGTAGTCAGATGATGTCAGGCCTCTTGAAGTGTTGGCTGTTGGTCAGTTCAGCAGGATGAGGCTGAAGCAGCCTAATTGTCTCTTCAGGTTGTGCCTTTGCATTTTGTGTTGGGAGAAATTATGTCAGTACAGGGGCAGACTGTGTCCATTCAGACCAGAAGTAGGAGTTCTAATATCCAACTTACTGGCTTGATTTGGGAGAGACTGTTCTGCTCATGGTCCTTACACCACAGTGTAGATCTTCTAAAGAGAGCAGTGTATCTTGTGTCACCAGTACAGCACAGTGGGCTCCATCTTCAGATGTTTTCCTCTTCTGCATCTTTCTTATCTTCAGAAGTGTTGTGGGTTGATTCATCCAAAGCGAGGAACTCATGGGGAATTCAGGGGGACAGTATGAGTTGGAAGGAGTCGGGAGAGGCAGCCCAAAGCTCTTTGAGGGACCCTCCTTTTGCTTTAGGTGCCAAAACTTCTCACTGATAACTCATGCTGAGAAGCAACTTTTTGCCCTCATGTCAGTCAGGGCAAATTCTTGGCTCCTTGCTTTGATAGCATATAAAAGCTATATCCTAATGTCAGTGATTAAGGTTTCTTTCTGATTTTAGTCCCTAAAGAGCTGAGAAATGGAGAGCCTTGTAGTACATTGGTGTCTGACAGGGTAGGGAAGACTTAAAGCATTCCTATTCCTTTGCTCTTTTCCTTAAAAAAATAAGGGCAAAAAAAAAAGCAGCAAGATCATTATAGAAACACACTTCTATTAACATATGAACTAGGGAAGGAGAGGGGCCTCTTCTAGATGTCCATATCCCTGCCAAAGGGCTATTACACCTACATGTCTTTTTTGTCTGTGGAATTTCAAGCACTGTTTTCTAACAACTTTCCCATAAGCACCTAAATGCATCTAAGTTTAGCTTCAAAGTCGATGAAGCCCAAGATTCACTGGTGTTGTACCAGAACTCTAACACATGTGGTTGGGATTGTTTTCTTTTGTCTACTATAGAGCCATCACGTCACATTTTGCTTCACTTTAAATCACTGAGATGAAAAAAAGAATGCTCTTGTGGATTAGCACAGGATTTAGCCCTAGGAAATGTTGGTTCAATTCCCATCTTGGTCACACATGCAGCAAACCCATCACAAGCCTTCCTATCTGGAATCAAATTCACTGGTAGAAGGGCAATGAAATCTGCAGGTCTCATTTCTCTATTTGTCTAATGAAATTGTCATGATATCCTAGTCCCTCGGGGAGTTTGAGGATTATTAACCTGAACACCCCAAATACCCTGATATTTCTCTTTTGAAATGTTATATAAGAATCTGGAGGGAAAGACTAATCATATAGGAGGTAAACAAGTAGCAAATGGATTATATGAGAGTAATTCCATGTGTAGCATGGTCTAATAAAATTAACATTTGAGTGATGACAAATAGAGAGCCTTTGGGGATGAGAGTACTGGAAACAAGGAAACAGTGAAGAGATTTCTAAGAGGTGAGAAGTAAACCAAAATGAGCTTTATTTTTTTCTCCCTGCCCCAATACTCTTACGTTCAAGATTTTGCTTTCAGATGCTTAATAATCAGTGATGCAGGCAGAAAAAAATAATTCACCTGTCTCCATGCCAGGTTTCATTAAATGTTGGCCACAGAAGTAAATGGAGGCATAAAGAGGGCAGAATGTTAAACTAAATACAAAACACTGGATAACATAAATGACATTTTATCATAGGCTGCGTCACAAGAGGTGTTTTCCTGTCTGGAGTGGTAATAAGAGCACTGACATCTTGACTTCAGATGTTTCCTAGAGTACAAAAATCCCACAAATTAACTTGTAGAGGAAGGGAGAGATTTCCTGGAGCCAGGGACCAACCACTGCAAGACTGAGAGGGACTTTATAGTGGAGTGATACAAATGAGAGATACAAACAAGACCTGTGGATGTCAGAAGGAAAAGCTCTCGCAAGCTTGTGCTGCAAGCAGCGCAGAATTTACTGCCTTTTCAGCACAGCCCAGAACTTAAGTTCTTGTTGGAGGTTGCTGGGCATAAACCCACATGTAGGTATGGATTTTGTGGGCATGGATGGAGGGGATATCCCAGAACCTCTTACACCAATGCCATATGTTGATTATTGAAAAAAAAATTGCCTTAAGGACATTCCTGCAAGGTTCTTGTTGTGTAAAAATAATGGAGACATGGAAAGCTTGAACTCAGTAATAGTATAATTGCATTAAATCCATGCTGATGCAGAAAGACAGGAACGTGACAGGTTTTTGTCTGCTCTTCAGCCACTGCTCCATCAAATGAAGTATCTGTAACCACATAGTGAGAAGGAGACATCCAGGCAGGAGTTTTTCTGCTCTTAGTTGCCAATTCTTCCCTGAAATCCTTTGATCAAGAGTTCAGGATACTGCAAGTTACTCCTCTGTCACAGCCAGCCATATATCAAGGTGGAGAATGAAGAGGTTAAGCTCTGACCCCACTTGGAGAAGAGCACGGTCAAGGATAGCTGTGAAAATGGCTGTGCAAGGACATTTCACAGAAATGACACAATCTCTCTCTCTCCAAAGCTCTTCAAGCCCAGAAATGCAGAATTCTCTTCTATCAAAAAGTGGAGGCATCAAGGTTTGGTTTTGTTTGGTAGTAAAAGTAAGGGAACACCATTTGAAATCTTGGAGGGAAAGGGCAGTTTGTCAAGAAATTGTCAGTTCAAGTCTCATTTCAAGACTTAAAGATAGGGGAGGAAAAGCTTTCATTTCAGCCAGTCCTCAGTCAGCGAAGCCACTGACTGTGGTGTGTATCTAGGTTTATCTTCCCCAAAAGTAATCTACAAAACAGATAAATATTTTCCATATCCATATTTTATTAAAACATTACTATCTGAAAGAAAAGCAAACATACCTTAAAGAAATTAGTGTTTCTGTCAAAGCAGAATTGAATAGTGCTGCAGGTGGAACCTCAGGAAGGCAAAGGACTGTGTTGGCCTGTATCCTGCACTGCTCTTGTGTAGTTACCTTCGTCTGAGTTAGGTCATCTTAACTGCATCTAAGTTAAATCATCTCCATCTTGCAGCAGGTATGACTTTGGTTGTGTGGAAGAGAATATGAGAGCTGTGCTGGCTTTGTGAGCCATGGCGCTTCCCCCAACCAAATCTAGGAGTTTACTCAGCAATAATTACTAATGCATCTGACTTGCTCTTTACTGAGTACAGCTGAAGCCCAGGCTTCCTTGCTTCAAACGTAGACTCCTTCGCTGTAGGCGATCATGGCTAGTTGGATGTATTGCTCATTGAGGGATAGACAACTGCAAGTCATCTGTGTCTTTAAGAAGCTCCCCTACTGACTGTGTGCCTTTAAATATCCTAAGGGTCTCCAGCAAGTCTAGGCTCCCTGCTGAGACATCTCTGTTTGAGCACAGAAGGAAAAATGCGTTAGCTGATGAAAAGATATTAATAATGCAGAGAAAGGTGAAATTCTTTCAGCTCTACTGCAACATATCCAAGCTGTTTGGAATATTTGGCTCCGATTGTGTGTGTATACCCAGCGATGCGTTTACTTTGATCAAGACATTATGGCAACAATTTCCACTGATAAATTGTGCTTTTGTTAATGAGATCACCTGGGCCAGTGATTGGAGAAATGACAATTGTGTATTCATTTCCAGGTTATTCAGATATTCCCTGCATTGTGTTCTGCCTCCAGTCACAAAGTCAAAGTAAATATCCATCAACTCAGCAACACTTCTCTGACTTTCCCCTTGAAATCACAGTTTATTTGCGTTGGGGAGCTTGGCATCAAGCAAGAGATAAGAAAAGCCAGGGGAAAAGAAAATGTGTACCATCCCTCAACTTTCTCTTTGTGCCACGAGTAACAAAAGAACTTGGAATAGTGACTTTGACTCAGATGCTGGTCATTATGTTACCTATCCAGGGCATGGGGGAAGTCATGGGAAGTTCCAGAATAAGAGAAGCTAATTCCTCATAATCTTACTCCTGTACAGGTTACAGAGCGACAACATTGAATTGTAATTTAGTGTTGCACTAAATTATGTCAGCAGCCATCAGAAAACTCCCTAGAAACTGGCAATAAGACTGAAACAGAAATGCCAGTGTAACTCCGATTACAAAGTTCGCAGCAAGAACATTTCCAGGAGAAGGATGAAGTTAGTAAAGGGTTTGACTCCTGAAGTTAAATCCTTGGAAGTCCATTCTGCTCTTTTAATGTTCACATTGTTACAGCATGAGAACAACTCCTAGCAGTATATTAAACGATATGGTTAAGTTTGAATAACATCTGTGGTGTTGGTTTCCTTCTTTCTTCTGTCTTTTTCCAAGAAGAATTGCAATGGCAGCACAGAGTTTCTTTTTGGCCTAGACTGATTTTCTTCTGTATTTGTGTAGAAGGAGATTTGTACTTGGAGAAGTCAGTAAGGCATGTGAGGATCCTTATGTCTTGGTGGAGATCATTGCACAGTCTTTGGCAAGCTCCTCTCAAACTTCTGAATATATTTACGTCAGAAGGTGAAGATAGAGTCACCCTTTCTCCACCTCAAGCAATGCCAAGCCAGCAGTGTGGACTCCTGGTGCCTGGTTCTTGCTGAGGATCAATAATGTTAAAGACAAATAGCTTCGGTATAGCATGACCTAAGGGTCCAATATGAGTAGCTCAGCACCAGGGCAGACTTTGCCCATTTCTGCCTGTATGCTCTTCCCTCTACATAGAAATATCCTTTCAGTTCCTACATGATGAAGTCTTAAGCATCAAGTATTATGTTCCCTTTTATCACGCATTGGATTTGCTGATCTCCCTCCTGGAATTGTAGTTATGAAGACAAAGACCCAGAAAGATGACAGCCTTTAATCTCATCCAATATGAGTATGATAATACTGCAGTAATAATAATACTGAGATAATAGTAATCTGTGATAATTCTGTGATATACAGAATAAATGCTGCTGTGACTGAATTTCCAAGTCATTTCAATTTCTCTCCTGTTTTCTCCGGGACTTCATCACATCACTCTTGGGATTGAGCAAGAATCTGTTGGTGAGGGTGGAAAGATAGAGTGGAATCCCCACCCATCAAGACCTTCCTCTTTGTTTCAATTGCTTGACGTGCACCTTTTGTAAGCATGACAGCAGCATATTGGAATTAAAGGGAAAGGCTGGCAGAGATTTTCCATTCCAAACACTGATATTTGATTATCTACAACAACCTTTTACTCTTTCTTAGGTTAACAGTTTTTTCCCCTGGTATTTGCCTCAGCAGGTCATATATTATTTGTTCTTATTTTTAGAAAATTTAATCAAAGTGGGGTTTGCCATTTTAGGGAATGAGGTTAGTAAAATATTCCAGTTGTTTCAGCATTTCTGAAAAATTCCGGGGGCTCTTCTATTCCTTTCACTTCCCATAAGCATTCTGAAAGCTTTTCCATCCCTGAACAATCAACCTAAATCTGAACAAAGTAGTAGCCCTTGGATATTTGACTAACACTAGCAGTGAATTTCCCAAATATGCTGTCTGTTATGGACATCTTCCTGTCAAAAGCTGAGCAGGATTTTCTTTGGATTAATAGTTCTGGGCTAAAGCAGGTTGGATATTCAAGATGAAGAGTTTTAATTACAGTTCTTCAGGTAGGCCTATCTGCGTGCCTGGGGAATAAGGGCCATGCTTTGCACTCAAAAGGGTTTGGACAACTTCAGATCCTGACATAGATAAAACATGTTTCTAGTTCTCACTGTTCTTCTGCCACCATCAAATAACTGTGAAGTTTCATTGAATTTCACTGAATTTTTAGGTTGAAAGGGACCATAGAGATCATCTAGTCCAACTCCCCTGCTGAAGCAGGATTGCCCAGAGCACGTTAGAGCATGTTACTCAGGACGGCATCCAGGCAGGTCTTGAAAATCTCCAGAGAAGGGGACTCCACAACCTCCCTGGGCAGCCTGTTCCAGGGCTCTGGCACCCTCACCGTCCAGGACCCTACACGGACCCTACACTTTTCCCTGTTGAACCTCGTGAGGTTCTTCCTTGCTCAGCTCTCCAGCCTGTCCAGGTTCTCACTGGATGGCAGCACGGCTGTCTGGGGTCTCAGCCACCCCTCCCAGTTTGGTATCATCAGCAAACTTGCTGAGGATACACTCTGTCCCCTTGTCCTGGTGGATTTTCTCAAAGATAAAAGTAAAAAGATATTTATAAAATTAAAGACTATATAAAGAATAACATAAATGCACACAAAATCTAAACTTTGGTGCCACATTGGATTAACAGAGCACTAACAGTTAAGACTCATTGTATTATTTCCAAAGCTCATAACACTTGACTTAGTGACTGTATAAATGTATTTTTATTATTTTTCGTCTGGAATTATAGTGTAGGCAGATGGGAAAACAGGAAGGAACGAGTTGTTGGATGATGCTCTTTCCTGTTGTCCTATCTCCTTTGCTCCATGGTAAGCAGAGAAAAACAAGGTTTTTATTCTCCTACATTAAAATCTTGTCTAGTAAATAAATAATATTCCTCATTGTAATGCATCTTCTACAGGCCCCTGTGCTCAAGCTCCCAAATAAGAAATCACTTTGCATTTTACCTCAATAAGGAGGGGCCAAAGGGCTGACAAAGCCAACTCTGTGTCTGGTGTATGTCCAAATCAAATGAATAATGAGGCTGAGGACAAGTAAAGATAGTTCTTATTATTTGCATTTAGAAGACACATGAGCAGGACAGGAATCTGCCATTTTAAGCATGTCAGACATTAATAAAGAGAATTAACTTTCTGCAGACGTGCGTTGTGAATGTAGACAAAGACACAGAGGTGTTATGAGATATTCCCACAGTTGGGTTTTGCAAAGAAGTGGCAGACTGGGAGGATGGTTTCCTCCATGCCTCAATGGTCCAGGGATAAACTGCATCTGATCAGAGAAAAATAATATCTAACTGGTTTTGTAGTGAGACCTGAACTATTTCCCTGTAAATTCACACCTTCTCCTTAACACCATGCTTCCCAGAGGTCTGGTATGATACTGCTTTTGTTTCTAGTGAAGTTGGAAAGCATTATTTCCTGGTCTGAGTCACAAAGCAAGCAGGTTTGGACTGTTGAAACACCTCATCATTCTCACGATGCTCATCACTGTCAGCTGTCCTTTTGCCTGGGAAACTTAATAAATGAAGGTGATCATGAGTGAAAGCTCCTTCATGGGGTGCAGGCTGGCTCCTTGGCAGGCTGAGGAGAGAAGAGGGCTTCTTGGATATCCTTGTGACACCAGTGACTCTGAGTATTACACGCATAGTAAGGATTTTACCAGACCTGAAATAACTCTGCTCAATAATCCCTAAGCCAACAGTGAGGCTGAGGGAGGGTGATGCAGGGAGAGGGGTGTTTAGCCTGTTCTTAGACCCCACATCCTTTTTCCCCTTTTTGTCCAGGATGGTGACTACAAACTAAGTGTCCTAGTTTGAGGACAAAACCTAAACCACGTCCTAAACTATGACACTAAACTTTCATGATATGTTCATTTGTAATGTGAGACGAGGAGGGTGAAATTCTGTTGACTTCTGGTGATAAAAGTCCTTGAGGGAGGATGAATCAGCCCTGCAAAGGTGCTGTCTGCATATCAGAGTGAAACCATCCTTGCTTAAGCCAGAGGTGCTCCATCTGCATTTGTAGCAGACAGGAGGCAGCTAGGAAACTTTGCAGTGGGATAAAGTTTCCTAAATTACAAGAGAGTCTGGGGAATCCTTCAAATCTGCTGAGAAGCTTCAGTGAAACTTATTCATAGCCAGAAAAGCCTGGGATGTCAGTGAGGGATGACGTTTAAGGAGGTTGTCAATTCTGAATAGTTACATTTAGATGGGAGAAGTGTTATTGGATCATGACCTTGGATCCCAACACAATGGTGTCCCACAGAGAAATCCAAAGTGGCAGCTAGAATAGGAGACACTTCTCCTTTTATTTATCTCACTTCACCTTTTATTGGTTTTTATGTTTCTCTTTGTTTCCAATTTTGCTATCATGTTCCTAAAGCTTTTTTTTGGCAAAGATAAATCTCTTATCTTCCTTATGTTTGTCTGCTGTCAGAAGCAATCTCAGGTGAATCTGACAAGCCCTAGACCCCTCATTTCCCCAGAAACTAGGAAAAAACAACCAACAAAACAAACTCTCAAAAGAGGCCTTCTTCAAACCTTTCTGATAGGTTATATTTGAGGACTGACAAATCTGGGGGAGAAATATTTGCTATTGAGCACAAATCAATGTGTTTGTGGGTTTTTTTTTGTTGTGGTTTAGCCCCAGCCAACAGCTAGAACCATGCAGCTGCTCGTTCACTATCCCCAGTTGTGATGGGGGAGAGAATCGGAAGGGTGGAAGTAAGGAAAAATTTGTGGGTTGAGATAGAAAGAGTTTAATAGGTAAAGAAAAAGCTACAGGTGCAAGCAAAGCGAGGAATTAATTCACCGCTTCCCACGGGCAGGCAGGTGTGTTCAGGCTCCATCACAGGTATTGGTTACATGGGAAGACAAACACCACAACTCTAATCATCCCCCCTTCCTTCTTCTTCCCCCAGCGTTATAATCTGATCATGATATCACACGGTCTGGAATGTCCCTTTGATTAATTGGGCTCAGCTCTCTCGGCTGTCCCCTCCCAACTTCTTGCTCCCCTCCATCCTACTCTCTGGTGGGGTGGAGTGAGGAGCAGAAAAGGCCTTGAGTGCTCAGCTACAAACAAAAACATCAGTGTTTTACAAACACTGTTTTCATCCCAAATCAAAACCACAGCACCATACCAGCTGCCGGTAAGAAAACTAACTCTGTCCCAGCTGAAACCATGACACTTTTGCAGGCAGGCAAGACTGCTTTCATTTCTGAGTAGGCACATCTCTAACCAAGGCAGGATATTCAGAGCCTGAAGCATTACAGAGAGGAAATAATTTTCAATTTAGGAAAAGCAAAACCATTAAACTACTCTTCCCAAGGAACCTTTACACTTGATGGAGACCTGCTTTCCTGTAGATGACTTAACACCTGCCTGCCAATGGGAAGCAGCAAATGAATTCCTTACTTGGCTTTTCTTGTATGCACAGCTTTTGCTTTACTTGTTGAACTGTCTTTCCTCATCTCAACCCACGATTTTTCACATTTACCCTTCCAGTTCTCACCCCAATCCCACCGAGGGGGGAGTGAGCGAGCAGCTGTGTGGTGCTTAGTTGCTGGCTGGGGTTAAACCACAACTGCAGAGAGCTAGAGAAAGCCAGGGGAAATGCACCCTGTTTTTTATCACTGTAGTTTAGTTTGGTTTGGTTTGGTCTTGCATATACTCTCATCACAATATTCCCATGGTACTCAGTGTTGCACACCTTCATTTTAAAACATCCATTGTGTGAGTTAACAACATGTTATAATGAAAATAACTCACACTCCAGTCCACAATTTCTTTTTTCTGGATTTCACATTAATTTTCTACGGTGACTTTGTTGTCATTCTTATTGTTCCTATCCAATCTTCACCTCCAGGAAGAACCCTGGAGATCTAGCAGGAGAAAGTACAAGGAGAGGAGAAAACACAAATCCCACAAACAAATGCATCCTCCACATAGCCCACAGGGGATTGCAGAACCTCTTCCTATTTTACAGTGGAGAAAAAAAAGATTTTCAGCTAGAAAAAACAGCCAAAATAAAGCAACAAACCAATAACAGGCACCAAAGTCTGATGCTCCTGAACACCACGCTCACAATCTAAAGTCTAGGTCTTACAAGCAAAAAACATAATTAATATTGGTGTTTGAAAGGTATACTGAGTGCATTGCTTCATGTAAGCACTGCAATATAACCCATTTAAAAGATTCACTTCTAATTCTCCTCTTAAAATATTCCCTGTTCGGATTTAATATTTCACAAAGAAGCAGCTTCCTGGTGCGTACTAAGGACACCCTGCCTTGTGTCTGCTTCTGAAAATAACTCCAGGAGACTTGAGCTCCTTAAAAATGTGAGGACCAGAAGAATTTATCAGGGCTGTGAGTACCCATGATTAAACACTCTGTATTAATGCAGTTTTCTAATCCATGACCACCAAGCCTTCAGGCAAACACAACTTCTCAGGGGTCAGGCTATATATGAGGAACCAAGTCCTGAAAGGGTAAATTATATAAGTGAAGCAAACAAGCAGAGATTACTTAGAAATTAGTTCCCAGATGCTATCAGGGCACCAGATATTCCAGATTTTTTAGGGAGAGAGTTTGCTAGTTCTCTCCCCTGGTTTTCGTTTCCCATTTTTTCAGTGATTTTCCAGCAGGATCAAAAGGTCTGCAAAAATATGAAAGTGTTTTTCAGAACTTGTTTATCTGTTTCTCTTCAATCCAATTAATTATCTGTGCTGAGTGCCTCAGTTCTTATGTGATGTATTATCCCTTAATTTTTGGCCTGGGAGTCTTTTCTGTCACATCCTGATCCACTTCTTACCATATTACTTCAGATTCTTGTCAATGTTTCATTTTGATGGAACTTTTTCTGTGAAATCAAAACTATCTCTGCCCTAGTTTTGTTTTACGCAGAGCAAGGATTGCACAAGAAAAGGGATATTTCAGTTCACTGAGTGGCCTACAAACAAATAAATAATTTGAGTTCAAATTGACCAGAAATGAACAATTTTTCATCCCTGTGGGAATGGCTACGTATCCTTATAGTCAGGGCAAAGTCAATAAAGGATCAGCATACAGGATAAATTCCCTGAATCAGATGAGGGATTTTAATCCCTGTTTCCCACCAACAAGTTTTACAACCTCTTGTTTTGCAGGAGACCATTTTCCATCAGCATACATGAACTGAGTTGTGCAACTAATTTCTTCAGCCAATAATTTCCTCTTCTTAACACAGAACCGTAAGCACTCTAACTTTAAAGATCTACTTGATCTGTTCCCAAATATGTTGATTTAGAAAACTAAAAATATGATACTAATCTGGTGTCTGAACTCAGCCAGAAGAATTACAAAGTTACAATTTGTAATTACAATTCCGAAATGCTACTTGAATTGACTAACTATTAACCTCATTTTTAATTATTTTTTTTTCAATTAGAAAGCATGTTATTTTAATTAAAACAAATTTCAGTGTTAGGAGAAGTGAAAACAGATGAATTATAATAAAACAAAAGTGCATGGTACTTATATTTCCAATCAATGTCTTTGACCTCCAGAAAACTAGACTGAAGATCTAGCTCAAGCTTACATTCCCTTTTCCGTCTTCTTTTTTCCACTGTTAAAGATGACAATTTCCTTTGAAGGCAGATGTGACACAGCATCTCAGTTTCACCATGCCTAAGAGTCTTGAAGAAAAAGTTTGCAAACAGAGAAATAATTCAACTTGGAAATGTGTAACTACAATTTTTCAAAAATACATCATTGAAGAAATTTTAGTTGCCAGTACAACGTCTGCTTAGTGCGATCCTTATCAGAACACTTTTTTCAGGAATAAGTCAGTGGACAGGTTGGGAATATGTTGAGGAGACAGTTCGCATGTGGTTGTATAAATTATCCAGCTGGACCTATATAAAACCAGGCTGGATGGGGCTTTGAGCAACCTGGTCTAGTGGGAGGTGTCCCTGCCCATGGCAAGGGGTTGGAGCTAGTTGATCTTTAAGATCTCTTCCAACCTAAGCCTTCCTATGATTCTATGAAACTGCACTCAGCTGTTCCTTGCCTGCATGTTTCAGGTGCTCTTACATGAGGCTTATCACAGCCTTTGCTCTCTCTGTTTCTGAAGGCTAGGACTTCTGCTGACACCAGAAGTCATTCCAGAGCAATAGGTCAGGCACAAAAACCAGAACTGCTGGACATTCAAGAGTTGGTACCTATTCCACTTCACTTTTCACACAAATGAGAGCTGTGAAAAGGAGATTCTTTATTTGACAGGGGACAAATTAAGGAAGAATTAAGAGGTTTCACTGGTGGAGTCCTAGACATCTTCTTTTGTAATCAAACATTTTTGGCAACCTTCTCCCTTGACTTGGACCACAGAGCCAAACAAACACCACAACTATTTTTGGAAGGAGTTCTGGAATGCTTAAGAGATGTAATCTTTCTCAAACCCATCACCGACCCTTAGCACTCTCTCCATCCTGTTATTGCTCCAGACCTTTGTCAGTGCAGAACAGGAGGAAAACTTCCAGCCTTCTCATCTGCATAGAGAATTTGGTCATTTCCTCCTCTAGACTGGGAAATGAGAGAGGCGATCTTCAAGTTGAATTGCTCTGAGATGTGAGTCAGCTCACAGCATAAATACAGCGGGAATGTACACAAATGATTCTGCTTATTCCAGTGGTGCAATTTCCCATTATGCTAATAAAAGTTTCTTCTTAAGAAGCCCTGCTATCTGAAGTGATGTAGGCTTGGAGCTGTACTGAAGATGAGGGTTGCCACGTTCCCACTGAATACATTCGGTCAGACACTTCCCTTGCACTACAGACTGATCTCTTTCCAGTATCTTGCTGCTTCTCTGTGGAAAGTCCTGTCTCACTTCACTTGTGTGCAGTGGGATTCCCCAAGTGAGTCAAAATTTTGCAGCATTTCCTTTCCAAGACTCTATGTGGGGAGGGAATAAAGCCAGAAGAGAGGTTGCATCTGGAAATGCTGATACATCTTTGCTACGTAACAGGAAAAAAGCAAATACTTGTCTACCAAGACCAAGCTCCTCATGAAAGATGGTTTTCTTCTTCCAGGTCTGTTTGTCATGATATGGATGGGATGAGACCAACTGGTTTTACTCATTCCTCTCCTTTCTAACATAGAGATATCGGACTCGTCCATGCTTTCCCAAGACCTACTGGTGCCTGCTGTTTCCCACACTGCCCCTGACAGCAGCAGACATGGGCTTGAGACTCCTGAAGGCCCCTGGCAAGCTTAATGTCTTCTTTGGATTACTTCTGAGGACTGGGATCTCAACTTGGTCATCATTGGCAGAAACAGACTCTGCTCCAGCTGTACATTTCACTCCCTGGCGTAGGGACCAATTCCAGGAAAAGCCAAGCAAAACTTATAGTCCTTTCTCTGGGCATTAAAGCAGTAATATTTTTTTTTTTTTTGGTTAAGAACTTGGCAAACACCCCACTGACTGAAGTGGGAATGTTCAGAAATAAAAGCGTGAGGTGCCACTTCTCCTTTGCCAGGGCAATAACAGATCAAACCTCTGCAAATCAGGAACAAAGAAAGTGAGGTTTTGTAGAGCAATCCGTGGCAGGGACTGCAGGAGGGCTTAGCCTGCTGTGCGTATCAAAGTTTCTCTTGTATGCCTTGTCTCATTGCAGCTTTAAGAAATTCCTGAGGAAGGGAGCTGCCTTAATAGCAAGTTGTACCACTTTTAAAGCTGCATTTGTATCGCTCACACAGCAAGAGCTCTTGTCACATGGAAGCCATCAAATCAAAACACTGACATGGCAAGAGAATAAGGCAAGATAATGAAATGAGAAATTAAGAGCATGAAAAGTAAATGCTGTAGAAAAGCTGACACTTCATAACACTCCAAGTGAACACTTGCCTGTATTTCAAAGTCGACCGATAAGAAATTATTTGCTTTTCTTATATAACAGAAATAGATAAAGGATTCCATTTGGATAGGAGAAGATTCCACTAGGCTGCAATTTACGTATGAATACTCAATATTTAAGGAAATTGCTTCTTTCACTTTGTCAACTGGCATAAATGTATGCTAAAGAGGGATTCATTAGAAAAACCCATGCAATGAATGAGCTCAGCTCAAATAATCCTGATCTTGCCAGGCAGGTGTTTTGCATCCTATTAGGAGATGGCACATTGAGCAGCAGGAGGCTTGCCACATGGGTTTTGTTGTTCTTCCCTGAAAACAGAACACAAGGATCTCACCTCTCTCCCTTAAAACAAGTTTCCATTTGCTGTACCTGCGTTCATTGTGGAGATACACGTCCTAGCTCCAGTTGTCCAGAAAGGGGACCCATGGGATCTTTTCTCTAACCTCCACGATTGGCTCTTCAGACTGCTACAGGGTCCCATCAGCATCTGATCAGTATCAGCAGAAGTTCCTTGTGCCCCAGAGGAAGGCTGAAAGCTTTGTAGGACAGAGCTCTGTGTGACTACTGCACAGGAGATTTACTGAAAGAGACAATCGTTTCCTCTGTCATGAAGGTGTGGAGGCTTTGTGGAGATCTGAGGAGAGATCTACAGTAGCACTGATGGCTTTTTACACAGGATTAATATGTACAGATTTAAAAGGATGATCCAAAATGACCTGTCTAGACTGAATAGTTATTCGGGAGTGTGAAAGTATACATGCCTTGTTTTGCTGCTTCTCCTAGAAAATTAACTCAGTCCCTCAGTTTCTGCTGCTTGCCACATCCAGATGTGTTGTCACTTTTGTTGAGCTGAGAAGCTTGGCTTCTCTGTCTTGCCTAAAATTGTTTTAACTGATCAGAGTTTACTTTAATTGAGCTAGACTGAAGTAGACATGCCCCAGCTTCCCTGTATAGAACCCTTTTGGGTTCCTAGAAGTTCTTAGAAGGCCCAGCTCACAAGACATGGTGTGTACATTTGCCCTGAACTCATCCCTGTCCTTCTCAGCCACAGTAAGAGGAGGATTTACACCCTTTTTAGCACAGATTGATGGTTAGGGTATTCACTGAGGAAAAGGGAGAGCTTGGTACTTGACTCTCTCTAGCCGAATAGTCTGAATCCATACTTTCATTTTCAGGGAATACTGGGTCACAGGCTAAACTGCTGGAGATGTCCTGTTGATTAACCTGTAGAAACAGGACCACAATACCTGTGTGTGGTATGATTCTTTGGAAGGAAATTCATAGCAGCTTTCTTTTATATTATTCTTGGTGGTTCATCCAAGCTGTTTTCAAAGGGCTTTTTGCTCATCTTTTCTATAATCTAATATTAGAGTTATACTTAGCAATGTGGGTACTTTAGTTGTGTTAGTGAGAAGATATGATCCTCATGCATTATTTTTGTCTGTAGTGGCTTTCCTAATCTTTGGTGAGATATGGCTAGGTTAATCCAACATCTGAGATTTCTGTAGTTGCCATGGTACATGAATGTGCCACCTGGATGACACTTCTCAGGTATAGGTATACTACTTCAAATAAGATGTGGCCATGCTGGGCACTATTTCCTTGTTTTCCATACAGAACAACTCTTAGCTGGCTCCTCAGATCAAATTAACTTTTTAAAGGCACATCTGCTCTAGGGGAAGAAAGACTGAAAGCAGTGGTGTTGGGGTATTCAAAGCCGCCATATTGTTCACTCAGTGCAGTCTCTGAAGTCTGTGAAGACAGTGACTGCTTTCAAAGCTTGGAGATTCAGCATCAAATGAATGGTATAGCTGTTCCTTGCCAGTGTGTCCTTCCCCAAGCTACATGGTGTTAAGTCCTTCCCCAAGCTACTCAGTGTTAGGACCAGGGTACCTCTAGTCCTGGTAGGACAGGTACCTCTGGTGGTGGTTAGAAAGCAATGGATGCCCTTGGCACGTGGTCAGGGAGAAGCTTTCATTTTTACTTCTGGATAGAGAGCAAGAGAGCTCTAGTACAGAAGACTCTGAATTGGGGAAAACAAGAAGGTCAAATAAATGTCATGAAAGCTTTTCATGCCATAGGAGAATGTGCTTAGTTCCAGATTAGTGACTCACCTGCTACTTTAGATTCCCACCCAGAAGGAGATTAATTCAGGTTCAAGTTCAGCTCGAGTCTATCTAATTCTGGGAAGGTACATTTACTTGATCATACCAAAGGAGAAGCACCATCTTGGGACCTTTACAAATGCTAAGGAGCATTTCACTTAATTGCACCCTGCAACAAAGAAGGTTTTCCAACCATTCACAGAACCATTTCATGAGAATAAGTTCTTTTGTGACATTATGTTCCAGAAAAGATTTTGAAGAGATAGGGGAAGAGGAAGTTTCACAGCTCCTTACCAGTGATCTGCCAACAATTTTTTCAGGGAAGAACTTTCCTTCTTCTAGAAGGAGACATGTTATCACCACAGCTCTTAAAGAGACAATCATAACTGGAACTGAAGTGAGCATGGGTGAGGAGCACAGGTGAGACCATTCAGGCTTTTTTATCATGACCTTGCTGCTAATGAGGTACCGTCTACATTCATTCTGGAAAAAAGGAAAATTTTGCTGTATTGACAGCATTTTTCCCTGCTCCTCAAACTGTCATTTATCACACCAAATCCTGCCCACTAGATCATCAGTGGACATCGAAGATGTTCTATCTGGAGTAACAACGTACCTAGAGTAAATGTGTCCTAGTGACAAAGGAGAAAGGGAAAAATGAGACCAAACCGAACAAAATCTGAAAATTCTTATAGATAATGTGAAAGACTGGATTACTTCTTAAATCCTAGAAATAGAAAGAGAATTAGGTTTTTGGATACCCCTAATGTTTTCATTCTCTTTTGAGAAACTATTTACTCCTGGAAAACATAAAAGCTCTACAGTAAATAGAGTCAAATAATCAGCTGCGTAATAATTATTGACATTTGTTTATTTTGGGTTTATGGGCCTTGCAAAAGTTAAAACCTTTTTGTTTTTAAACAAATTCTTGGGCTGTTCATTGCTATATCCATTTTTAAAAGAAGCCCCTCTGATGTTCATATCCAACTTCAGATTAGATATGAGGAAGAAGGTGTTTATCATGAGGGTGGTGAAACACTGGCCCAGGTTGCCCAGAGAGGTGCTAGATGCCCGATCCCTGAATAGGTCCCAGGTCAGGTTGGATGGGGCTCTGAGAAACCGGATCTAGTTGAAGATGTCCCTGCTCATTGCAAGGGGGTTGGACTAGATGATCTTTAAAGGTCTCTTCCAATCCAACCCCTTGTATGATTCTATGATTCTAAGTTCACAATACCCAATGTAAGACATTACAAAATGTCTCCTGGCTTACAAAATTACTTTATAAAATTACTCCTGGCTAAGCTGCATATCTGCCTGCAAGATGTGATTGTCAGTCCAGTTTCACCCTGAAATCTTGGGAAGAGGCTCACTGAGGAGGTTAATCAAAGAAAGATGATGATACTCTAATTGCTAGATGGAAAATAAAGCGTTCTCCCTGATGCTTTTAGAAATAGCTGAGATTTACATGGAAAGGGGCATTTCAAGCCTGACTCCTGAACTTTAAATGTAAATTGAGCATCTGGAGTGCTTTTTACATGGACATTTGAAGTACAAACAGAAATTATACACTTGGATGATTTTTACAAAGCTCTTTAATAGCCATTAGTATAATTTTAAAATAATAAGTTTAGAGGCAGTGGGCTGGCCAAGGGGCTCAAGAACAATTTTTTGGTTTTCTCATTCATGTCTTTTAAATTCAGTTTGTCCCTCAGTAGGTCTTGTGTGAACTTAAGGGCCCTGTGGGCAGAAGCTTTACTGGTGAAGTGTTTGATTATACAAAAATGGCCACCATTTCTGTCTCCTGTCATTCGCATTGCAAGGATTTGAGGTATGCCCTAGGTAAAGATAGGTCTGAGACTTATAGAGGTGGTTGTCTTGCAAATTTAATACAGTAATTTTTAATCTGCTTTTTTTCTGCACTTCTTTCTTGGCCTGGGAAACAAAAAAGGATGATGTACCTGCATGATGGAAAAGCAGAAGTGATGTCATTTAATGGTCAGCAAAGAACTTCAATGCAGAGATGTGATTAGACCTAAATGTTTTACTCTACCCTCTGCTCCTAAAAAAACTAAAAACTCCTAAAATACTCCTAAAAATTCTGTTACTACCTCAGCAGCTCCCTGGAAGAAGATGAATTCCTGCATAAGGTCCAGGAGTAGGATTCAAATTTAATTTCCAGACAGAAAAATTTTTGCTTTCTCTGCCACAGGGGGTTGTATGCTTGGGGACTCACCTATACTGGGTCCATATGCAAATCATAAACATGCACCTTAGTGTGGTTGCATGGCAACCAATGGGCTTCTTCCACCTCTGAGGTTGTTATGGCAGATGGACTCATTGACTTTCTGTCTTTGTTAGCTCAGGGATTTTACTGTGCAACATAAATATACCTCTCAGATTCCTGACTGTAATCAGTGATAATTCCTCCTTATCTTTTGAAGGAACTGCTGAAATAAATTGAGAGATTTCTTGTAAACTACCTCAATCCCATCTGCTAACCTGCAGGTCATACACCTTCCCCTGGAACAACTAACTGCTTTCAACTTTCTGAATGAATATTCCCTCAAAACATACTTCCTTTGAAGGGAGCTAGAACTGAGTTAATGATTTTCACCATCCCTGAAGGTATTTAAAAGTCACGTAGGTGTAAAGTTGATGGACATGGTTTAGTGGTAACTTGGCAGTGCCACTTTAACAGTTGGAATTGATGATCTTAAAGATCTCTTCCAACCAAAACAATTCTATGATTCTATGAATAAAACTCAGTAACAAAGGGCTTTTCTTCCAGGAACAGCAGTAATAAAGGCTGCATGGTACCTCAGTTAGTTAACTCAAGGATCCAAGATCTTTCCCCTTCTTGTTTTCAACATGTCCTTGCTTTCACAAATGAAGCTTATCATTCATGCTTCCTTGGGGATCTGACTGACTGCATCCTTTGAGAGCTGAGACACAGGAATTTCCATCAAAACACCATTTAAAATCTCCAGCTATTCAAGGCATATGGAACTCAAGCTGTGGATTTAAAGTACAAAAATATATACATAAATATATATATGTTATTATTACGCTTACTTGTTGCCTGCTTTCTTCTATATTTAGCACACGTACTGGATTGCCAGGTAAAGTATAATGCCCCTCTCATCACTCAGTCTCAGCTACAAGTTACCTAAAAAAGACAAAACATTAATTTGCTTATTCCCCCTGAGAACTACACATAAAGAATCCTGACAACTTGGGGCGTTCTGATTTGGTTTTTTTATTTATTTTTTTTTTATTATTCCATTCTTGTTTGCCTGCTTTTTAAGCTGAAGAGAATGACAAGGGATAAAACTTGCCATCTACTATGAAGCTTAATGTTCTTCTTTTAATGGTTTAATATGTTCTGAATTGGTTAACAGGGAGACGTGGTTGGAGGCTGAGAAAGTGTCTCGCATGTTGCTGTATATCTTTTATTACTGTACAGCGTTGCCTGCACGAAGAGTTGTTCTCCAAACCATCTGAACACTTGTTTACCATCAGGCAGCAGCTGTCCCCATTGTAAAGACGAAGCAAGAGAGAGAGACTACATTAAACTCATTCATCCCTAGCAGAAAGGGAACAAACAAAGGAAAGAATGAATCTATAGCCTACTCTCGCCCATGCTTGGAAATAAAGAGCCACTGTTCAGAAATACCTGAAAAGCAGGTACATTACCCTGGAAAGTCAAATAACAGCGCTATGAAGAAGATGTCCGTGCACGTTTAACATTAGTAAAGAACATAGCAATGGGTTTTTAAAGGTGGTGTTTCTAAAAGCCACCACTTTTAAGCAAACAATAGTGAAGGGCCTAAATTACGAATAGCTAATATTCCCTGGTCTGTGTTATGCCTTCAGGTGGACTACACGATAAATGAAGATAGAAAGACTAATGGAATAACCCTCCCAGGTTAATATACAAAAGTCTCCCTGGATAAGGTGATGGGTGGAGGAGATGCAGGAGGAGCCCACAGCAGGCCACCTCCCAGCAAGTGGGACAAAGCATCTCTTCCCCTGCTGTGGGACAAGGCTGCAGGGGACACACATATGGTCATGGCTATCGCAGTGCCAGTTGAGGTTTCCAGAGGTCCTTGTGGTTCAGCTGTGCCAGAGCAGGAGACTGAGCTGTCCCTGCTGGTTTCAGAAGCTGCAGGCGAAATCCGTGTGTGTATTTTGGCAGGAGTACTTTATTTGAGTGCAGCATTAAAAATAGACCAGAGGAATATTACTGAAGAGAGCCATCTTGGAAATAAACTTCAAAATTTTTTAAAATTTTCCAACAACTAAATGTCCTCACAAGATTCCCAACCAGGCCTGTCGAAGCATACACTGCCTATGGCAAATGACAACTGGAGAAGGTTTTGCCTGACTCAATCCAAGTGTGTGTTATGGGGTGAACAGGCCTGAGCTTTCTTCACCTGTGTTAGCCAGGGAACTGGAAATGTGGGGCTTTTGGCACAGAAGAAACTGAAGCTGGTGGGCACAAGCCTCATGCTTCCACCTTTTATATCCATCTGTCAGTGTGTTTGAGGAGAAGAGTTTATTAGCTGTGGCAGTGTTGTGCATGCACAGATAGTTTGCTGCTAAACTTTGAATGGCAGCATCCAAATATTTTGTAGACTTGTCAGGTCAGACCTTCACTAGCCAAGGGGCCACTCAACTGTTCTGCTTATGATGCAGAAATTCCCTGCAAATCTCATTAGTTATGTCAGGAAAAATATCGCCAGTCTAGCAGCTCAAAGACTTTGGGGTACATCAGATTTTCTCTGTTCATTTTTCTGCACTTGTCACCCCTTTCTTCTGCTTCAGAGAAAGACCGTGGAGCCTCTGAACACCATGAAAACCTGCTGTGGGGTAGGATGGGCAGTTTTTCAGGTTCCTGGGAGTGTCTGAACAAACTCAACCAGAGCAGCTCACCCCCTGTGCTTAACTACCCATAATCACCTTCAGAGACCTTGAACTCAATCAGGAGGCTCTGCATTTCTGGTTTTGGTATTCTGGCATCTTCACTAAAAATTCAGGGAATGAGAGGGACCAAACCAGTCCGTGTCATATGATCAGAGATGCAACTGCTACGGCAGGAAAACCAATTGCAATCAAAGCAATGGACATGCACAAAAAAGTATCTCTGTTCAACTAGGTACTAAGACTAGATTGAATACTACAAAAAGGAAACGTACAAAAATGAATATTTACCAGTTCCCACTCCCTTGACCACCCAGAGAAAGCTATTTTTGACACTTCTCTCAGTGTTAGCATCTTGTAGATTCAGAGAAAATAAATTTTGTAGAAAGGAAAACAAATTATTACAGTGATTCAATCATGTTGGATGAATCATTTTAGATACTGAATGGGTCACAGAACAGGGTAGGAGGTTAGATGACTTGTCAAGGTTATTTCCAACTGCATTTTTTATTTTTCTATGATTTGTAGCATGGGTCAAGTTCTGTATTAGCATTTGAATTTCTATTTGGGCTGCCTTATGGGCTTGGCAATATTATTCTTCTCTGTTGCCAGGAAGTCCTGACTAATTGGAAAAGTCCAGAAAGCTTCACGTGATTTTGAATTAACACTTCTTTTCTTCTGCTTTGAACAACAACAGACAGCATGTAGTAAGCCTTTCTCATGTAGTCTCATGCCCATTTCCTGGAATTTCCTTACCAATTCAAACATTCAGGAAAAAAATTGTCATAGAATCATAGAATCTTCTAGGTTGGAAGGGACCTTCAAGATCATCTTGTCCAACCATCAACCTACCTCTGACAAAAATAAACGCCCACGCAACAAACAAAATGCAACTCTATCACTAAGCCATGTCTCCCAGCACCACGTCAACCTGTCTTTTGAACACCTCCAGGGATGGTGCCTCAACCACCACCCTGGGCAGC
>JAOQGH010000012.1:149606759-149619492 GCA_025769975.1 Gallinago jamesoni
CTTTCAGGGAGTTGTAGAGAGTGAAAAGGTCTCCCCTCAGCCTCTTTTTCTCCAGGCTGAACAACCCTAGTTCCCTCAGCCTCTCCTCATAAGGAATTGTCATTCCTCCTCAGACCGTATTATACCATTCTCAGTATCTATATGAACGACTTTACCTCAGGAAGGTGTAAGAAGCTGCAAGGAGAGAGGGAGTGAGGTTTTATGGGCAATGCACTAGGAGTAGGTGTTTCGCATCTAAAACTTTGTATATGAAATTCAACAAGTTTTAAATCTCTCTACTAACACATTGCTTTCACCTCCCCCCAAACCTACCACCTTGCCAAATGGAAATGTTGGAACAGACTCAGCTCTTCTGGCAAGGAGAGGATGCAATTATCACCTGGAAAAAAATAAAAATCTTGAATTTATTTAGTTCTTTTATTGAAGGTTTATTTTTAATCTCTGTTTCTATCTCAGTATTTCATCTCCTTTGCCTTTTTTTTTTTTTCCCTTAGCATCACTCTGTGTTTATCATCTGGATGTCAGACTTTGCTCTGAACTGGCAAGTGAAAAGGCTGCGTTTGATGGCCCTTTACAGATGTGTGTGTTTGACTGCAGCTGGTGAAGTTTTTTCAGGCAAATGATTTCCTCTCGTTCATGATCTCTCACGATGAGCTACAATATCAGTTTCCAGCTCTCAATCTTTAGGAAAAGTGGCACTTCTTTGAATTTCTGGCGGCTGTCAGCTTCAGGTAGAAGCCGAGAAGATGAACATCAGGAAGTCAGTGAGAGAATCATTTAAGGATATTGAAAATGAGAGATGGGTGAGTGTCAGGAAGTAATTTGTTTTCTCAAGGCATAATAAACCTGCAGGACAAACTTTCATCTCCAGTGATCACAGAAGGTGGTGGTGATATTTAAGAATAGACAAACAGATTGCAGTGTAAGAGAATATTGCTGGAAGAGCTAAATAAGAAGAGGTACTGTGTTACCATCCAGGCCATATAGCAGGCCAGATCTTTGATGAGCTGCAAAGGCAGCAGGAGCTTTGGCAGGTGTAAGTGGAGTTAAAACAATATTTATTTGAGTGATTCACTGCATCTTTCTGTTTTGCAGAAAGGCATTGCTGAACTCTTAGAGGCTTACGTACGCCACAAAGACCTCTGTGTACATTTCCAGTGCTTCTATTAAGAAGTTTCAGGAAAAATACCAATTCATCAGCCCCGTAGTGTTTCCTCTGAATCTTTTTAGGCTTGATAAACTTTGCTGAATTCAAGACAGGGTTTCCATGGAAACTTTGCTGGTTTTTCATTACTGTGCTGCTGAGGTACACAGCTCTGAGGCAAATCATCTATGTGGCTTAACTAAGGACCAAGGACTCTTTTTGTAGAATCATAGAACCACGGAACCATAGACCACATTGCTCAAAGCTCAGTCCAACCTGGCTTTGAACACTTCCAGGGATGGGGCCTCCACAACTTCCCTGACAACCTGTTGCAGTCTCACCACCCTGATTGTAAAAAATTTCTTCCTAATGCCCAATCAAATTCTACCCTCTTTCAGTTTAAAATTGTCACCCCTTGTCCTGTCTTTACAGGTCTTGATAAAAGTCTATCAAAAGTCTTTTCCTTCAGGGTCTCCAGCTCAGGGACATACCCTCTCTTATGGCTGTTCTTGAGATAGAGAAAAAGACTTTTCCTTGGGCACTGGAGATGTTGCTTTCCAAAGAATTGGGACAGTATTTTTACTGAGCAAGTATACGACTCAGGTAACACATGTGGACTGACAACAATTAAAGTGAAAAAGAAACAGTCTCAGGTCACCTTTGAATCTATAAGCTTAGTGAGAGAACTAAAATGTCACCTAGGTAATTGAGTATTTATATATAATTATTTTTCTACTCTTATACAAGTTTCCTCAAGGCTGGTTTCCCTAAGCAGTGTTTGTCCAGTTGACTTTTATCAATACTGATAGAGAAATTCTTCCTCTTATTTGAGTGGAACTTCCCATGTTCCAGCTTGTGCCCGTTGCCCCTCATCCAGTCACAGGGAACCACTGGAAAGAGTCTGGCTCCATCCTCCTTCAACCCACCCTTTAGATACTTGTAAGCATTAATAAGGTCCCCATGAAAACAAAGCACAGATTCTGGGGAAAAAAAAGAAAAAAAAATATAAAAAGAGTCATTATGGGTCAACTATGTCTGTCAACATTTACTTTTTATATCTATTTTTTTCCTACTTTTTATTAAAAAATCTCATTTTAAAAGGGCTATATTTGTTTTACTCATTGGCAATCAACTTCTCACTTTTCAGTTGAAGTGTTCTGGGTTAGGGAGGTTACTGCTGACTGACATCTTCACCGAGCAGAATTACTGATTTATGGATAAAAGCAAGAAGAAAAGAGGTTCTGAAAACTGGTTTGGAAGTTTCCTCTGTGTCTTCTGAGCACAGAAAGGGACAGGCTTTCTGATTTAAACAGCTATACTGACTTAGAAAGTTCATTTTGTTATTGGAGATGCCACACTCGGTGGCGTAGAGGAGCACTGCTGGAGTGAGTGATATTTATGAAAACAGAATTCACTTTTCCACTGAGGCTACCATATATTACCTCTTAATCCACTGTCCAGACCCATACAGTTGCTCCAGCAAAGCTGGAGCACTGCTGTGTGTGAGTGGAATGGAAGGAGAGGTAAAGAGTGGGGTCATGAATAATTTGACTTTCTCAGCTGAATGCTTTGGACTGGGAAGCCATGGTTCAAGCTGCAAACAAAAGCTATGTTATTACTAGCTTGGGAAAAGCAGTTTAATCACGTCAATATAGTCTGAGCTTTTGTGGTCTAAAATGATTGTCATAATGCATTTAAGACATTTAATTATGTCAATAAAAGGCATCTTTGCACAGTATATCTCTGCAGAGGCTTGTATCAGCTTACGCTGTTGCTCACCTACTGGCCATACCTGCACTGTGGTCACATTTTGTCCTTTTTGACCCATTTTGAGCTGCAGATAACTATCATTTGAGATCTGAAGTGTGTCATGAATATATGATTTTGGGAGGTAAATACTGAAAGGAGAAAGATGTAGCTATGACACAAGAGAAGACTATTATTTTTCATTTATATAGATATATATATGAATCACAATTCTAGTGCAATAAGTCAAATGGATGAAAATAATACAGGTACATTAGATTTTGTGTCTCTAAAGATTTCTGGGTTTTGTCACACAGTCCAAAAAGTAATAGTAAAAAAAAAAAAAAGAAAAAAGGGCTGAAAGCTGTCAGCTGACTCACATTGATGCCAGAGGCATTTTCCCAAGAGGATAAAGCTCTCTACAGGGCCAAAAAGCCAGCTGAAGGCTTAGCATCACTTTAAATCCCTCCAGAAAATGACATTTCACTGATGGGTAAGTCTCAGAGCAGGCTTTTACACAGCGGGGATTTTCACAAATGTGGAGATTTTATGCTTTTGTGCTTTCTGAGTGACCTTTGACTAAATGTATCTTTTCTGGAGCAATCAAGCAACATTAGGAATATATCAGGAAAGATAAAAAACACCTTGAGAACATTTGTTTTTATTGCAAGGTGTCCTATTCCCAGCCATCATGGGGATACGAAGCCTGGGAGGATAACAGTGGAAACAGCATTTTATTGAATTGGCTCTTCCCATTCCCATTTCATAACAATGAGGTATGAAACACAAATTTTAACACCTAGACAATGCATTTTGACATAAATACACAGCTTTAAAAATTAATAAAAAGCTATATCAATTATAAAAGTGATTTACCAAGCACAATAAAAGTCGTCATATGTCACTTTTATGCATACATTACCCTCTCATTTTATCATTGACTTTTAAGCTTTCTATATGCTAAATACTCTCATGAACCTAAAATAAACTTCACAGGATTTGACACCCAGCAAGTTTTTTTTTAATTATTTTCTTTTTGGTTGTTGTTGTTTTTCTTTTTTTTTTGGTCTTGTTTAGGGAAATGTTTCAACTCTGTTTTTTTTTTTTTTTCTGCTTCCATTTACAGACACTTGCAGCCAGTCACCTTGGATACTTGTGTCTTTCATTATTTATCATTAGCTGTGTGGTGACGCTTAATGCAAGAAACAGAGATGGGTTCTCGTTTGCCATTTACACACACAAAATAAGAAAAAATATCTTATTTCTTTTTCAGGGAATGCTGTAAATTTGAAGCTAGATTGAACTCCTATGTGATAAAATTAATCTTTATATAGCCCGAGTGTGCTGCAATATTCTTCAATCTCAGTACATTGTAAGTCTAAATGGTTTAGAGCTCAAATTTTTGCAAACACCTGCCATTCTTTCTTGCATTTATTTTAGTTTTGCAAGAAGAGGAATTAGAGGTGTTAATACTCCATGGAGAGCTATTTTTCCTCCCTATTAATGAAACTAAGGGATTGTGATCCTGGAAACTGTTCTCTTGGAAAGACAGACTTTTAGTAGATGCTATATTGGGCTTTACTAGGAAATTTACAAAGAAATTTTGTATTATTCAACAGAACAAATACTCCAAAAAAAAAAAAAGACAACAGATAAAACTTATAAAATATAATTTCTCCTGCTGTCAAACACCATAATCTAGAAATACAATATAGAGATCTCTACCGAGATCATAGCTCTGGCAGCCCTGGCTGATGCCTCAGTGCCATTTACACCTGACCCTATTATCTGAAAGGGTAAAACTTCATCTTGAGCACACGTGCAGCAAGGTTTCTTCGATCAATCTGTTATCAAATGATGAAACTAGTGGAAAAGCATTAGTAAGTGTCAGGTTTATCCATTTCCTGAAACCCCCAAACTCTGAAACCAACCCGAAAGAGTTTCACCATTGCTGAATGACCTGGTGACTTCTGTGAATCAATGGACATTTTTCCTAAGATAGTGGGTCTCGATAACAAAAAAGCATCGGTGATATTGGGCCCTTCAGGCTATGCTTGAAGGAAGTATCTGCTTTCATCCTTGGAGATATCTCTTCAAGGTAGACACTGGAGAGGTGGCTCAGTAGCAGGACCATACAGATGTATTCCTCTTGTCCTTTGAGACTCTCCTGCAGTCTGCTTTCCTCCCACACTGCATTACACCCCTGAATATGAAGATGAGACACCTCTGAATGACAGCCAAATCTATTAGATTTAGGCAGCTGAAGGAAAATGTGAGATGTCAGCATCTACCTTCCAGAAAGTTTGAGGCTTCATGTTATTTCCTCAGAACTGAGCTATTACTTATGCCTGTCTGGCAGAGAAGTCAACTGACCTCAGTTTTAGAATATTCAGTCAATAAAAGCAGACTACAGGGCCTTTTCCTAAAGAGGAGGGAATTTATTCACCTTGTCCTATACTTTGGAACTTCTCAGTTCAACCACTGCTAGGAAAATCTTCTCAGCTTTTGTCATTGTAGAGGTTTTCTGCCAAATAGATTTGCCAACTGAAAATTAGTCTCCAAATATCCTCAAATGGAACTTGATGCAGTGCAAATTTTGTCTGTTTGGAGACAGCTGCCTACTTAACCACAAAGATTTCTGCGAGGAGCAAGGGAAATGTGTGTGCGCCTCATGGTATCATTTCCCTGTAGCGACTGTAATTGTACCAAACCTCAAGGGGCTCCACTATAAATACAGAGTGATCCTATTGCTGGAAAAAGACATTGCCTGAAGGTAGGGAATCTGTATAAAACAAATACACCCCCCTCATAAACACCACTCAAGACAATTAATGGTTCTCAACACAATTAGAACTAAACAGCTCATGTCCAACCTATATTTTTAAGTCATTAGCTTCAAAAAGCAGGAAAGAGTAGGGTTTTTTGTCCTGGAGGTAGAGGAAAACTGAGCATTTCAGGACATACTAACTGAAAAGGGGATGCTGGTTTCTCTTTACTACTTTCTAGTAACATATAGGCATTAAAATTGACTAAAATTCAGGAGCTGGGAGCTAATGAAGTCTGAATTTGTTATTTCAACAATGCCACTGAAAAAGACAGCTCCACAGTGGACCAGGAGAGAGTAATCCATATAAATGGGCTCTCCCTTAATGCTTTTGGGCATAAAACCTGAAGTTTCCACCCCCTTTCAACTAACCTGAGAGGATGGAATAAAACAGAAGCAGCTCTTGGAATTTGGTACTTCACTGTCAAACTTCACTGCAAGTGCTCTTTGAGGAGAACAATGAAGGAAGGTGATGGATTACTGAATGTTCTGAGGGACACAAGGACAGGGTGGAGGGGTCTCACACAGATTTTTTGGGATCCCAATCAACTCCATTACCTGTGGTCAATCTATGATTTTAGAAAACTCATGTCATCCTACTGGATTGGATTCACCCACTGGCCTAAAACCTTTTACACAACTTATATTCAATATTTTCAACAGCTTTTATACGGATGTCTGTTTAAAAATTATAACTTGTAGCTTGAGGAAGACAAATAGAGAACTGAGGAAGCAAAACAGTTGGGGAAGAGTTCCTTGAAAGCCAACACCTGTATCTAGTGCATGCTTGTGGTTAGATTTTCAATCTCCATGATATTTCAGGTAAAAAAAATATGGTAGTTTTGCATGGGATGGTGCTAAACACTAGAGCAAGAGCAAGAAGGTGTTACAATGGCTTAATTTTTCCAAGACCTTTATATTCAAGATATTCAAGAACTCAAATCTTTAGACTTGGGATGCCATTACAGGCTAGATCAGAATTTTTGTAGTCAGTTCTTTTCTTACAGCTCACATAACCAATCATTTTACTTTAAGCATATTTGATTATTTCTTATGTTTCTATTATTATTAGTGTCACATAGACTAGAAGACTCCTCAAGTGTGTTTATCCTAGTGATAGGCTGTAGAGGTTTTTTTAGCATCAGCTTTTAATGAAGAGTAAATGCATAGGACATACTTGAAGAGCATGCAGGGAAGAACATAAGATGCCTTTATGGGTAATTATGAGTGCCCATTAAGGCTGATAATGAGTGGGGAAATCATGAGCAGTTCAAGTCTGATTATACTGCAGGTAACCATATTAATTTTTTTTTCCCGAGAAAACATTGGTGTTTTTTAATTCCTCTAAACAAATCAGCGTGAGAGTCAAATACTGCAGAATTTAGGCCAAAACCATTCTTGGCTTCTGTGGGTAAAGCCCCTTGTTTGGGAGCCTTAAAAGATCTTCAAGACTGTTCCTCAGCTCTTGAATAATTTTCTGTGTGGTGTTTTGCCAGACAGATTGTGGACTGTGACTTGTGTCACAATAATAAATGCCAGACATTTCTCATGCAGATAGCGTCTTGTGAAAGAGCTTTAACTGGAGAAATGAAAGTCTAAATGTATGGGCACTTTAATCGAGGGCAGGAGCGTTGATCTTCAGCAGAATACAAGGTGACCCTATTTGTCTGATGGAAGTGGAGATTGAAGAGAAGCAAAATGCTTAGTCTCTTGGGTTTTTTCCTTTCCTCTCTTTTTTTTTTTTTTTTGGGTCTGTGTTTTAGGGCTGCACTTCCAGTTCAGAAATGTAATACTTGTGCCTTTTCTATACGACTATGTGCTCGCATATAACTATATTTTCCATTAAATGGAAGCCATTTTCTTCAGATTGCAACAATTTGGCAACCTTTCCCAAAATAATACTTGGCAAGGGTGAAGCAGGGGCATTTAAGATTTATTATGAAATGTATTCCCAAAAAGGTATTCGGTGCTGCAGAGTTTTGCTCCAGACAAAAGTAAAACTGTGAAAAAGAATAAGAATTCTATGATGTTCACATGATCTTTGTAAAGAGAAAAATCTACAGCTGGAGAAACATTGACTACAGATGCCACAAATAGTAGATACCAGGAAGAAATGTACTTTGCAATCGCATACTGCATTTTGTGATATCTATAACAACATTTATTGAAATGTATGATAGTTTAGAGTAATTTATCTTTGCAGAGGAAGGGTTTTTTTGGTCAAGATTATAGAAATAAGACAGCAGCTCAGTGAGGTACTTTACATGTAACCAGGCTAGTGGGATTGTTGTCCTGTTTCAGTACAATCCTTTTTCAGACTTTGAAGAATTCTGCTGTGCAATATAGTGGAGTTTAACGGCTCCGTATTCAGTCTGCTGACAGGCAGTACACAGCCACAGGAAAAAACAGTGTCTAAGAGGGTAGTGGGATGAAGACATAAAATGAGGATTCAAACAGTGGGAAAAAAATTGTTCTATGTAGACACCGATATAAAGATTGCAGTACCTACAAGAATGGGTTCTTACCCAGGAGTAATTCAAGATATATTTCAAAGGAAAAGCTATTTTTCCTCCTCCCTCAAAGCAGAGCCAGACAGGGATAAAAAATTCTACTTAAAGGAATTCTATAATTTAAAGCTATTTTGCTATTTGGAAATGGAGCAAAGATATTCTATCTCAATAAAATTTTTGAGGAAATGAAATTTTAGAGGAACAAAAATTTTGTTCAATATGTGATAAATTTTGGAATTGCTTATTTAGGACTTAATTTCTTGTGCACCAATAATGCGTTTCCAACTATTTTATTTCCTCTTTCTAAACAGAATTTCAACTTCCTTTTCTTATGCTTTCCTTTAAATGAAAAGGGAATTGGATGATGAATGCATCTTTTGACTAAACAACCTGGCCAACTTTTTCAGAGAACCTTGGTAAGGCGTTTGTCAGTTTTGTGCCAGCCCACACATTGAAGGAGCTTCACAGGAGCTCCCTTTAAAGGGTGAACTGAAGAGCTTGGGTGAATAACAGTAAATTAGGCTTCTAAACCCCCATGTTATCATCTTTCCCAGCAGGTTGCAGCTACTTCTTTCAGAACCTGGTCCTTTTCGTCAAATCTCTGTCAATCCAAAATGCTATCTAGAGAACTTCAACTTCAAATTTGCCAGAAAATGAAGCTATTTGGAAAGAAGCAGGAAAAACATTGGTTAAAATGCAAGGCAGGACACCACCCCAGGGTAAAACAAAGGACCGTGAGTGCAAATGTCTTTTCTGCAGTTGTCGATGCTTTGTCTGGGCTGGAGTCACAACCTTATAATCTCAGCTGGCTGCACATATGGACACAATTGGTTTCCACTTTTCCTAGAAAAAACAGAAAGATCTACTGCACTGAGATGGAGAAAACTTTACTGCAAGTAAACTTTACTGCAAGGGTCTCGGTCTCTATGAATACAGCGAACACGCTGGTTTTTAGATGCTGTAAACTTGCATAGCTGTAAAGGTGACAATGTTCAATTGAGGGTTGTCAGAACTGTTCTTTCAAAGTAGTTTGCAGGAGACTTAGCTTATTCAGTCCAAAGATGTTTTTCACAAAATATGCTTTGCTACCCTTGTAAAAAACGTTAGTTTGGGTCGGGTTTTTTGTTTATTTTATTTGTTTGTTTTCATAAAAGATCACACGCCCCAAAGACCTAGAATTATTCCCTTCTTAAAGGATAGACTATTGCATCTCATGGGAGTCATGAAGCAGGTGATAGGGCAGAAAATGCATATATATATGCTGTTGACTTTAAGAACCTTCCCACTTACACTGGGCAAATTCAGCAACAGCAGCACCATGACTTCAACAGGCTAAAAGGGAGAGGAGTGATCTTTCAGGTGAGATGACAGTGTCCTTGACAGGTAAGTGTTAGCTTTATTAGCCTGTGAATTGTAAAGGGTGAGGCTGAAATGAAGTAAAGGATAATGTTATTTCACATGCATAGCTGAGTCCTTGAGAGCAATCTGCTGCATCTTGCTGGTGAGAATGGAATGATGTTTACGAATTCTTGCCTGGTCTGGAAACCTGTGCAAGCAATGTGATACTCAAGCATCACTGACATGAGAAGGTGAGTCTAATGAGGAGTGTTTTGATATAAATTTGCCTTCGTACACTCGGGAAAGTCTTAAATTAGGCAAAATCAGAGCTTAGTATTTAGTTTAAGGTGCTGACATTCAGTAACATCTTGCTATAATGTCTTGGATTTGTTGACTATCCATTAAATATGGAGGGAGTATGACACAGGAAATTCAGCTCCTGGGTGGTCAGTGAAGAGAAAGGCCAAATTGTTGTTGCTTCCATTGACAAAAAAAGCATACATCATAGCAGTCTTCAAAACAGGAACTAGAAGAACTACGGCTAGGAATTTTTAAATCGTATGAAAAATATATTTGAAAGTACCCATTCATCAGAATGGAGACTCCTCATAGAGACATATAAAATTATCAGAAAAAAACCCCTCTGTTCCAGGATAGAATTGCCTGCTTGAAACTATGAGAGGGGAAAAAAAATAACTATCCCAGAAAAAAAACCTCCTCAGATTCTGTGAGTATGGTATATTTGACTCTAGGTTCTAAGCAAATTCTTTTTTTTCCCTGTAGTTGTATAAAATAGAATGTGTGAGACGGGGAACAATAATTAAAAAAAAAAAAAAAATCCATAGCATGGTAGCTAGGCTGCTTTTCCTCTCAAACCCAGCTCAAAGGCTGTCCAAATGAGGATTTGAAATCAAACCTCCCACAATCTAGATTATTTCATGACAAATTCTCTGGAGCAAGACGGTTTTATTTTCTCATACCTCATGTTCCAAACAGTAGATTGACAGATATGGAGTGAGAGAGTCACACCAAAACTCATGTTGTTTTCCAGTCTAATTGTTGCAACAATGATTTGATGCAGCCACGATTTCTTTTTCCTTTTTTTCCTTTTTTTTTTTTTTCCTCCTCTGCAAAAGTGTAATATCCCCTGGCTCTGGAATGTCACCGTCTAAAACAAAATAATGACACGTTTCCTTCCTCTACAAACTGTGCCCCAGTGGGAAATCCTTCTGTTATTTAAAAGATTTAAATGCTGAAACAGTACCTTTGTATGAGCCAGACACACTGCTTTAGAGACTAACTGCCTGTGAAGCCCAAATGCTGATCTCCTTAGTCAAGCTAATGATAGCTTCTAGTTCAAGGAGAGCTGTTCTTTTTATTACTGCTGTTACTGATAGTGTTGTAATTATTTTGTTCATCTCACTGTCTCTAGAAAAATTCTGACTAGTTATTAATACCTCAAGATGCAGCTAAAACTTTCATCAGCTTCATTTGAAAAGAAAAGCGAGGTTTCTGTTTGCAACTGAGCCTGCTATCCTTTTCCATTTGGGTTTTAATTTCACTAGAAAGTGTTAGGTTGCCATGGCAAAGCTCATATCTTCACTTCCCTGTCTCAGTAGGTGCTTTGAAGAGGGGAGGTGGTCAGAACAAGAGGTAATTTGTGCTAACGAATGGCTATAGTGTAATAACTCCTATTGGGCTCACTTTCAAGTTCCTCCAAAAAATACCCCCATGACCAATTCAGCATATTCTCAGCGCAAACAGCCAAGGGGATGGACAGAATTTTGTAGAAATTAAAGCCAGGCATTAAAAAACCTTGGCTTTGATATTCCATCTTTCAAGCTGGTAATAGTAGCAGTAAACATCAGGATCAACACATCAAACCCTCAGATCTTCACTAGTCTCTCACTGGGGTTAAAGGAAGAGCTCGAGCAGGGTATGGAGCCAATGCTCTGAGTTAATTGGTTAAGTGATGCAGCAGAGAAAATCCTTTGTGATACTGGGTTCATGTCGACTTCCTTACTGGGAGAAGCTCTGCAGTGAATTACACTTTTTACGGTGACTTCCAGGATGTAGCTGGAAAGAGAAAGGCACCAAACAACCTATTTTGTACTTAGGAGGAACATCTGGCTAATGGTTCAACTTACCATGCAGTGCTGTACTATTATTAGATTACAAGCCCTTGAAGGCATGGAATTGCATTTAGAACATGCAACATCTAAATTTATGTGTATTTTGATTTCTTCCAATAAAAATTTCCACAGCCTTGTGTTGGTACCTTCATTAAGACCGTGGAAAATTAGGAGACTGCCATCATATAAACCAATGCCTGTCCCTCAGGTAACTTCAGGTGATTTCTAGAGGTAAGACTGAGAATTCTAGTAAAACTTTGTACTTGAACATCTCTAGCTCCTGGGATGTCTGTGTTTTACTCACTGCTGCAAGTAACAGAATTCCAAGCAGAAAAATATGTTGCAGGAGCCTTCAAACAAGTGGTGATGCTGCTATGGGGGGAGAGCCAAATTCTTAGAGATGTTTATTTGCTGAGTTACTCTGCAAGCCAGTGGGCGATCAGAGAACAATTTAGGTTAGAAAGGACATCCGGAGTTCTCTAGGCCAACCTTCTGCTGAAAATAGGGCTGATTTCCAAATTAAACTTCCTTCCTCATGGCCTGGTACAGCACAATTGGAAAATATTCAAGATGTCACAGACTCTCCAGCCCCTGTATGTGTGTTTCACAGTTCTTGTGATGAAGAATTTTTTTTCTGATTTCTAAACAGTGTTGACATTTGTAACGACTACCTCTTGTCCTTTCATGGTGCACCATTTAATCTCTTACATGGTGCCTGTGTCTGTTTTCATGGAATTATGGATTTGTCAGAGTTAGAAGGGACCTCTAGAGATCATCTAGTCCAACTCCTCTGCTAAAGCAGGGTTGCCCAGAGCACATCACTCAGGACTGCTTCGAGGTGGATCTTGAAGAGAAGGGGACCCCACAACCTCCCTGGGCAGCCTGTTCCAGGGCTCTGTCACCCTCGCCGTAAAGAAGTTTTTCCTCATATTTGAATGGAACTTTCCATGTTCCAGCTTGTGCCCGTTGCCCCTTGTCCTATTGCTGGAAACCACTGAAAAGAGTCCGGCTCCAACATCCTTCAACCCACCCTTTAGAT
>JAOQGH010000012.1:149627952-149679080 GCA_025769975.1 Gallinago jamesoni
TTGGTTTGTGCTGGGGTGTTGTGTGTGGGGTTGTGAGTGTGGGGTTTAGTTGGTGGGTGTTTTTTTTTGTTTGTTTGGTTGGTTTTGTGTGGGTTTTTTTTTTGTTGTTGTTTGTTGTTTTTGTGGTTTGTTTTTGTTTTGTTGTTGTGTTGTGTGTTGTTTTTTTTTTTTCTTTTAATGTGGTTGGACTCGATGACCTCAAAGGTCCCTTCCAACCACTAAGATTCTGTGATTCTGTGATTCTGTGATTCTGTAGCTGTAGAAAACAGGGCAGGCACTGTTCAAACAAATGGACCTGGGATCAGCTGCGTAGGGGTTACTTGAGAAGTGACAACCAGCAAAAACAAATGGACCTATGAAGGAAACTCTTTGAGAGAGGATGTTATTGATATGCATCAAAAGAGAAGAATAATAACTGATAATATCTTCCTACTCCAGGAAACATATCTTTTTTAGGACTATTTTTACATAGATTGTTTCTCTGCTGGAGGGATTTGATCTCTAGATGTCAGATGTACATATGCACCATCATCTGGGGAAGGACTCCTTATCAGGGAGTGTAGTGATAGGATGAGGGGTAAAAGCTTCAAACTGGAAGAGGGGAGATTTAGATTAGATATTAGGAAGAAACTCTTTACTGTGAGGGTGGTGAGGCACTAGAACAGGTTGTCCAAAGAAGCTGTGGATATCCCATCCACGGAGGTGTTCAAGGTCAGGCTGGACGAGGCTTTGAGCAACTTGGTCTAGTGGGAGGTGTTTTGAAACTCAATGATCTTTAAGGTTCCTTCCAACTCTAACCATTCTACAATACTGTGATTCTGTGATGTTAGGATAAGCCCCACATTGGATCCCTGTTGTGATGGCCCTACTTACTACAGGACAAGTTGAACACTTGCCCTCACTGCAGAGTACCTGAGGGATGATGCTTAGGCACCACACCTTTGCTTGTGCCACAATGGTTGCTCATGTGTCCATGCTCTAGACAATACCAACAACTGTGTGAGCATGTTGGTGGAGAACATCGAACCAGATAAATGAGGGAGATTTAATAATGATAACACCTACAGCGAAATTTCATTGTCATCGAAGACACCTGAGCTGAAACAGCTTACATCAAATACTGAAAGAGAGGAAAATCAAATCTTTCATCTCTATTGTTTCTCTTGGCAGGACCTTAGTTTTCAGCATGGGCTAATGTGACAAGGAATCGATGTAATGACTTCCTAGAAGATCATTTTCTTTACAACAACAGCAACAAAAAAGAGGAATGTACAAAGAATGAAGGCTAAATTTTGCGCAAAGATTGTTTGATTCATGTGCTGCACAGGTTGTATTCTTTCATCTCTTCCTTGATACCCTCACCCCTTTCAGCTCTTATAACTCTATCTTCTCACAACTCTCTTAATTTTCTGGTCTGCCTTTGATGGGCTCATCATCTGTCCTTCAGGGGTTCTCTGAAGCCTCTAAGGGTGTTCACAGGATTCATCCTTCTATTCCTCTTTCCCTGAGCTCCCCTGCACCCAGTCACAGAAGTCCCCCCCCTTTTTTTTTTTTAAATTACTTGACACCGCTGACTCAGCAGATCATCCCTACTATTCTGGGTCTGTCTCAACACTACGCCCACCCTTAGCTAGGTCCATCCTTGACATTTCTCTTTCAATATCCAGCAAGGATATTAACATCACCATTCTCCGTTCTTGATTTTTATTTTTTTTTCACTGAGGTCTTGAGAATACTTTTTACTATTGACAAAAACAACTTTATAGATATCAAAGCCAACAAATCTGTTAATTTGGTTCAGATTAGTTTTCTAGGAAAAAAAATAATAGGAAAGTCTCATGATTATATTCTTTGTTGTACTTTCACGACTGGTCGTTCTTGTGTGCCTATATCACTCTTGTCACACAGCAACATCTGGCCCACTATAAACAGATCTCAGTGGAAAAAAATTCTATTTTTTAGAAAATTGACATTTTTTGATTTTTTTTGTGGGAAATTAAAATTGCAGTATAAAAGTGATCAAATGGATGATATCACTCTTTTCATTTTGCTAAGCTGAAGGAATTAATCTGAGCAGTCATTTATGATTTTTGTGTTATGTTTGATATGATTGTAATGCTATAGTCATATATTGTAATGAGACCAATGTACATTAGTGTATTATGAGAATATCAAAAAGGTTCACTTCTTTCTCATCCAGATGAAAGGAAAAATGATCTACTATTATGTCCTGATACATTTTCATACTTCCAAGTCACTCTTCTCCTGCCCTTATGGTTTTGTCTATATTGCTAGTACTTTTCCTGCACATTCTGATGCTTATCCAGGACAGATGGCAAGGTCTTGGAGTTCCTTATGATATAAAAATTCAGTTTTATGACCACATTAAACTACAGTCTTCTCTTTGACCTAACTTTCTGACACTTTGTCCTCTCAGCTTTCTTTAGACCCTCTCTACAATATCTTCATGGCTCATTGCTCTGATTTCCTAACCCCTCTAATGGAGGTTATGAAGGACCCCTATGGGTCCCTCTGCAGCCCATCAAAGATTCAGTTTTCCTCATTATGTCTCGGGAGATTGGAGTTTAGGTCTTTTTTAAACTTAGCTGTTTTATTAACTCGTTGTGACAGAAGATGCAACATGTCTCCTGATGGTCTTCCCACCATCTCTGTCTCTATTTCACCTTCATTTTCCCTTTTTCTCCAGGCAGTAAGCATAAGACACTCATTTCAATGCTGGCAAAAATCTCCCAGGTGACTTCTGAGGTCTCTTAAAGCTCAGATATTTTCCTTTAGACATTTATTAGGGCATGGATAAATAATAAAAATCTCACATACATCAAGAAAATAAAAGCATATGTCTGGGATCATATTTTGAGGTAGCCTTTAATTATGTGATCACATTAACCCCCAGATTCATACTTTACTTTGTGCACAGAGCACAGTAATAATTTAGAAAGAGTACAGCCAATATGTTGTTTGTGTTTTCCTGTTCGGCAACTGGCAGGAAGCTTATCCTTGAACCTTACTCAACCCCGTTATAAAGAAAAAACTAAAAATACCAGCTTGGGCTCTTCTCTTATGCACAATACCATATCTTCTGTGAGTTTTGCAAATTCTTAGGAGTTAATATTCAAAATGTTACTATTTTTGGGATCATGCTAATTTGAGAGAGAGGAATCTGATGCACAAAATTGAAGCCAAATATTTCTTCTAATTTTTTGGGTGCTGAATTCCAGTTGTCCCATTGTGGCAATAACTGAAGCTAGGAACCTAAACTAATAAGATTCCCAGCACAGTCTTACTGTGTCCCAGTGATAAAGGGTTGGTTCCTCTCTGATTTGTAGGACCCATGTTGAAAGTTTGCACCAGAAGCAGAGGTTAAGGGCAGAGACGTGTCTCTTCCAATGAAGATGTCTTCCAGAAGCTGGAAGCTCTCTGATATGCAGAACATATGGGGTTATGTCCATGAATCTCATATACAATGTGAAAGATTTACTATAGTGGAAGTAAAAAATCACCACCACCTTGGCCCTTGCTATTTTCCATATCAAACTCTGGTCAAGACCTTGAAATTTAGGGGAAAGTGAACCTTACTCTTCGTGTACTGAGCAATCACATAGCATTTGGAAGAAATACTGCTTTCTGCCCTCTGCAGGAGTCTGAGTCCTAGTCGGTTTATTGATTTCAGATAAGTCATGAATATGCCTCCTGAGGCATGTTTTCTAACATCCCTGAGGCTTCTAATCCAATGAGTAAAGCGATGGACAAACAATCCCCACAGAGCAGGTCTTTTAACAGCTTGGAAGCAATTTAGGATCCAAGTGCCATAAACAAATTGAGCACAGGAACTGTGTGGTCTCTACATTGTTAGAGGGTTTCAAGACTGTGTTGGATAAAGCTGTGAGCAACTGGATGTGACCTCATAGCTGATCCTGCTTTCAACAGGGTGTTAAGATACACATTTTAATTCTTTATAATTTGTGGAGAAACACACATTTCTGTCAGAAGACGGAGATTTGCCTTCTACTTGGAACCAGCCTTGCAAGAAGCTGTTTCTGTTTATTGGCTACATAAGTAGTCATGGCTAAACCAACCATTATGACTACTTCCCTCAGATGTATTTTCATCATCCTACACAGTTTAGCATAGATTTGAGATTAGACTTTTTCTTTCTTTAGCCACTGTGTCAGTATTTTGGTGCTGGTGTTCAGAAAGTGTTATGGAAATCCTCTTTTCCTCACAGGACCCAAACAAATGGCATCATTGTATTTTTGGAATTAGCTTTCTTCATAGAAAGTTAGAAGCACCTGCCAACATTATGTTCCTGGGAAAAATAACTAGTAGGTGGGTTTGTAGATCCTAATGGATTACACATAAAATTTGGACCCATGCACATCACTTCTTCATCTATTTATCCCATTTTCTTGTTTCAAGTCACAATTTGAAATGCACTCTGAGGAGGAAGTCCCAGAGAAAATTTTTCCTTTTTATATGCCTTTCATTCGTCTTTCTCTAGAGTAGACCCCCCACCGCATTGTCTCACCAGTTGGTAACTACAGAGGAAATTTTCCTAAACTTCAGTGCCATTCTGCAATGCCTCAAGAAGGCTGAAGGACTTTGTACAGTTCCAGTCCTTTGTTATCATGAATGTAGCAGCTCTGCTGTGGTAAATTGCAGTAACTGATGAAAATAGACAATTTGCAGCTTCTTGAGAGAACAATAGAAAGAATGAAAAGACTAATCCCAACAGCCAAGTTTTGTGGCCCAGGAAAAGGAGGGCGACATCATTTTCCCATATTCAAAGTTGGACAACATGAATCCAATTTTCTTCCTTTCATCATCAGCAAATAATTCGGATGTTTCCCATCTCTTAATTGTGCCTTTGTTTCTGTGATGAGGGTAAATCATTACCGTGCCTATCTGTTGGCTAAATTTTGCCCACATCTGCAGAGTGTTTCACCAAGTGGGCCATTTGCCCATTTGCAGGCTAATGAACAAGAGGAATTTCGCATTCTAGATGGAGGTTGGGAAACCACATTTCAGAAAGCAGCCTGGGTTAGGCTAGGAGAAAGATTTCACAGATCCTGCTAGGATCTGGGTGAATGATGACAGATAGTCCTCCTTTGTAAATCTTGGTGAAAAGATCATATGCCTTCAGGACTACGAGACCTTATTCTTCCAGTGTTCACAACAGGCCATTGCACTGTTCCCTGTTTGACAAAAAAGCCCTGAGAATTTTACTTAGCTGTCACTCTCTTAAAGCTGAGAGCCACCCTTAGAAAATCTTTCAGCAGCCAGCACAGTAACATATGTCTCAACAACATCTGCACTGTTAGAAACAAAACCAACAGACCTTTCCAGGCTTAATTTCATTAACCAAGGCTTTTGCACACAATAGCCTTTCATTTCTCTACTCTGGAACAGAAAGAGCTGGCTCAAGGTCAAATTTTGGTGAGGCGAACCCTGCAACCCTTTGCTTTCTATCCTCAGAGCTGCTGGAGACCTTTGGGAGAACACAGGGTGCCAAAAAAGGAACAAGACTCAGGAAGTCTCCTGCTAGACTGGGCTTTAAGGTGTTGAAACCATTCACATCCACCTGACCCAGACCACAGGAAAGGGAACATAGGACTACACTAAGGCACGAAGCAGACAGAGGGCAGGGTGAGAATTTACAGCCTGGTTGATGGGTGAAACAGGTCTTCACTGTGGTAAGGAGATGTGCTTATGGAGGTACAGTGGACACAGGCAAAGCCTGGCAGCTCGCTGATCCTTTCCTGGCCAATATGGGTATTTCATACTCAATTGCAGTCTCTTTTACAATTTATGAACACAACAACTCCTTTGTGTATGTGGTAAGGTTGCTCACCAAGTTAGAGCTTCAGTGAGAAAGTCCCTCTCAATCTTATTCTCTTATCAATCCATAAGCACTTCCATATTGCAATCCATATTTTGAGTTGCAAATAAATCCCTGAAAAGGTGTGCATCATTATACTAAATTGGAGGGATCGGGTCATTCTCTGGATGAGAAAGATTTAGGGATATGGAAACACAAGGTCCTCTTTGGGATTGCTTACTGCTGACAGAATCTAGTCCCTCTTTTAAATTCTTTTCAAACCCGAATCAAAAATGATCGTGGTTAAAAAGCAATGAAATCAACAAACCCTCTGTGCGTGGTATTGTTCCATGTTCTCTTTTGGGTGGCAGGTGGTTTTGAAGTCATAATAACAGGAATTAAGAGTTCAAAGCGGCAAACATTTAAAAGCATGGTCTCCATCTCTGCATGCCTTTCATTTATTCCCTACCCCTGGGATATAAAGGAGTATTATCTGCAAGACCATACTATGCCAGCCTACTGCGTGTGGCTTCGCAGCTTGGGTTACACACACTGATCTTATGTTCTGATATTCTCTACAGGATATTGAAAATATTTCCTCCTAAGTTTTTAATATACCTGGATATCTTGTATATGATTTCCCCCCCCTCTTTATAGACCTTGGTTATGTGTTCTCTTCTCTCAGCATCTTGGATTGACATTTCAGCCAGGAGGGAAAAGTCACGTGAATTCATTCATTTCACAAGAGAGAAAACTAATTTCCTACTGTTTTAAATTTGTGAGTCTGTTTTCAAGAAATATCCCAGCTGACCTCCAATTTTTCAGGCAGTAGCAATTGCTTTCAGGCATGTCTGCTCTCAGATTTGCATCTTCATCAGGATTTGAACCCGGATGCTTCTCTAGTGAATCACTGCCATACACTGAAGAGAGCTACTTTGCTTATGTAGCTAATAGGCTGTTATCCTGCAGATTGATCATTAGTAATAAACATGCTATTCACTCTGATCATCTGCTCTCTACATCCATCCATCCTGTTAAATCTGCAAGTGCTTACCTTTAAATTAGAAATGGCAACATTAAGATCCCAGTTAGAAAGCTTTATAACAGAAAAGCAGAGCTAGATTTCAAGTTTTAATTCAACATCTAAGAGAAAATGATTTTAAGTACAAAAAGCCCCCCCTTCAAAAGCAAAAAAAATGCAATTTGAATGTGTCCTGCATTTAGAAAAAAATAGCTACTGAGTGTCTGAAATATCATGACAGACCAAAATGTGAATATGGTGGCACTGTTTTTTTGTTTCTGCTTGGTGGCTTCTAGCAGTAATGGGAGCGCTTTAAGCGTACAAACTTCTGATGCAGAAGTGTCCATTTTGAAGTGTTGTACTCTAGCACCACTAGTAGCCTGAAAATCATGATCACACCTTTCACTTTGTAAGGCTTGATGAATCTCTTTATCTCCCATCTGCTCTCTGTGTGGCTGATGGAGACTGAAGTAGGGGTTTATCTGGATGATGGGATGAATTTCAGCCTGGGAAGGATGAACATGGAGCACATTCCATGTGCTCCACAAAAGTTCTTTTTTATTCCTCCTTTTTCAGGATGCCAGGTAGCAACTGTCATTGCACATCATGCTCATGCTGACAAACAAATATAGATCTTCTCAGGATGTCTGGAGATGGTTCTGACACAAAAAGCCTGTCCTCAGCTTACATTTTTTCTATGGAAAAGTAGGAGTGAGTTTAGACTCTTGGTTTTTTTCCTACTTGAAAAGAGAGAACTGGAAAGTACATGATTAACAGGAGATGTGACAGAGGTTTATAAACTTCTGAATGGTGGAAAGAGGATCAGAAAATAATTATTCACTCTCTTGACATTGCAAGAATAAAGGGCTGACCAGTGAAACAATCAGACGAAGCAAAGAGAAGTAATTTCTCAAGCAACACTCAAGTGATACACTCACCTCTTTCCCACAGAATGCAGTAAAAAGTACAAAAAACCCTTGTGAGGGAATGAACAGACTCAGAACAGATAAATCTGTGACTGTCTGCTAAACACTGAAATCTCCGTGTGACTGTGCATACAGGAGTCACCTGCCAGAAGGTGGGAGGAAGAATTACTCTGTTATTTGCCTGTTATTACATGCTTTATCAAAACAGCCATTCCTGTCTTTTGTTGTAGAAAGTATGATGCCTAGTGAGACCATTGGTCCATGAAATACTTGTATTTTCTAATATAATTCATTTTACCTCCTGTGAGGGTCTCATCCTGCCAGGGGCAAAGCATTCCCAGTGTAGACCTCAGAGAGGTCTTCAGCAGCCACTGATGGGGAGTGCAGGACATCCATGACTGAAGAACACGGAGCTGCTATGCTGCAAGTGATAGGGGTGAGGAAGGCAAACTTCTATTTCCACGACTGCAGAACACATGAAAAATATTCCAAATCATAAAAGAGTGTGAAAGAAATGAGGCAGAGGAAAACGAAACCCTAGTTCCTCAGTCACTGGGAGCTAAATCATAATCATTATCATTAATTAGCAATACTTAAGAGTCTTAGTAATGTATCATCTTGTCAGTAGCTTTAGTGGGCTGAATGGCTGGATGGTAACAGACCTTAAAACTGAACATCTACACCTGTTCTGCAGTTGTTCCTTCCAGATTACAAGGGGATGCTGCTTCTGGCAATGTACCTTTGTTGTGGGTAAACAGCAGCATTCTTCCTTCAGGGCTATCAATCTGACGTCTTTTAGGCAGCATTACATTAATTTTAGATTAAAAAAAACACCAAACTCTACAAACTAAATAATAAAAGACAACACAGAGGAAATCAATGCCTGTGGACGAGCTGCTTAAGTCAGGAAAGAAGAGGCTTTGTGTATGTGTAGTCACAACTGGAAAAATGCACACACACACAAGAAGGCACACAAATAAATTTGAATTGTTTAAGGAATTAGACTGTAAAGAAATGATATTTTATAGTACACCAAACTGCCAAATATGCCATAACCCTGTGGAAACCACTTAAGCTTTAATGGCTGAAAGGAATAAAACTGACAAAAGAATAAATTCCCACTGCACTCTGACATCGGAATAAATTTCCTATGGAAATAGTGCTGTTTTCCTCATTGGCTTCAAAAAGGCCACTGAATAGGGTGACTTTAAAGGTATCTGTGCTTGGTTTGGTAAGGCAGTATATCTTGGTTTGTAGAAGAGTGTAGAGATGTTTTCCAGTGAGACCTTAGCAGCTGAACATAATAAATGAGCAAGAAAATACTGTCACCACTGGCAGAACAATTGGGATAGTTGCTGTGGAGAAGCTCAGGTGGGAGGTGTTTGGGACAAAATCTACAAATTTGGGAGTCAGAATGGTACTTGGAATTTAGTCAGACCTTAGTTGTGGAAAGGACCATGCTTGGTGAGTTCAATCATCTCCTTTGGTCAAAGGAAAGCATGCTATGGGTGTTGGATCCCAGAAAATTCACTGTCTGTGCCCCATAAACTGTTAATCAGCTTTCCCAAAACACTGTGAGAAGCTAAACTCAATCCATTTAAATATTTTAAAAGACCCAAACCTACGTAAATAACAAGGTGCCTAAGGAATGGAGCAGGAGAGACTGAGGACATTACTTTTGGACTTCCATTTTCAGTAACTGGAGATTTGTAAGATGGAAAATGACCACATGCTTCTAGGATGTGACTCTTGCCCTAAGGAACAAAGTGACCCCTGCTTTCCATCTGTTCCTCAAAATTCAGTGTTCTTTGGTGTCTGATATGGCTTTGAGGTCATAATAATATGATGAAAGGAATAAAAGACATCTTTAGTTAGAAAAGAATATTCTTCAAATCATTAAACACTGACATCCCCATTAACCTAACCTTGCCTGACAGTCAGTGGAGAGATAATTAATATAATCCCTAGAGCTAAGGATGAAAGTCATGTCTTCCAAAGGTCTAACATAGGTCATAGGGCAGATGAATGAAGTCCTTAAAACACCTATTTCTGTCCATTTACTATAGAAGAAGTCAAGGGTGGCAAGCTCAGCAGTAGATTTTACGTTACAAGCATCCAAAATTAAGCAAGATGAATCATATAGTAAATGCCCTAACAGTGAGGACGCTCATTATTCTTACATGGAATAATTGACCATGGAAAAGGGGAGGAACCTGCCCATTGCTTGATACCTTTAAGCAAGAATGGATCCAATATCCTACAGGCAATAAAGCTACAGACATCTACTGTACTTTCTATTAAGTTTCCTTGATCTCTGATTTTTATTACATTATCAAAGCAGGTGAGACAGCATGTTGGCATTATATGAGCCTTGCACACATTTTTCTTATTTCCATCATTCTTGTGTTAACTCCCTCAACTGACCCAATGCTGACAAGACCTGAATAAATGACATAATACAATGTCACTTCACACTTTGGTGAAGCAGCAGTAAAAATGCATAAAGGCATGCTTATACTTCCAATGCTTCCTTCATCGTCATGATAAGGCCTTGAACCTTTCTAGCTCTCTGAAGATGTGAGTGGGGTTTATTGGGACATCTTGTTATATGTGAGTGCAGTCTTCCTAAGCCATCTTGTGTGAATTATTTGAAGTCTTGTCTTCTTTTGCTTCACACGTTCCCTGACAGAGGTAGCAGAGCTGTAGGCAGAGAGAAGCTGTAACAAAGCAGGAGGCGTTAAGTGTTGTCTTCAACAGAAATGCGTATCTTAGCCCCTTTTCTGGATAAAAGATGCAGAACCAGCACATCAGCACCTGCTTGGCTTCAGGGCTCTCCACCTGCAGTGCCATTTATCCTCAGCTTTCATTGAGATTAAGAACACTGCCAAAAGACCAGACTAAAGACATAAAGCAGCCTTCAATGAATTAATCAGCGCTTCTTTCATCAGCTGTTTTTCCCCCTTGTCTTTCTAGATGCAGGTATTACCCCTTCATTCATCTGTCTATTTCTGCCAGAGTCAGGATGCTCACGTACCATGCAAATTTGTGTATTTCTGTAGAATGACTGTACTGATACCGGGAGTGGTGGCATAAAGTTTGTTTTCGAGTGCGAGTCAGGAGACCAGTCTTCCACTTCTGCATCCAGCAGATGTCAGATGACAGTCTAAAATGTGCCTCCACTTCCATATTTTAGCAAAAGAAAATTTGTTCAGAAGTCCTCTGATGCTGTCAAAAGCCATGTCAGTTCTGCTGGAGCTGCCAGCCTTGTGCTCATAATACCATGACACACGTCATGTTTCAGAGTTGGATAACGGGCATTGTGTTACAGAATCATAGAATCATGGAATAGTTAGAGTTGGAAGGGACCTTAGAGATCATTATCCAGATAATTACAGGGTACAAGGGAGATGAGACTACCTGCACCTTAGAAAGGATTTTTCCTTCTGATCTCACGGTGGAAGAATCTTATAATCAGAAATGAATCTCAAACAGCTCTCAGCTGAGTTATGGTGTTGCATGTTCCCACGGTAACTAGGACTTTATAAAATTTCTAAAGTAGGACTCAGCTGTCCTTTCATTTTCTTTTCCTCCTGTACAGTACCTTTGTTACATGCTCCTAAACTTTTTTTTTATTTTTTTCTGCATACCAAATTGTGTGACATAAATAAATGGTTGAATGAAGAGTGACAAAGTCAGAGAAATTTAAGGTTTCACTGCAGTAAGTTTCCACGGTTATTGAGATAAATTATGGTATTTTTGTGTTAGTGAGGTTTCTTCCCTCTCAGTTTTTCCCACTCAATTTTCCTCTTCATTTACCAAAAGGCTGTATTTTCAGTCTTTCTTAAGAAGCTAAAACTATTAGAATGTCTTACATCTTCTGAGTCAGTGTACATTAGAGATTCAGGGTACAGTGTTTCCTGATGGAGAGCTCTGCTTGCTACAAATAAAATTTCATGACAATACTATCCTTGGAAATTGGTTATGTTCATTCTGTACATTTGTTCTGTAGGAATATCTGGATCTTCTAGAGAGAATGTTTATCCAGTGCATTGGGAAGAGCAATTTTGCATTTACTGAAATATGATAAGACCTTGTATTATACAGAAGAGCCCTGTGGTATGAAGACATGTCTTGTTTTCCTCTTATTGCATGAAAACCTATATTGTTCTGAGATAAAAGTAGGCTTATTCCCTTCCTGAGCCCATGCTTGCCTGGAGAGCAGTGAGCAAGGCAACTGGTTGAGTCTGTCTTTGAGATTAGGCTGGAGCATCTGCCTGTGTGACTGTATTGAGAGAAACCAAGAGGTTGGATAATGCGGTGATGGCACCTCTGAGAATGCCCAGAGAATGCGAAGAGCATCACTGCCTCTGTTTGGTGAACAAAGCCCTGCACCAGAATTATTCTTCCAAGTAAGAAGTAATAGGACAAGAGGAAATGGCCTCAAGTTGCACCAGGGGATCTTTAGATTGAATATTAGGAAAAAATTCTACATCAAAAGTGTTACGAAGCATTGGAACAGGCTGCCCAGGGAAGTGGTGGAATCATCATCCCTGGAGGTATTTAAAAGATGGGCAGATGTGGTGCTGAGGGACATGGTTTAGTGATGGTTTTTTGTCAGTGTTAGGTTGATGGTTGGACTCGATGATCTGAAAATTCCCTTCCAACCCAGATGATTCTATGACTCTGTTCAGCAGAATTTGTATTTAGTGGGGATGACAGAAAGAAATATGACTCGCTTTTATGCAGTCTTACGAATAGCTGTGGTCAGATGACAACCAGGACCAAGGCAGATCACTGTGTGGCATGTGTCCACTTGCATCTTTGCCTTAGACATCCAGCAGCTGACCGAGTGTGGGCTCTGGTGAAGGAGGAGGGGAATCCTGCCTGGCTGACTCTACGCCAGAAGCTGTTGCCTTCTCAGAATCAAATAAATGTGTGGGCTGCAAAGCTTTCTTCCCTCTGAGGTGTTCGTGGGGTAGCAGAGCTCAGCTTGTGAGATCAAGTCTGTTTCAGACCGTGACAAATTTGTTCCCTGAATCCATACTCTTTTTAATCTAAATGTCAGGTAGGAAATTAAAGCCCTGCTGAAACGGAGTGTATTACCAGCATTTTATTAGATCACAAACAATTTAATAACCAGATAGAGGGAGAAGGTCATTTTGTTGTCAGTCCTGCTTATCTCATAAATTAGGCATCAGGGTTTGCACAAAAGTGTCTCTCAGCAAATAAAATTATCTGGTTTGATGAAGGGCTTCTGTCCATGGAAAACGGATAACACAGATGAAAGAGGGGGCCCTGTAATAAAATTATTATCCAGGAATGTATGAAAGGAGATGGATTCTTTAAAAATACTTATCACACATTTACCCTATTAACAGTAGGTAAATGTCAAAGTAGCAAAGGACACGCCTTCCTGAGGAATTCAGGTGAAATAGTTTCAAGGTCAGTAAACAGAAGGGATGGCAGATGAAATATTGGTTATAAATAGGGTAGCTCTCAGTGACCTCACTGGCTGAAAAGGCGAGAAACCCAGAGCATTATCTCTTTGCTAGAAATATTTATGGCCCAGAAATGACAGTCTTCTGAGTCGGAGCAGGGCAATGAGTGATGCGTACAGCCACGGCATCGATTTCAACGTATCCCGCCACAAATCTGTTTCTGGGGTGGGGGGAAAGGAGTGACAAGGAAAGGGCTCAGCTAGAGTAAATTTTTTCCTGATAATATGCAGGTCTGGTGTTGCTCAGACTTGTCTGCCTGCAAGTCTCCGAGGTACAGGGATTTCTACACCCCTTGCCTGTCTCAAGCTGCCTTTGCTCTTTTAGCCTCAACAGAGTGAATTTAGACAAGTACATTGAGTGTCCTGCTGAAACGTGAGGGCAAGTCACAGTGCTTTATCTACAGAGAGAGGGTCTACAAGGCAAATGCGGTGGCAGCAGCAGCAGCAGAAATTTCCTATGTGACACCTAATTTCTGCTGTCACTATGGAGTTGGAGAATCCACCACGGTGAGGATAGGACAGGGTCTTTCCCTCCTGTGACAGTTAGCACCCAATTTGCACCTCTTTTCCCATCTTCTCTGCATAGTGTTGGGTTGGTGTTTTTTTTGGGTGTGCTGTGTGGTTTGTGTGGGTTTTTTTGTTGTTGTTTGTTTGTGGGTTTTGTGTTTTTGTTTTGTTTTGGTTTTGTTTCTTTTTTCATTGGTTGGACTAGATGATCTTAGAAAGTTCCTTCCAACCTAGGTGATTCTGTGATTCTGTGATAATGTGACATCTATCTCTCCTCAAAATGTAGCGATCCAAATCTACTACCCATTCTCCCTGTGGGCCTGGGGATGACAGTGAGCCAATGGACTTCAGAAAATGCAGAACTGGAATAAAATTCTCCAGAAAAGACATTTTTAAAATCACTGCTACCCTTCGATATAGTGGCCTCTGAACTCGGCATGCAAACCAATATTTGCTCTGGAGATCTCCTGGTGACCATGTCTAAGAGCCAGGTCTGGTCTGTGTGCCAGGACTCACAGCTCCCCTTGCAATGTCTGTGGAACAGCCTGTCCATCTCATTATTCTGCTTCACACAAAATCATTATGATTAATGCCTACCCTGATGTGATTTTATCTGCTTGAACTCAAGCTCTGAGAGTGAGCACCACACCTGGTAATCTAAGGTCTATTTTAATTCATGCAATAAACCTGGGTCAGCCTCACCCAATACTGTTCTATTAATGAACGGCCTCTATTCACCCTTCTAATTATGCAGTGTGTTGTTGACTAATCTGGCCTAGCTATCAATTAAAAACAGATAAAACAGACACACAGAGTTTAGGAACTGTTTGGGAAAAAGCTGCAGAAGCTTTTCCAGTGCGTGGATATAGCACCAGTGTGAAATCGTGTTATGTCCAAACACTTTGACTCTTTGCCAGCACAGCCCAATGTGAGAGATAAACGTGCTCTTGGTAAAATGTTTAACTTTCTGATTGTGAGAAATAAACCAGCAAAAAACACTTTTTTTTTTTTTTTTTTGTGAGAGTGGGACGTAGTAAGGTCAAAGAGTATTTTTTATTCTGGTCTTGGTAAGGGCATCCAGACTGCTTAGTGAAGAGACAAGAATACTTAATTGACATCATCTTCTTTGGGTAGTGGACTTCCATTCTGCCTCCTGGCTGAGAAGCCAGGAGCTGGCCCTACAACAAACAGTGAGTGTCTAGCGGGGTCCCAGTCCTATTCACCCATCCAATCTGTGTGCCATCCAATTTTTGTGTTGCCAGTAAACTACAGCCTTGTTCCTGACAATAGTTTAGACACGATGCATGGATTGATGAGGTGCAAAATACTAGGTCATTTTTTCATAGAACATGGGATCATTTAATATGGACGTCATCAGACAAGGACAAGATTTTTATTGCCAAGTGCAAAGGGATTCCCAGGATAAGACATGGTTGGCCTTCTTAACAGGAAAGGAAAGCCATGTCTCAAGGGAGATTTATGGGCTACTCAAGGTTAAAAAGAAGAAAAGTTCACAGCATGGCATTTCAGCTGAACATTTTATCCAATCCCTGGATTTATTTACTGTTTTGTATAGACTATTTTAGCATTGGTGTCAGCAAGGCTGGGGACTTCAACAAGGTCTTATAAAGCTAATGCTGATGAAGTGTGTGGTTAAGCAAAACACTCACAAGAGGAAAGTAAAGATTAGGACAGGATGCTCAGGCTATGTCATGTGGATCCATTGGTAGGTGGAGTACCTATAAACATGTGATTTAAGGCCTTCAAATGCAAAATCCTATATTAGTGCAGAACAAATGCAACCCTTACTGACTGGACAGGGAACAGCACAATTACCCTAAAAGGGCTGAAGCAGTATTTCTGAAAAAAAGATGATCTTCTACAAACAAATTCAAGTTCCCAGTCAGGTGTTGTCGCCAAAAGATTACGTCACCACTGGCTTTATTCAGAAAGGTTTGCTGAGCTGGGATAGACAGGGGACTTTACCTATATTCCATGAAACCCCAGGCACTGGAATACCACAACAGTTCTGGACCGCTAGCCATTTTAAAGGATGTGGAGATCATAGAGAAGGTGCATGGAAGAGTCACAAGATATTTCTCTCATGGGGAAGGTCTTTAAGTACCAGTTAGCTTATTGGAGAGATGGTGAGAACTGACTTGATGGTACTGAGGAGAAAACAGCAGGCTCTTCAGGGCTATTTAAACCAGTGGAAAAATCCACAACATTTTTCATGTCAGACAAGTTCAAACAGAGGGATACAGTTCTTTTAAAAAAGTGAGGAGGATTTGTTCCAATGGTTAAGCCACCACAGAGAGCAATGAAATTTCCATTTCTTGATATCTTTTCAAAAATTGCACAGCTTTCCTGTGAGGCAATGATGTAGCCACACACACACTGTTGCTTTTCTGTAGGTAAAAAGTTGTGTACTCTATGATATGTGAGGTCAGATTATGTAGCCAGTGTACTCCTTCTGGCATAAAAATCTCTACACCTGAAAACTGTTGTCTGATCCACAGCTACACACTCTATGTCCCACGGAGAGTGGTACAGCAGAAGGAAATATCTCCAGAAGCTAATCTTATGTAAAGCAATACCTGTTCCCCCCTATCAGTTTGGCAGGAGATCATACAGTTTTGTTATCCAGGGTTTACTCACTTTTTCTTTTATTTATTCCTTTTATTTTTTATTTTTTTTTTTTAAATTTATTTCGCTGTTGGATATAGCCATAAGGATGGTAGATGTTAAGATATACAAGCTGATGGCTAGGCTCTGGTCTGAGGCTAAGCTGGCAGAATAGGTTGTGCAAAACTTTGGACATGACATAAGAAATTGGAAAACATAACATATAATAACATACTCATCAGTTTGGGTTTTTTGTTTCTTTCCTACCTCCTCTGAGGAAGAATTCAGATAAAACCCAGCCGTGGGGTCACCTACAGCTGGTTATAACTACAATTAGCTTCAAATAAGTTGCCAATGTCTAAACCCACAGAGTTTTGGAGAACTTAAATCTATTAAGCAATTAGGTAATCTCCCTAATTGAGACCATGCCAAGGTCCAGTGTCTGACCTTGCATAATAGTGGGAAAGGTTTTATTCTGAACAGTCCCAAGAACCATTTAATTAAAGGCTAATTAAAGTAATACTGATGAAAGCTTTTTAGTTTGTTCTATAACTTTCGGTAGCGCTTTGACTTCAACATGGTACCAATAGTGGAATTGTTTAATTACCGGAGCTTATTGCTGCAGATGTGTGATGGAAACAGAAGGCAGAATTTCTGCTAGATTTATGAAATAACTCTTTCACTGTTGTGGAAAGATAAATACAGAAAACCATATGGAAAATACAGACAGATGATATTTAATAAAATAGCCTTTTCAGAGACCTGAATATCCATTACTGTGAAGGCAATGGTTAACAGGATAAACAATTCAATCCATCTCAATCTATGCACTTAGGCAGAGCTATATCCCTGTCATTATTTACCTGCTGAAATTTATCTTCTTATTTGCCTTCCTATTGATACATATATCTCTCTCATGTTTCTAAAGCACCTGGCACCCTGTGATCCAAGTGCTCAGCCTCTGGTTTTGGGATCATCATGTACGAAGGGAGACACAGAACTCTGGAAGTGATGGCTGGGCCATAAAGCTCCATGTGGTGGCAAAGGAAAGGAACCTTGCAGTGGTAACTCTGAGAGGTTTTTTTTAAACTCGGGATCTACAGGATGAAAAAAAGGTGTGGATCCTGGCTCACTGTGTTCTGTCCTTTCTAGGGCAGACAATTAAAACAGAAACCTATCCAAAACTGAGCAAGTACCAGCTGAAAACTTGGAATTTGGGGCTGGAAATCTATGGGAAAGTCCTGTTTTAATAATCACAAAAAGTGTCCTGTGCAGTGTCCTCAGGCTAACTCTCTACTTTTATCTATATCCATTTTCTTATAATCTTATTTGTCTTCTTGTGGTTCCATTTATTCATTCAGGGTTTTTTTTTTTTTTGGTGACATCGACCACATCAGCAATTGTATTCTCCTCATGACTGTTTTTCTTTTGTTTAAATAACAAAATCCACTGCAGAAAGCAACTATTTGCTCCTTCTCTTTCCCCCAAAAAAAGTACAGCACAAGGAGGAGAGGAGTTTCTTTCTGTGCCTATTTATTCAAACAACTTTCTTCACATATCAACTGAAGAGGCTCTACTGTTTGGTGAACGGGGTGAGTAGGTGAAGCCAATAAGTATCTCAGAGGTGTTTTATAGCAGAAAAAAAGAGTACCATATAGAGTGATGTGAGGTCCTTAGCTCACTGTGCCTCACTGGGTCAGGCTACAATATCGACCTTCAGGCTAACAGTTTTGTGCATCTGTGTCTCAAAAGCTAACCAAAAGAAGACCTAGATTCTTTATAAAAGGTTTATTGTTGTTATTATTGCCTGCTGCATCTTCCCCCTTGAGGGTCCCTTTATCACTCAACCCAGGCAGCAGATTAATTCTCTCCTAAATGTAAAATCTGATGGCATTTTTTCCCATAAATCAAGACAGTATCGGGGGGTTTTCTCTGGGGCAGTAGCTCTCAGCCCTCACTTTACAAAGATTTCAGTTTAGAAAGGTTTCCAGCAGAAGCTTGACTCTGTCACCAAAAATCTTTTAGTTGCTGGAAGGCAGTGCCAGTGAAGTGCTGCGTATGACAGTTCCTCCACAGCTGGTTTTAGGGTGAGAAACGAGAACAGATGGAGCAGCTGTGGCAGAAACAATCTCCAGGGTGGAAAACTTGTGTCTTCTTCGTGTGAGCTGATGAACTGAAGCTGGTGTCTCTCTCAGATATTTCTCTCCTATATAAGTAGAATCAAGCAGGGGGCATTAAACATGCAATTTTCCAAAGGAACTACCGCAGTACAAAACAAATAAATTAAAACAGAGCAACGGATTCAGATAATGTGTTAAATATCAGTTTTAGGTAGATTCCTAGTATGTGTACTTGAGATGATTGTGTGAATTTATACAGGTATCCTCAATCAGCTTGATCTTCAGTGTTATTGTTAGTGTGTCCATCTTCATTTATAGAAAGTGGAGCCACGTAAGTGCTCTATTGGGCACAAATGCTTTACAACACAAAATCCTAACCTTATATATGATAGAACAGAGATGATGGACAAGTTTCCTATAACTCCAGCCTTTGTTCTGAATCGTAGATTCTCCTTTAGGAATTGACTCAGCAGAGATGACAAGCACATCTGGGAAATATCATGGTACTTGTCTGTCTCCATGTGAGGAGGACCAGATTTGCAGTATTGCAGTCCTTACCCAGAAGGAGCAGACAGGCTGGACAAGGATTATCCAGCCTGCCAGTCTGCAGAAGTCAATGAACCCAAGTATAGATTCAAAATTACATTGTTGTAATTGTTGTTGGTTTCAGCTGGGATAGAGTTACTTTTCTTCCTAATAATTGCTGAGTTTTGGATCTAGTATGAGAATAGTGCTGATAAGACATATTATTTTTGTTGTTGCTAAGTGATGTGTACATTAGTCAAGGACTTTTTATGCTTCCCACAGAAGCTGAGAGGGAGCACAGACAGGACAAACTGGCCAAAGGAATATTCCATACCTTAGATGTTGTGCTCAGTATAAACATTGGGGTTGGCTGGGGGGCAGAAATCACTGCTTGGGACAGCCTGGGCAACTGCTCATCCAGTGGTGCGAGCAACTTGTTTGTATCACTTTATTTTGTATATTCTTATACTATTTTTTTCCTGTTCCATTCATATTCTATTAAACTGTCCTTGTCTCAATCTATAGGTTTTTTCTCCCTCCTTTTCTCCCTCTTCCCCCTACCCTATTAGTGGAGTGGCTGCATGGGAGGGGGGGGGTTAAACCACAACAATTGTTTACAGTAAACTTCATTAATGCCCCATGTACTTTCATCCTATGCCATACAAAGCATGCTAAACAGGTGAATTACCCCAGGAGAGCAAAGCTAACATCATCACTATCACATAGTCATTTCCATTGCTTTTTTGCTTCCCCCAATAGACACTGATTTCCCAAATCTTCCCTGAGTTACAAGCACTTTAAGCCATTTAGCCAAGCAGCAGAAATAAAAGCTGTTCTCTTTACCTGGACTGGTTAGAGTTAGGCTTATAGTGAGTAATTTCTGGTGCTTATTTCATCCAGTCTGGGTAAATTTTCTTTCACAGCCAAGGTTGCTCAATATTGCAACATCACAAAAAGCTGGGTTTAAACTATCAGTACTACTGACAGTTTAAAAACAAAGGGGAAAGATTTGAGGAGGAAGATGAAGACTTCTGCCTCTTGTTTGAGGTTAGCAGCAAATAAGCATGATGTTAATGACCCAGGATGATGGGAAACAAAAATGGGTGCTGGAAATTGACTGACAGAGCAGACTGCATTTGGTTGCTTCAAGTACTTATTACTCCTACAACAAGAAAATCTGAACTGTTGGGAAACTCCTTGGGCACTACTCAAGCACTACTCAACCTACCTGGTTTAGCAGCCAGGTGGATTTATCATAAACCGTGATTGGAAACGATTTGTCTTATTAAGTAAGTTGTGATGGCACAGGGGGTGATTTCTGCTGCAGATGAGTGATGGAAGGGGCATTGTGCTGCGTTGCAACTACCCCAACTGTCAAAACACATCTTCACATGAGCACTGATACCCCTATATGTTGTGCTGAAGAACAGCTGGTATAAGAAAACCTTAAGCCAAACTAGGAGTCGAAAAAAAAATCACAGCAGTTTCAGAACTAAGGAGCTAGTGGAAAGATTAATTCCACCACAAACAAAAAGAAAAGAATCGCCTGCAGTTATAAACTTAATTTTTCTGGTTATTGGGGGAGGATAAATGTTTCCTTCTGGATATAATTACTGGGTTTTTAATAAAGTTAAGTAAGGTGGTTAAGGGGAGGGATCTGGTGCCATAGAAAGGAAGAAAGTCAACCCCCTAATAATTTTTACAAGCTCATTGCAAAGAGCTAGAAGAAAAGATGCAGTAGAATGAGCATTGCCTAGAATATCACTGAAGGCACAGGCAAAATGTCTGGGATATGCTCTTAAGTGCAAAGCAATTATCATTGATTTTATGTTTCAATTATCTCAGACTCATTTGCTCCCTTATGCCTTTGAAATAAATATATTAGGTGGAAGTCTTTTGGGATTTCATGCATCTTGAGATCAACTAATGCCTTTAACAAACCTTTTTCCTTCATAACCACCAGCATGACCAAAACTCAGAGACCTGAATAGGGGAAAATTAGTTTTGTTAGAGAAACTGGTCAAAGAACATAACCCCCTCACTTGCAAAAATAATCAATGTGGAAATTAAATAAATTAATGGTTTGTGGAAATTAAAGTAGCAATACAGGTTCAAATTTAACCACCTTCTGCATATGCTGCAAATGACAATTCTTCAGAAGAATGTAGATGCACTGGTGGAACAGCACTGAGGTAGTGACGGTGAGAAAGCAGGCAGCTTCCAGAGGTGGAGATGGTGACATCATAATTGATTCATCCTCGTGATTTCTGTTAATGATCCAAATCATTCAGACTTGTGGATGGTCACACCCTTGGTTGCTGAAATCAAGCATTTCTTGTGTCATGTGGCCTTATTTGTCAAAGGGGCAACCCACCGGCGTGAGCTGTGTTCAATTAGAGTTTGTGATTCCCACTTGAAAAAGATCAGATGAAAAAATAAATATAAACTGTCACAGTACAAACTCCCAAATTATTATCAATCAAAAATTTATGGCTTTGTGTCACCCCTTAGAAAGCTGATTGTAGGACTTTTAATCAAATTCCGGAAAACTTTCAAGGTTTCTTTTTCACAGTGTGTTTCTCTTTCATGAATTAGGTGCTTGGTGGGAAGAAGAAGACAGTGACTCTCTAAAAGGCAGGACTTTTCCAAACAGCTAATCAATGACATCTTTGTCCTTGAGGGAGCAAAGGTGTCTGTAGAGTTAAAAACTCATTCAAGGGCAGGAGTTATGAGCTGCTGCCTTTCTTGGATGCCTTGAGAAGATACTGCAGGTCTCAGCCTGATATTTCTCATTTAAAATCTGCTGGTTTACAGCAGAGCACTGACCCTTGCTTTTTATAACTTGGAGTCAGGGCGTGGATGCAAACGCAACCCAAAAGAAAGAGGAAGTGCAAAACCAAATGGTAATTAACATTGCTAATCACTGGGGTAGTAGCTATCTCGACTATTCCAGGGCACTGGGGAATCTTTTCCTGTTCCTAGTACTGCTGTGATAGATGTAAATGATAGAAACAAAGCTCCTTCTCCTGCTTTGTGAGTTAATGTGTTCCTCCTGCTGCTTTCAGAAGAAGGATGATTTCGTTGGAAGTCTGGAATTGAACTAATGATGCAAGAAGTGCATCCACCTGACAAAGGACATTCAAGTCTTTTTCTCAGGCTCCTTAAGAGAAAGAAAGATAAGTAAGGAGTAGAAAGGTAATTATTTTCATTCCCATGGCATGCTACTGTTAATATCAGCTATTGTAAATGTGTTCATTGGGGCAGACAGAATATACTTTGGGGCATATTTGGATAAAATCTCAGTCAGTAGCCCTTCTACTAAAGGAAGCACATAGCACTACAATTCCTACCTCAACTGAAACACAAACATTTAAGGAGGAGTTAGTTGCTACAGTTAAAAAAAAAAAAAAAGTTATATTCTCACTGTATTTTTTATCTCAACAAAATAAACAACTGAATAGGAAATCGATGTGCGATGGGTTGCAACAAAAGGTCTTTTTTGGTTGCGTGCTTATTTGGAGTCCAGGTGAATTGGGTTCTTGTCTGAGATCCACATCTTGGACCTACTTGTTTTCTTCTTTGGCAAAGCTGATATTCCTTGTTCTCTCTCTTTTTTTTAAAAAAATCTCTCTCCTTACTCAAATTATGAGAGATGTACTCTGCTTAAAAATTATGAATCATATGTTTGGTGACTAAAGGATAGACTTTGATGTATGTAACGTATATGATTGTTACGGCTCAGGGGATGGTAATTGGATTCCAGTCTTTCCCTTCCAGCACTGTCTATGTAAGTAGCAAAACATCCTCATGCTTTTGTGTTCTGTGAGAAAACTTCACAGAAGCAAAACAAATAACTCCTACAATAACAGTAAGAAAACAAGGAAAATTAAACCTCCCCATCTGACAACTGTGCTCCATGCCCAGTGGTAAAAAGAAAGATAAACATTCAAATAGCCTGAGCCTTAGCTGTGTAAGTTCTAAAAAGAACATTTCCTCCCTTGTTTTTCATCCTTCTTTTTTTAAATGGAAACTGAGATGTACAATGTATTTTGAGAGACTAAAGTATGTTGTTAAAGTTGAGTGTGTCTTCAACGTAATTATGCTCAAAGGACGTGAAATAACCTTGTGCTCATATGTTGTGTTGAATTGGATCTTTGACTATCCATACAGAAGTGTAAAGTAAAACTGTCATTTTTTACAGAGTGCAAAATGATTAACAATTGGGAGAGGGGATCTGTTATAAATTATCAGTATATAAGAAATAACATTGCTTTAAAACACGGGACTCTAAGGCATTCCCAGCTTCTATGTTTCTAAGAAGCTAAAAAGTCAAAAGCCTATTTTAAAAACAACAGAAGCAGAAAAGAAAAAAAAAAGAGAGAGAGAAGGGAAAATAGAGATCTCCTTTTAGATTATTAATGTTGGTAGGATAAAAAACTGCTTGGAGACATGGTTTGAAAAGCTATTTCATTACCTGCACTACAATCCAATCCATGTGCTTATTTATCTGGATTTGAAAGAAGCTGACAAATTCAAGGCAATATTAGAATGCAACAACACTCCAATTAGCCTCAACAACATTAATAACAATGATGTGCCACCTGTATCTGCCAAATGTTTCGCCATCTTAGATTAAGTTAATTGAAATTAATCAGCAGCCTAGTGAGGAGAACAAAAACTGAAAGAAATTTTTAAGCGGTATGATGGATTCATGTACTCAGAGGCTTCACCTGATGTCAGAGAACAAAACATGATTCTACGTATACTTGAAGTGATCCAAGACAATTAAAGGCCAGGAAGATGTTTTTTTCATTTGGTTTAATAGGATAGAAAGAGGAACATGGACAAATTGTCCAAGAACTGGGTTGATTCCTTCCACGCAGTATCCCTGTGGAGCTGACTGTAATATCTACCCATTCACCTGAATACAGAAAAATATTCAGGAAAGAAATTTGTCTGTGTCATCACTTAATTAACGTCAACCTGGATTGCAAAATAGCTTGCCTTGTTTTCCAAATATTTAATGGGCTATAATATTTGAGTAGGGTTTTTCTTTCCTATGTTTCTATGTGGTGGATATCTGCCATTAACAGATACATTCTGCATGTTCTCTGTTTCATTCAGACAGAAGATATCTTCTTATGTCCTTCCACAATAAGATAGGAGGGTTAGGAAGCTCAGAGCAGTTATCTAGGGGTTCATAGTGGGAAGCAGAAAGATCCATGGATCTACAAATGACTCCCAATCACCAGGAGGACAGACACATGAGCAGAATATGGCAATTTCACCAGTGAGTATTTTGTGGCTTGAACATCTTCTGGAATTTTCACCTATCTCAGCATTTTTTTCTAAATCTCCTTTTTTTTCTAAAGGGAGAAGGAGCAAGGTAGACACAAGTCATATGTCATTTTCAGAAATCCTGTTTTCAGAACTGGGAAAAGACCTCAGCATCTTGTAGTTGAAGCTAGAAAGAAGACTGCTTTCTATTTTTATTTTAAACTCCTGTTGCTAGAACTGATTCAGTTCCCTTGTCAAACATTTCAGGAACAAAGAACCAGAAAGGTCATTGTATCCTTCCCTTTGTTATCAGGAGCAATTATATAATCCTGGGTGGGAAGTTCTACCTAAAAAGTGTAAAATTTCTTTACTACCACTGTTTCTTTTCCCTCATGTGTTTTCTTAAAACCTGAGTTACTTTGTCTAATTTCCAGGCGTAACCAGGAGTTGGGAGAACGTACCAAAGCAGACGTGATAGCAGAGCCCATGAATTACATGATGCTGACTGTCCTCCATGGTGCTGAGGGCTGGAGAGTGTTTATTTTACATTATCCATGACTCGTTTGTTTAGTGGGGTGGAGGACAGAAAGAGTGACCGATGGGCAGTAGAGCACAGCAACATGGAGTAGATCTTGTGAGGTCTTTTCTTGTTCAACATGACAAGACACAGGCTGGTATCTGCTCCTGCATTTTTAAAGTCTCAGTCTTGAATTGAGCATTTTTTTCTGTGTCTTTTGCCAAATCAATGCAATAGAGGCACATTGTCATCACCTGCTGAAATGAACAAACACAGGTCTTGATCAGAAGAAAGGCAAGGCTGCTGTGGTCCCTGCATATTCCTTAGTATCTGTGCACCACTTACTCACTAATAAGTTTATATTGTCCCACTTGGGGACATAGTTTTTGTCCTCATTTTGCTTGTGGAGGTTGCTAGACTCAGCATGCAATGATTTGACTAAAAGTTACTTAAGAAGTTGGAGCACAACCTGTGTAGTTGAAACTGGATCTTTTAAATCCCTGTTAACCTATTAAGTCAAGACACTGATCTTAACCTAATAATTCCAGGCCAGAAAAGACTAGTGAGTGACCGAAATAGAGAAATTCCAGTAGCATTTTCAATGGTCTTATCCTGATGACTCTCTTTCGTCTTTTCTAATTTTTACTTTTTTTTTAAAAAGCTGCACATGAACTTTGCTTCAGTCTATTTTTAGCAGCCACATGCGTGGGTGTCAAGGTCAGCAGAGAAACCTTTCAAAGATGACATGGTGGACTCTAATGAGACCATCAGAAGCAGCTTCACTCTCTCCTTTTCATATACAGCGTGCTTGGTCGAACTTGACACATATTATCCGGCTGTAATTCATTTAGGCATTGGTCAAGGGATAACTTCCAACATTTAGAGAAAATAGTCTTCAGAAATCTGACAAAGATATAAAATCAAAACAGCATGGGAGGAAGGGATATTAATGCAAGTTTGTGTAGAAGTGGATATTGTTTAATCAGGGTGGACATGAGCAAAGATAGATACCAGGCATCCTGCTGGCCTGGAGGAACAACAATACTTTCTACTCTGGAGTGATTTTAAGAGAAAGAGAAAAAAAAACCTTTGTTTTTCAATAAGGCCCTTGAAAGATGTTCTTGGAGCTTCATTCGTCAGCATGCTTTTCCACAAATAGATTCAGATGTTGGGGTATCACTTGTTTGTGTCTGAAGAGCGATATGTTCTTGAGCTAAAAATGAAACACCGAGCAGATGCTGACTTGAAGCGACGTGTTCCTAAAAGCAGGCAAGTTGGTTGCTGTCAACAGTCAATAAACACATGCAAACAGGAAAGGCAAAAAAAAAGAAGATGAAAAAAGAAAAAGCAGTAATTAGACATAACACCCTTTGACAGGGGACTAACGAACAGGATTAATTAAACGGGTATTATTAACCCCACACACCAAATTCTCATTTTCATTTTACAGGTGGAGAAGGCAAGACAAGTCAATGTCACCACGTGCCTCACTGGGGGAATGGAGGTGTTTGCCCTCAGCCCCATCCTGTGTAGACACGTGCTTCTGCAGATGTTTTCTTGTTGCAGAAGGCATCTTCTCTTCATTGAGCTATCTCCAGACCTACGATGTCCTGGGGGTTGCAAGCCCATGACTGATGCAGGCCATGCAGTCAGAGATAGGACACCGGGGTCCAAAATTCAATCAGAGCCCATCATAGAGGTAGGCACAGGAGAGAAATGGAAAGCAAAATCAACAACAACAAAAAAACCCAAAGAAAAACTAAACCAGAGTATGATTGCTTATGTCCCTCTCCTTCCTGCTGGTTTTCTTCTCATCCCCATCCTGATGGGGTGACATTGCTTTGAAGAAAACACCTCTCTCCTCCTGCTGATCAGTGAACTATACACAGACAGTTACTCCTAGTCTGGCCACAGGGTATCAAGAATTAGGTGGTGTAAAATCATCAAACTAAGCTGGACAGGACACAAAAACCATAACCTCCTAACTGCGAGAAACTGGAAGAGTTAATGTCATGGAAGAAAAATAAGTAGTAGGTCCCCAATGCAATCATCAGAAATGTCATAAAAGCAGCTTGTTTGTCAAAAATTTATATTGTTATAGATACCTAATAGAAAAACTGGATGATGATCTGAAGTTCTGCTGCACTTTCTCTGTATATTTTTGTAAAGTTTGCTGATGCTATGATTTTAGACCAAGTTGCTTTTCCTGTGTGAAGGTCACCTGTCCTCTCACCTCCCTATAAACTTCTGAAGGAATTTTCTTCCAGGCACTGCCATTACTTATTTGTAAAGATTAGCATTTCTTTTTTTTTAGAGTAGTCGTCTACTTTGGAGGTTTCTATATTTTCTTATCTTCACAGTATAGTTTTTGACACTGCACCTTCAAGGACATGTAAACTTCTGCGAGCTTCAGTGGTCTTTTAAAATTTATTTCTATTGCACTTTTAAATTCTTCCACTCTTTGTTTATATCTTAACAGGTAAGTGAAGAGAGAAACACTGATTAACCTGAAATTCGTTTATTCATTGTATCTTACTGCTGTATAGACATTATCCTAGTAAGTGTGTAAATGCAGAGAAGTTTTGCTTTTCTTTATTTGTGTTTTTTGTTTAATTACTTTAGCATTGTTAGAGTTTTGTGTCCTTATGACATCCTGTAATGATACCAGGGAAATTTAATTCCATTTACCATTTTGAAGGAAGATATTTATATAATTAAAAACAATGGACATCTTTTCTTGAAACAAGAGGAACCCTCTGTAATGACTGACCAATTTTTTAGGGTTTTTTTAGAGCTTGTTTCATTAGCTGTAAATTTAATTCCAACATGTTGGCTTTTGGACTCCAAGGAAAGAAAATAATCAAAACGGGTAAATTAGATATGAAAAAAAAGCTGGTAGGAAATTATCACAAATTTCTTGTGATATCTTTTTCAAAACCAAAACCACAAAATAAAAACCTCAGTGTTTTGGAAAGCTTTAAGGAAAATTAAAATAATCTGTGAGATAAATAAATATAAGAGGAATACCTTAAGATCAGACATATTTTTATTTTCTGTATAGCAAACCAATCACTTTCATCAATACTTGTTGACTCAGGTATGTTTTGGTCTTCATTGTGTATAGGTTAAGTAATTTTATAGCTTATTTTACCACAGAATCATCGAATAGTTTGGGTTGGAAGGGACGTTTCGAGGCTATCTAATCCAACCCCCTGCAATAAGCAGGGACATCTTCAACTGGATCAGGTTGCTCAGAGCCCCGTCCAACCTGACTTTGAATATTTCCAGGAGTAGGGTGTCTACCACCTCTCTGGGCAACCTGGGCCAGTGTTTCACCACCCTTATTGTAAAAAATTTCTTCTTTATGTCTAGTGTAAATCTTCCCTTCCCTCTTTTAGTTTAAGCCATTATGCCTGACTCTATGCCTCTTACTTTACAGCAGCATAAAGCATACTTCCAAGGACTGCACGTATGTCTGACTGGTCTGTCATGGTCAGTCATTCTCTACTCTTCTGTAAATAAATATTCCTTCTCTCTACCCACAGTAACAAGCACATCACCAGTTCAGACTCCTTAATTAAATATGACAAGCAATTATTGAAGTGCCATTACAAACAGAGATAGCACATCCTGGTACATCCACAGATAATGCTATTATGGCTCTGCAGCTTGAGCTCAGCTCAGCTTTACGGTAAGTTGAACATTACAATACAAAGCAAACACTAATGAATATCATAAATGGGTAGAGGTCATGCTCTGCAGTATATAGATTAAGTAACCTTCGTATGATGGAAAATTGAGAGGCTGTAATTTTTGGTTTTGAACTAGAACTATGTAGAAATGTAATCTCTATCTTTAAGGAAAACCACTGTAATCACATGTATTATGTTTACCACAAGCTAGAATAAAAAGTCAACATGTTGAAGGTTTCAATGGAATAAAAAGCACTGACAAAACTCAGTAAGAAAGAAACTTTCCATCTCAGAGCCATTTTTCTCTTTGCTATGACCTTCATAGAAGCTGTAGTCTTGGTCAGTCTTTCTCCTTTCAAGCCTGATAACCTGGCCAAACTAGAACTTCATGAATAATTATAGAATCATAGAACAGTTTGTGTTGGAAGGGACATTAAAAGATCATCTAGTCCAACTCCCTGGCAATGAGCAGGGGCATCTCCCACTAGACCAGGTTGCTCAGAGCCCTGTCCAACCTGACCTTGAACGTTTCCAGCGATGGGGCATCTATCACCTCTCTGGGTAACCTGGGCCAGTATTTCACCACTCTCAGCGAGAAAAATGTCTTCCTTATATCTAGTCTAAGTCTCCCTTCTTTTAGATTAATGCCATTACCCCTTGTCCTGTTGCTACAGACTGGGCTCCCCCAAAACATTTATGGTACATTTGAGGAGACATTACAACTTTCTCAAAGGAAAATTTTAGCAAAAATCACTCTTTCTATTTTGGTATATATATTTAAATAGAAAAACTTTTTACGTGGGAAATTTTTGGCATTTTCCAACAGGCTGTAGTGACCATTAATGTCTAGTGCCTCAGGTTCAGGACAGCGTAAGGTCAAAGGTGATTTTGTGGTGATGATCACAAAAGATGTGCTCTGTGCCTGAAGGAGCCTCCAGTCTGATGTCCAGACCAATGCCTTAAATTCTTGTATAAAATATTTGGCTTTCCATTTGTTCATGCCATATGTTTTTTTTGGAGGCAGGTGGGTGGCAGGGGGAGGAGAGATCATAGAATCATAGAAGGAGGTGAAGCCAGGAGACAGAGAGTCAGTGAGGAGAACAGGGTTATACTGACTTGGCAGCAGAGATTTAGTGAATCGAAAGAAATGGCATTAAGCACGGATTGATTAATGGCAATGACAACAGAGACAAACAGCTTACAGGCTAAATCCCCTCCTCTGTGCATTTCACTGCTCCTCTGTTGCACAGTGCAGAGATGTCACTCCTTCTGCCCAGTGGCTGTTTGCCTCCTTTTTCAGTTGAAGTGATCAGCAGTTTGTGGGGAGCAATGAGATGGCGGCGTTGATTCAGTGACAGCTCTAGTGGGTCATCTCTTTCCTTCCCCAGCACAACCACCAGCATGTCCAAAGGAGTGGTGGAAGAGGGTAAACAAATCTATAGGTACGAAAGATCACATAGGAGCTTCCAGTATCCATCTAGTCCAAATCCCTTTCTGTTGCGTTGTGATTTTGTCTTGTTTTCATAATTAGGATGCAGTGGTATGACCAAAAAAAAAGAGAGAAAGTTTCCTCAAACAAAAAGTTGTAACAACGGGAGATGTCTCCAGCTTCTCAGGCAGCTGCAAGGTAGAAAGGCTCCTGGTTCCTTGCCTTGCACAGTCTGCTCTGGCTATAAGGATGGGTTTCTTTCACTCCTTCCCTACCCTGAAGTCTTCTGCCTTCATGGGCATGACAGTCGCACGCAGGGCTGTAAAACTCTGCTGTTTGTCTCTGCTGTATGTCTCCTCAGTTCAGGCACACTAAGTCCTCATGTGCACTTTTCCACGGATACGTGGAAGTGAAAACCCATATTGGTGCATGTTGGTTTAGTTGGATGAGCAGGGATGCTCAGGATGTTGTTAAGGATGTTGAGAGCCATTGTAAGATGCCTCTACAGTCTGGTATTAATCTGTTTACACTTTTCTTCAATATCTTTTCCTTGGTGATATTCACAGAGAAACTAGTGACTAAACAGCGATGGGTTTCACTTCCTTTTTCATCCAACGAAAACCAATTACTCTTGAAAGAAATCTCTGCTAAACAGTGCTGGGCAGCCTACAGATGGGAAACAATCTTGACCCTTGAGAGGACAAATTGAAGCCACGAAGACCCCAGTCCAACAAAACCTGTAAGACAAGGCTTTACTCCAACAGTAAGACTCATGTGCTTTATTTAAATCCCATCAAACATTTCACTGATGCTCAGAATGGTTTAAAGCTGGATTTTTATCTGTAAAAGTCACTTGTTTTTCCAAAGTTGGAACTATAAAATTTTATAAAGAGCGTGGAAGGAGTGACAGGATGGACTTGTCCTTTGAGGACTGAAGGACACACAGTGAAAAGCAAAAGCTCAGCGACAAATCTTACCATAACTAGTCATCAATCTCTGCCTGCATCAGATATATTGATGTTAATGTCTATATTCATAACTACATTAGATAGTTATAAGTGATATAGTTATGTGTAATGCAATATATAATATAAAGGGTAAAAGCCATATATACCTAATGCAGTTGTCAATATTAATAAATATCTTAATTTATAAAGAATTTCCTTATTCTTGAGATGCTAGACCCACAATGAATTTCACTGAAGTTTGACTAGAGAGTGATGCATTTTTCAATCTAAAAAAGAGTTCTACTAATACTGAATCAGAGACTGTTTATCATAAAGTATTTGGATATAACTGTAACTGTTTATTACATTTGTAGTATTGTAACTCATTAAAAAAATAGTTAAAATCAACTCATTAAAAAGCAGTAGAACATTTTATATCCCTGAGATTATTAATTCTGGATCAGAGCTCTCTCAAGGCCTCATGTTACCTCCTTTGGTAAGGTTAAGTTTGGTGTCTCCTTGCAATCACTTCTCCACATACCTTGAGTACAGAGACACAGAGACACAGACATCTCCAGAGCAAATTCTACTGCATCCTTTTGTGCTGAAAAGGTAAAAGTTGGCTTCCAGGGCTGTATTAGATGAGGCATCTCATTTTCAGGGCACTAAATTGAGGCAAGAAAAATCCTGCCCACAAACCAGGAAAAAAAACCCCAACAAACAATAAAAAAAAGGCCCACATTTTAACTAGATTTCTAGATTCTAAAGAAATAACCACTATTTGCTGCTAATAAACTAGTTGAATTGAGGTATCTGGAGTTCAGCTTTCTCAGTACTGAACTTACTCTATATTTATTATGTATCTGCTACAGTTTACAGAACTGCAAGTGTCAATGGCCGTTTATGGAAATATGTGGAGATTTTTCTTAAGAATACATAAATGCTTTTGTAAGAAAAGAAAAAAAAAAAAACAAAGAACCTCAATATTCATCTGAACTTATTTCCTCCTGGAGTACTTATAAACTGAGAAGCATTTCTGCTTTGTTCAGGAGTCTTAGACTTGAACTATTAAAAGGTCTAGTCAAACAGATACATGGAAAAAGGACAACAGAACAAGATAAATGCCAAAGTAGAGCAAAAATGCTTTGTATTGAAAACACTATAAAAATGCAATTATGCTAAGGAGGAAAAAAATATAAACATATTTCTGAACATTCTAAATATTTTAAATATCTATAAATATTCATTATGTATCCATCCCCCATACATATTTAAAACCCAAAGTCTCTACTTTCATTAAGTGAATGCTGCTGGAGATAAAAGTATGCTTAAAAGAAATAGAACAATTATTGTTTGACCAGCTGTAGTGATAAATCACAGCCAGGCAGGGAGATTAGGTTCCAAAAATGGAAATAAATGCACATTCACACTGGAGTTCCAGCAGAGAAGGAAAGCAAGACAGAGAACACAGGTTTGAAAACCAGTGCTATATAGCTAAAGAACTGAAAAGAGAGTATAGCAAAATGATAGACAGATTTTACTTCAGGCTGCTTTGGGCTCTGACATTTTTGAAAACAGAAAGGGAGGACAGCAGTTTAAATTAATTAGTCTTTTAAATTACAATAGCATCTCAGGACTCCAGGCTACGCACTGTGAATCCTGTTCTTGTGCCATCGTTTCTTTGCTTTCCTGCCATCTATTGCTTCTCATTTGAAAGTAATTTGGTGGCAGAATCCTCTGTTCTGTGTTAGAAGAGGCAACTTTCTCCTAACCGAGAGATGAGTTTCTGAAAAAATTACAATTTTGCAAACTTTGCACCGCTTTTACAGTATTGATTAATGCTGTTAAATTTACATGTAGAAGGAAAAACAGATGCCTGGGACAAACAGCAACATGGCTTACAGACATGGTTGGAAAGCATGGAGATTTGTCTTAGAATCTTTGCTCCTCCACTCCTCCTCCTTCTCTGCCAAAGATCCTGCTTCCCATGAGGTCATTTAGCCTCTCTCATGGTGATTCCTGGCTTCTCTTTGAGGTAGTTTGGGTGCAGGTTTTTTGAGGTGCACATTATCTATACCAAATTATGGTCATGATATAGGTATAGCAGGTATAGCAAGACTCAAACTATCTCCCAAAGAATAAACACCTCTACAACAAAGAAAAACAAGGTCAAAAAAAGACAATGAGATAGAGAATTTAAGGATTTGATCCCCTAAGCAGTGGATTTAAAAGAGGCAGCCAACAGATACAGGAGTTAGTGCAGAAGGATACAAAGAAGGGGACATCTTTGATCATAGTGACATAGGAAGAAGTCACCGGTGAGGCTGGTCAACCTTACCTCAATTCTTGGGAAGGTGGCGGAGCAGCTAATCCTGGAAATTATATTCAGGCACATTAAAGACAAGAAAATCATGAGTAGTACAGATTGAGTAGTCAAGGAGTAGTCAATATGGCTTCACAAGGGCAAAGTCATGCTTGACCAAACGATAAACTTCTGTGACGAAGTGACTGTAGGTGGGGGTACTGGGAAACATGGGAAGTTCCAGAAAAAACTTATCTTTTTAGTAATGTCAAAACTTTAGTAATGTAAAAACTTACTTTTTAGTAATGTTAAAACTCTCCTAGGATTTGGATTTCAATGTTACATAATTTATTAAGGCACAGTGAAATATTTTCATAGAGAATTAAAAATAAATGGCACTTTCCATCAATGAAATTCTCTGATTCAGAGCTACTAATTGGATGAACTGATATTTTGTTTTCCAGCTAGCTGCAGCATCTAATAACTGTACTATCATTAATGCTAACAATGATAATTAACTAACAACTTTCTCATATATCTAATTGATTTATTTTTTTTGCATTTGGAAATACTGTGAAAGATCAATCTGGTTTTTAAAAGCAAACAAGGGTGGTCTGAATTGCAAAATACAGTCAAGCATATGCTTAATCAGAGTATTTGGGACTTTGTCCTGATCAGACTCTTTAATTGACAGTATTAAAAGCTTATCATAAGCAGTTTAAAAGTTATGGCAAGATGGATCGGATTTTGAATATTATATTATGTATGTGATAGGTCAATAAATAAATGTATTAAGAAATATAATGAAGAAATTGCTACTGTAAGAAAAAGAGAGTTAGAGAAACTTATTAAAGAGGTACAGACTACTGGTTGCCTTGTAGAAAAAAAAAAAAAAGGCACGTTTTTCCAAAGCAAAATGTAAATTTCCATCCTCCAAACCAAATGAAAGTAATTTCGTGTTGTCATGTCAAGAATGGCTTGAACTTTACAATGTTAGTAATGCTTGAGTTCCTTTTCTATTTTCTTGATATGACAAAAATCCTTCATTTGCTGTATTTTAATATCTTTCTCTTCAGAGATTTCTTCCTGACATATGTAATGGAATCCTTGAAAGATACTCTAATGGATAATAGGGTTAAAAAGTGAAAAAAAGGTGTTGCTCTACACATGGCTAGAAAATGAATAAGTCTGAATTCCCTTAATGAAAATATTCATTTCGTGCAACAGATTTGGTGCCTGCTGCCAGGTGTGGCTCTGACATGGGAGAAAAAAGATGGTACCCGAAGCACCTTCTGGACCACCAGATGTCCCCATGATGCTCACGACAGGCCCTGTGGGGCAGAAGAATGCATGTGTGCTAATGAGTAGCCCCACAGTAAGGTATTACCATTGGTAGTCATGGGCCATAAGGTTTGTTCTAAGAATGCAAAGCCTCATCAGGTTTTCTCTGTCTGAAATTTTCCTGACCTGCCTGAAGCTTTGTTTTACGTGATTTAGCTATAAGGGCAGTTTTTCTAACTGACCAGGTGTCTATGGTTTTGCTTGTGCTTGTCTTTGTATGGATCAACCACAGTTTTGCATAGAGAGCAGTAACAAAGAATTATTCCATGCAGAATAAGATATTTATGACTCTAACACAGTGATGTATAGAGAAATACAGCCTTACCATGGCATCAGAGGCCTTGAGAAAAGAATACACAGGATGTGACATAGAGAAGTACAACTATAGGATGATATAAGATGGGACATGGGCTTGGCACTGGAGACCCAAATTAGTCATTTAAAGAAATAAGGACTTGGAGTGATATGAGATTGTGTTTGGGGCTAATAAACAGTGCAGACAGTAGTATCTACCCTATGTCAGAGGCTCCATTTATAGCAAATTTGGGTGTATCATGGAGCTATAGAGCAACGAAGAAAGTGAATAGTAAATGTATAAAAATGACCCCAGGTGAATCCTCCAGTGTGGGAGAAGGAAACATCAATATCCTACTCTGCTCACTGAAAGACCCCAGAAACTGTACAGACCTGACATAACAACAGCTTCCCTCAGTAGTCTCTAAAGGATGAGCATAACAACAGGAGGAAGGTATAGATACACAGAAGCAGATGCATTAATTATTTAATTGCATTATTACTGTTATGGAGATTTTTCCTGAAGTATTCTTTCTTTTATTTGATTTTGGGGTTGGTTTTTTTTTGGTTGTTTTTTTGGTTGGTTTTTTTTTTGGAGGGCGTTTGTTTTGTAATGATTCTTGATTTAGACCATTATGATTTCAATTATACTAACAATAAATGCTTGGCTTTATATATAAGGTGTGTTTCCTCTGCCTATAGATAAGATTGGCAGTGGTACCTCTTATATCTCTGGAGAAAGAAGAAAATGTAAGAGTTATCTCTATAAGGGGGACAGCCTGTGGTAGTGACTCCTAATGATTTCTCACATCTATAACAGTGGGATGTTGTGCTTTTTCCATCTCAGATTGAATGAATCATGCTTTCAAGGAAGTGTGACCTGTTTTGCAAAATTCTTCAGGTCGCACTGATTAGTATCTCGCTTGCTTGATCTTATTGTAAGGAGGAAGACCTTAAGAAGAAGAACCACTGATCACATCTATGTGGAGGAGACAGCGATCTTACACTGCTCAGGAATAGAATCACAGAATCACAGAATTGTCTATGATTCCCACTCCAACATGTCCATGTCCTTCTTATGCTCCAGAGCTGGACAGATGGGTCTCACTAGGGTGAAGTAGAGGGGCAGAATCACCTCCCTTGACCTGCTGACCGCACTGCTTTTGATGGAGCCCAGATTGCAGCTGGCTTTCTGTGCTGCAAGCACACATTGCTAGCTCATGCCCAATTTATCCTCTCTCAGTATCCCCACGTTCTTCTGCAGTCCTGCTGCTCTCAGTTCGTTCACCCCTCAGTCTCTGTTGATATCGATGATTTCCCCAATCGAGGAGCAGGAATTTGCACTTGGCCCTGTTGAACTTCATGAGGCTCAGGCCCACTCCTCAAGCCTGTCAAGGTCCCTCTGGATGGTATCCTGTCTATCAGGCAAATCAACTGCACCACTCAGCTTGGTGTTTGCAATGTTCTGGGCTGTTGGATTCACGCACAAGAAGCAGAAATTTATAATCCTGTTTTGTGGGTTCCCTGGGGAAAATCATAGGTGTCTACAGTGTCTGCATTTTCTCTGGAGGTTGTGTCGTTTTGCATCTATGCTGATATGGGGCCCCAGGGAGGACCTTGCAACGTGCTTTCGAGACCAGCTGCTGAGAAATATGATTATCCTTTACTAACAGAAGGAAACCAAGCAGTGGGAAGAAAGGTGGGGTAGTGCTTTCATTGCAGAAGGAACAGCAAAGCCCAACTGTATAATAATGTACTGCAGCAGACAGAGTCAATCTTGGACCATTAGCAGAGATGGCAACACAAAAATCTGCTGCCCTTACTGACTTCTCGCATCCCAAAATATATTTCTGTCATGTTTTGGGGTATATTTTAATTTACACATCTGCTCGCTTTCAGACACACTTGTGCACCCCACAGAAGTTGTCTCCTTCTAAAGATCTATGAATGTGCCTTCTGAAAATATGTTTTCATTTTGGCTCTTGAAACATGGATCAAGCGATACTGCCAACACAAATATCCTTTGCTGTCAAACATTCTTCTTTTCTGGAGAGTAGAACACCTGCACAGCAGCTCAGAAAAAAAGCCAAAAAAAAAAAAAAAAAAGGAAAAAAAGAAGAAAAAAAAGAAGAATAAAAAAGCCATTAGCCAAGGCATCCTTGACGTACTTTTATATATTGGCATTACATATACTACATATTAACTTTGTTTTGGCACATTCAAGGCCAGATTCCCAGCTTGTGATTTACACCTGCTGGATGACTGGCTTTGGGCACTGTCTTGCTAAAATCTCTTATGTCACCTCTTTTTAGACTACAGGACCTGGGCTGCAGTCCTCTGACATAAACCAGACTGGCAGCATCCTTTCTTCTGCCTTTGTATTGAACTAAAGACCCAGGGCAGTCAATGGAATCCAGAAATGCTGAGAAATACTGTAAGAATTTTAAGTAATACTTGTGGATTCCATTTTTTTTTAGAATTAAACTTTAGGGCAACCATATGTAGATTGCTGATATGCACTAATGCACTAGTCAGCTTTCAGAGTGGGAGCGTTCTTCAGTTTCTCCAAGAAAGAAACATTAAAACAGGTCAAAAGAAGGAACTATAAAATGCTATTGATCAAAACCCACTGTAATAAGAAAATACTGGTGATTCTCCCAGAGACTTACCTATTTGCTTGAAGTTGTATGTATTGATCTACAATTCATGAATGTACTCACACACACAGGGGCACCATATAAACATATGTTATATATAATATAATGTAATATATAATTATGTTTGTAATCTAATTATATAGTGGTGTGTATAAATATATATATATATATATATCTCAATAATTATTGCCTGGGCTGCTCAGTTCTTACACAAGAACAGCAACATCTGCTTCCCAACTGTTCTGCAACACCAACACCACAGATGACTTCAGGAAGGAGTTGGCAAGGGTGGTGTTGGTGATTATTATCCACTCAGTTTCTTAGAAAATACTTGTCTGGAAAGTTTATTTTGTCAGGAATAAAGCCGTCAGGAATAGCACTTTGCTATAGGGAATATCATATAAATTTAAGGACTTAATTCTCAAGGCATGCACATTTTGTCAGGATTTCTTCCATTTTTGTAACTTCTCTGTGTCAAAGTGTATTTAAGTGGTTTCCATCTTTCCCTGCTCCCAATCATTTATTCCTCTCCAGGACTACATTTTACTAACTCCTTATCCATGCCAATGCAGCTACAAAACAGATCAATGAAATAAACTGGCTCTAAAAATAAGACATTGATGCATTTTAGGGGATTTGTCAGTGGTTTTTTTTGTTTGTTTTTCCTCCCTTGCACAGGTTTGGTTTATTCAGTTTGCAATATGGTTCCATGAAGACATGGGAATTACACTGTTGCCTGCTGCCTGAGGGGAGATGGGAGGTTTTGACACTGCCAAACGTGTTAATGTGGACAGTGCTCTCAGCCCTGCAGAGATGGGGTGCTGGAAACATCTGCTTGCCCATCACTCAGTGGTTAGGAGACTTAGCTGCCCGTACATACACATGCAGTCAGGAGAGGATGGCTAACTATGTACGAGCTGATGACAATAACCTTTAAAACATGCCTAGTAACTGCCAGCTCCTGTTACAGGATGTTTCTGGACCCACCAGCTGAATTATCTCACCCGGCTCTCCTGTGTAGAGGCACAGGTGGGGTTTTTTTCCGACATTGTCCACATCTCCTTTCTGCTCTTTGCTTTTCCTTTTGGACCGAAGCCACAGTTTAGTCCCAGCAGTGTGAAGATCAACCCCAGTAACCTTGGCCATTCAAATTCAGTAGCGACGGTTTGTTCTTTTTGGACTCACAAGCTGCAGCCTTCATATCCTCACTGAATTCACTGTGCTTGATTTGATTATCTCTATCTGATTTCTAGTCTCTTGTAGCAACAGCATAAAAATATTCCTTGGTTCCTATTCAAGCTGTGCTGTGGCATAACCAACTGCCCTAAAACATCCTCCCTGGAAGCAGCTCCATTTCTGCAGAAACTGATAGAAAAAAATCAACATCACACAGAAGCTGTTGGTGTTGAAAAATAACATAAGAAAGACCGAGTGGGACCATTGGATCTTGTCCTTCAGCATCCTGTCCCTGACATTGACCTGTTGCAGATGGTTAGGCAGGAATATAGGCAAAGGTCAGTCAAGTGCTATTTCTCCATAACAGCCTGCCAGTCACTACTGGAGGCTCTCAGATTGTCTGAGCAGAGGAGCAGAGGCCTCCAGTGGATCTTGGTGGATTTATCATAGAATCATAGAATCATTTGGGTTGGAAGGGACCTTAAAGATCATTGAGTTCCAACCCCCCTGCCATGGGCAGGGTTCCCACTAGAGCAGGTTGCTTAAAACCCCATCCAGCCTGGCCTTGAATCTTTTTCTTATTTTTTTCTGAATTCTGATGCTGGCCATTAAATGAGAGCAAGTACATTCAACTGTGTATGCACCTTTCATATCACAGAATCATAGAGTCATAGGATGGTAAGTGTTGGAAGGAACCTACAGAAACAATCTAGTCCAACCCCACTGCCAAAGCATGTTCACCAAGAGCAGGCTGGACAGGAACGCATCCAGGCAGGTTTTGAGTGTCTCCAGAGAAGGAGATTCCATACCCTCTCTGGGCAGTCTGTTCCAGGGCTCTGGCACCCTCAAGGTAAAGAGGTTTTTCCTCATGTTGAGATGGAATTTCCTGTGTTCCAGTTTGTGGTTGTTGTCCCTTGTCTCATTGCCGGACACCATGGAGAAGAGTCTGGCTCCATTCTTTTGGCACCTGCCCTTTCCATATTGCTCAGCATTGATGAGGTGCCCTCTCAGTCTTCTCTTCTCCAGGCTGAACAACCCCAGGCCTCTCAGCCTTTCCTCATCAGAGAGATGCTCCAGTTCCCTGATCATCTTTGTAGCCTCCACCAAACTCACTCTGGTAGTTTCTTGTCCTTCTTGAACTGAGGAGCCCATAGCTGGATGCAGATGGGGCCTCAGCAGGCAGAGTAAAGGGGGAGGATGACCTCCCGTGACCTGCTTGCCCCGCTTTTTTTAATGCACACTGGGAGACAATTGTCCTTCTTGGCCACAAGGGCACGTTACTGCCTCATGGTCACAATGGAAGGTAAAGAAGCAATATTGAAGTTTGAATTATTTTTTTTCCCCGAGTTTTTCTCTATCTTTACTACATGTCATTTGCTTGATTAGGGAACAGTCAATTCTCTTGCAAAGACAGGGCTTAGCTGTCACAAAGGTGTCATCCTGATTGCTCTGAGTGTTTAGGCCAACCTAGTGCAGAGGCACAGTTTGCCCTTCTCCTGAGAAAGTGTATTTTAGGGTGAAGTGGGGAGCAGGTTAGCCTTTTATGCTTATTAAACTTTCCCCAGAGCTTCAAGGTCTGACATGAAATCCCATTAAGAGGCACCCTTCACACAAGCAAACTGGTAAAACAGCATCCCTGCTCCCTTCTAACAGGAGGTGTCCTTGAGGAAGGTCACAGGACACACTCATTGAAAGTAGTGACATTTGTGCCCAGACAGCACCAAGTCTGAGAGAGCTGCACCCTTTTTCCTCTCCCCAGCAGTGAGGAGCATTTTGTTGTCACCATGAATATAGCACCGAGGACATATTCCTTTTTAAACAGCAAAGACTGTCTCAAGTGCAAGAGATCAAACCCAGCTTCTTTGGCTCATAACTCATAATAGTAAGGAGAAATATTCTGATTTGCAATAGATTCGCTTTGCAATCCTTCCTTTCCCCCCATAGCTTAGAGATATATTTAAAAACAATAAAACTTTTTCTGGTTGTTTTTAATTACACTGATTCCCGAGGCTGGTACCAGAGGGTGGCCGTTTTGCTGAAAAATAATCCCACTTTGACAATGGAAACTCGAGAGACTGGTGGAACAGATTGCAAACCATTTCCACGCCTGGTTTAACTGCTTGACTGCCAGCCTGTGTAACTAATTTTCAGTAGGCACTTATTTACATATACAGCGCTTTCTAGTTGCACATTGCTATTGGGCTACAACTTCATCAAAGAAAAAGTCTTGTCTACTGCTCTGCACAGGCACAGATGAGATGCAGGGTGACCGTAAGTGACTACAGAGATGAAGGTTTCTCCACTCCCCATGAGAAAAAAAAAAGTGTGAAAAGGTAAGAATTTTAACCGAGTAATAATAATAAAAACCACAAAGCAAACCAGGAATACGTAGTACATTGTCTTAATAATTGCTCACATGTCCCCATTGACCAAGAGAGCTGGGGAAGAGGAATGTCAGTTGTAAACAGCAAGTGGTTTGAATTTCATGCAAATCTCTTGAATTTAGGTTCATTGCACTGAACTTGGTCCAGGTAGAAGACAGGCAGCTGGTCTAAACTAGACCTTAATTTAATCCTCATCAGTAGTGAGAGAGAAGGTTGTCCACAAGGTAAATTATTTTCTTGCTGCTGACACTCTGCTCCAGAAGTGACTATCTCTCTCTCTATAAACACTTGCAGGGGTTTAATTGCCCAAACACGTTGTATAAATGATTTTTGAACTGCTAAAGTGAAAAGAGATTAAACTTTCCGTAAGTATCTAGGTCAATCCTGAGCATCTGTATAGAGAGAGTGAATTTGGCCATAGTCGTCACATCTGCACCTGCAGGAGCACCAAGCTTCATCTTCACCATTGGGCTGTGGAAATTGTGTCTGCCCACTGAGTCCAGAGTGGGAGATGAGCAACATGTCTACATGGTGGTGAGGGAGTGATTATGGCTGTGCTGGATACGTCAAGAAACTGGTTTTCATTGTATTGTCAATGAGACATATGCCACACTCCAGAAAACCTCACACAGTATTGCAGTAACCTGTTTGAGACAATACTGAAATGGGTTCCATGAAACTATTACTTTTTGAGGAGGAAAATAAAGACCCTCATAGGCTTGTGATCTCTCAGACCTTCCCCTCTCATGGTCCTTCTCTTCATCCTTCTTGTTGGATGGGCAGCAAAGGTGATCTCAGAGAAGATACAAAAATCTGATTATAGTGTTGTGTGAATGGTGCGAGGTTAATGTTGATTTAGTTTCGTTTTCAAATAAACCAAACTATTCTCATTCCAGTCCACTCTCCCCATCACCACACCTCTTTGGGCCATTATCAAGTTGATGGGCACCTGTAGCAGAATGCTGATCTCTGAACAGACATCACTGGAGAATAAGTTATTGGTTTTCTTGGTAAGGAGAAAAGTAAAAATTGAACCCCACAGCCTCTTGAGTGCTTTGTTAACTTGCTTCAGACTTTTCAGCATCCAAAGTGTGAGCACACAAAGAAGGAAGAACAATTACTTCCTGCGTAAAATTACTCAGAGACACAGGGTGAAAAATAACAGGGCAATGCACAAACGTGCAGAGCAAAGCATGTGTCAAGGGAAATTTCTGCCTTCTGATACCAGCCCCCAAACAACCCTTTCATTAGTTGCAAACACTCTCCAGCTTCAACAAATCTCAATATGTATTTAGTTTTTTTCATCCTGCCGTTGTAACCCAGAACCAGGTTAAAAATATAAACACAGAATGTCCCTTTACTGGGGTCTTCGCCAGTGCAAAGGCACTTTCTTGGTTATTTTATTTCTTGTTTTCTCTGCCTAGACATTTCTTTTCCCTTCGATACTTTCCCTAGTATTCACATCTTTTTCTGGACCGCTACTGGCTTTTAAAACACTTGTATCACGAGAACATGCTGCTGTACATGTATGAAACTATCTTTAACTCATAAGCTGTTTCCAGGAACTGAACACATCACAAAAGCAGGACTGCTATCAGGGCTGATTTAAAAGTGTGGAAAACTTTCTCTAAACTCTCCTATGTTCTGTCTGTCACAGAACTGTTCATTCTTAAAGAGGATGTATGCATGAGCGTGTTTTAGATATGAATCAGTTTGACCTGGAAATTAAAAGACAGTTCCTAACTGCTAAAGAAACGAGGTTTTAGAGGAACAAGATTCAGCTTCTTTACAAAGCAAAACATTTAAATACTTTAAGATGGAACTTGAAGTGATTTCAAAAGGAGATATATGACACGTGAATTAGGTTTTGGTGACTTAAGATCTCCCTTCACGTTGCCAGTCTGCCTAAAGAGGAAATGTCAGAAGACTGTGTCTGGATCCTACGGGAATGAGATGAGCAGTGAACTTACATGTATCTCTGGGAAAACCCAGAACTCCCTAAGCAATAGAAAAGATCATTAATTTCTATATTTTATTAGACCCATGACTGCAGGATTCAGGTGGACTGCTTCAGTTCTCTTAGTTTGCACACACAAAGCTTCAGAAAGCTACTCCCTCAACTTCTTACTTTTGAAACTTGCAAGAAATTATAAACGAAGATGACAAAATCTCTTCCTTGAAGGATTATGTATTTCTCGTTAAACTTTAACTTCGTTTAAAATCCATCCTTGATCCTCTTAAATTATTTGCGTAAGTGAATGAGGGCTGTAAAGCACGACTGAAGCTTTCCTCCTTGGGGAAGCAGCTTGACCAATTTACATATTTATTAAATATTTTATATTTTACTAGATTGTATGCACTTCAAAATGTCACATCTTATTTTTGGTCTGAGCACCGCATAACAGTAATGGCTATTTCCAGTCCCAGGAGAAAAAAAAAAAGTAATCTGCAGCTCATGATTTGGCCACTTCTTAAGAATCTGAGGTTTTTATATTTCTACATTTTACTCTGTTCTGCAAAATTTTAGCTTTCAGTGTCATGAAGTTGTGTTAGTCCTGTGCCAATGAATCTCTTGCAGGCCTACATGACTAGCCTCTCACTTTTCCTTTTGGATGAAATTCAGATTTCTAAGTATCCAAATTGAATTCCTGAACCTGCTTGATGGTAACTTTGGCTTTAAAGAAACAAACGCAAAGCTGTTGCAAGACAGAAACACATATGAAGATGTGCTTTCCCTAGAGGTAGAAGGATCTGTCAAAGCAGTGTTGATATTCTGGTGGAATTGCTTCCCCCAACCCCTTACAGTTCAGCTGTCAGCATCTGGAGCAGAGACTTTTTCCTTTATTTAATAATGTACAAGAATAAGGCGTGCATGAGGTCTCATAACTAGGTCTTCCTATGAGCAGACCAGAGTCTGGAGAGAGAGTGGAGTAAAGCTCCGTATGAGATACAGAAGATGAGGGCATGAGCCCAGTTTTGCTGATGGACTCCAGCCTGTTGTGAAACAAGTATTTTCCTTTGCATGTCCCCATTTCTAATGCAAGCACCTTCCTTCACAGAGTGCTTTGAAGTGCACCACCTGAGAAGAGAATTAGCCAACATTAATTAGAAGCCAGGAAGAATTTCTGTCACTGTCTTTTCTGACTACCTCTATGATGCATGACTTTCCTGGACTTAACCATGATTCAAGTATATTATTTTTTCTGTAGTGGGATACATTCTTTAGGGGAAAAAAACCCACCAAAATACCCCCAAAAATCCGAACCAAAACCACAACACACCAAGAAACAGACTTAGAGATTAAAATATCTAACAATGAGAGCATTTGGCACATTGTTTCAGGGCCAATTATTTTAAGTTCATATTGGCCTTGTCTACTTTTTCAGGCATTGGATTCTATTATCTTTTCTGTAGAAGACAGTTTTATATTACCACGATAACTTTTGTCCCTATTTGAATTTTTATGTGGTCCTGCTATACCATTTCTTGACCTTGTCTTGATGAAATAAAAAGTTCAAGCTCCTCATTGAAATCTTTTTAGTTTCAGACACAGAAACATAGAATAATTTAGGTTGCTTCAACTGGACAACACCCTTGAAGCATAAATATTAGTAAATGGAAAAGGTTTTCCAGTAGGTAAAAAAATCATAGGTTATAGACCTTTTCTAGACCCCCAAAAAACCCCTTTGAGCACTCAAGGAACCCTTTGCCCTTTTTGCCAATGTGCTTGCATTTGCAGAGGGGGCAGAAACTCTGAACACGCCCTAGCTGTTTGGTGGAATAAACTGTGGCCTGATATATCCCTCTTTTAAGGAAAACCTAGGCAAGGGTTAGACCCCATTCCTATTTCCTCAACCCAACTGAGGCCGGGATAAATCTTTTTCAGAGTCACATCTTCCCTGGGGAGAGTCCACATTATTCATTCTTTCCTCTTCATGGGTCCTCTGACAGCCTTAGCAGTAAGGATTTCTTCCAGGTCACTGCACAATGAGCACAAAAGACAATCTTTAAGATTCCACTACTAGCATACAATGTTAAAAATAGTTTTGCATTATAATTGCAATATATGAACTATGTTGCTTTCTGAATTTTCTGCTTTCTTATACAAGTATTTCAATGAAATGTCTTATAGGTGTTAGGCATGAAGTGTGAAAAAAACCCTACAAGGAGACAGCAGTGGTCCTTTTAACCCAGGACTCTCTCTTTAACACAGGCAGTAGCAGATCCTACATACTGTAGATAAAGTGTTATTAGCTTTCTTGCACTATAAACACATTAAATTGATGGTATTTCTTTTCCATAGGTTTATAACCTTGTTATTATCTGTCTTTAACTACAGGTGACTCTGACTGGAGCTGACATAGGAGAGTTAGTCAGGTGTAGATCTACACTCTCAGCTTCTTTCAGTGATAAAGGTAAATCATATGCCAACTGACCAGAACCAGACACACTCTCACAGCATGTCAGAGCCAGTAAAAGGGAACAGTATTTCAGATGTTCCTTTCAACCATCTGAATTTTCTTCAAGCTGATACGATATGTTGCTCTCAGGAGATGGCAAAGGGCAGGATGAAAATTTAGACCCCCTTGGAGGTCATCAAAGAACCCAAGACATTTTTGTAAAAAGGAGCCATTCAGATACTCTAAGGACCTTGTAAGTAGTTATGTATACTCAGCTTGATAACTGCTATCTGGGCTTTCAGGTCAATATATGAGCAGAAGGGGATATTGGCAAAACACCTCCCAGGCAGCACCACTGGGGGAAGGCTTAGGAGGTTTGGAGGAGAGACGTTGCAGTTACAATGTTCACTTACCATGTAAGCGTGCCCTGCATCTTCCAAACACAGTGGGAGGTTATGTCTTTGGGTTTTTTGTTTGGTTTTTTTTGGGTTTTGTTTTTTCTTTTTGGTTTGGCGTTGGTTTTTGGTTTTTTTTTGGTCTGTGGCAATTCCAAGAGCATCTCTTCTTTGCCAGTGGATCATCCTTTTGCTGACACCATGTTTAGTGATCCTTCATTGCTTTAGTGCTGGCAAAAGTATGGGCAGAAAGCAGATAAATGGAAGGTATGGATGTATGGCCTCCCCTTCCTGACAGACAGGGCAGCCTCAGTCCGTGAGCTCGGTGCCCAAATCACTGCTGAAGTGAGCGGAGTTTCCCCCAGTGTCATGTAAAAGGGGTTTTTCCTTTGCATTTAATATCTCACTGCTAACAGAGGAGGTGGAAAGTTCAATTTCCTTTAATTGCTGAGCATGCAAAAAGCACAGTGTCTCTTAGTGAGCTGGGTAATAGACGTAGGCAAGCATTTACTCTTAACTGCTCTACATCTCATCTGAGTTGTGATCCTTCCAGCTGTTGCTGTTGGCATGTGGCCCCGAGGAGGAGGTGGGAATTTCTCTCTAATGGGTGTTTTTATGATTCTCCATTTAGAATCTTAGTGCCTCTTACTCACAAGACCCTCATAAGGTCAGGACTTACCAACCCTTCCCTGGGGAGCTTTAATCATCTGTCTGAAAAACAGCATTATTTTGAGTCACTTTAGGGTGTTTTGAGATGTCTCTGAAGGGCTGGGAGGTGGAACAGAGGATGTAAAGGAGAAAAGTCCTTCTGGAGCACCAGCGGGAGGAGAGTAAGGAAAGATAAACTTGAGCACTCCCAATGGCTCCAGGTAGTTATATCTGGGTATACAAATCACATCCAGAAGGGACTAAAATCAGGACAGAAGTAATTTTGTGCCATGTTGTACACCTGTGGTGGGATTAATTTCAAAATGAGGGTACTAGAAGTTTGTTCTCTTGACCAGTTTCTTTAAAATAACTAAAAAGTCTTGGGCTCTTGACCTGGAGCTTGCTGTTGGCATCCAGTACCATCGTGTGGCTAATGGACCCAACGTGTTGCTTTTACTGGAAACACCATGGAATTTTGCAGCCTTAGGAATGATGAAATGATCTTGTTCATCCCTGCAGCCTCATGCAGAAGAAGTACCTAAGGCTGTGGTTGTGATTCATGAACTCCTTCTTCTTTACAATAGCAGAAACCTAACTCGGGTTTTAGACTTCACACGGCTGGCGTTGACACTATTTTGACAAGCAGTTACCACAGGTTTTAAAAAAAAGAAAAAAGCAAAAAAAGTGCAGAAGTCCAATAGATGAATACTAAATTGAATCATAATCCTGATTTAGGAAAACATTTATAAACTCTTGTGGTAATGATCATTCCAAAAGGCCTAAAGATGTACAACTACTGAAGGGCAGATTTGAATCAGGGCCTATTAAATGAATCTAAAAATTGGAAAAGCATGATCAGCATCAAACAGTTATGTAAACTATCTTCTTTACTGTCAGAAGCTTTATTCTACTTGCATTTCTCCTCTAGACAGTAGGTTAGTCAGATTCTTTTCCTGACTGAGAGGTGTAATTAAACTTTGTCATGTCTCCCAGCAGAGCAATGCCACTTTTCTCAGAGCATTCATTCCCCAATGGTGGAAGACACACACTCTGCTTAAGTTCCCCAGGTATTTCTATATAAATAATACAAAGAGAGGTTGTATCTCCTCCGGCCCTGGAGAGCACTGAATTAAATGTCAGTATATGACTTGATTTTCCCTCTCACCTGATGGAAAGGCAACCCTGACTTTAATAAAGGGATCATTGTCTTCTGTTTAGGAAGCCTTTTCCAATCCTACCACCATGAAATCAGAGGATATAAAATGCATGAACTATTTATCCAGTCTCATCACTGCCCTGATGAGCAAAAGAAACCTGTGAATATTAGGGGAAAAAAATCCTCTTGTCTTAATAACATCTATTATGTTATATGGGGTTTTATTGAGGTGCCCTCAGGCTAAGTCAGCCTGTCTTCATGAGCAAAATTCCTAACCAGATAAACTCTTTTGCTTCATTTTCCCTTTCTTTTAGGTGATAGTATAGAGCTCAACAAAATGAGATTGGGAAGTTGATCCTATTACAGTTAAATTTGGGGCAATTGCTTTTCTAGGAGTCCTTTTAAAATAATCATAATATTCTGGAGAAACGGGGTGCTCCTGATAGCTGTTCTTGTACACAGTATTTTCAGGCACCAATGTCAGTTATTCCTGCGTATCTGTGTCTTTTTTACTTAGGCTAACCCCAAAATTTAGCATCCTGGTTGTGTTGCAGGGTTTTGTGCCTGGGAATGACATGATGTGCAGATGTTAATGCTCAGAAAGTCTGTGTGCAGGGCTTTAATGTGTTAAAGTATGTTTTGCAAACTGGACCCAAATATCATCGGAGTGATTAATCTGTCTGCTCTTCTCAGTTTCTTTAGTAAATGCTCTGTGACACACTCAATTAAATCCTGTAATAAAATACCCTCCACTGGGATGTCTGACATGCTTGAAGTTAACCCCATGTTGGAACGTTTCCTTAATTGATGGACCTGTTACAAATTCATGGTGCTCACTGTCTTTCTGTGAGAGGTGCAGAAGCTCAGTGCTCCTCTTGATGTGACTCCGGCATTTAGAGACATAGAAAAGAACACCCCAAAAATGAAAATAAACCACCCCGAGGTAAAACACCCCCACATCAACATCACTAGGCCATCTACTTTATTCCTCAGTCGAGTGTGGGATTGTTTCTGCCAGAATATTCCCTGGTGCTGTGTCCAGATCAGTTTAAAATGCTTTAAGTGGTGATGTGTTCACTGCTTCCATGGGGCCATCATCACTCAGGCTGATAGATCAGTCTAATAGTGCCTAATGCCTGTCAGCATAAGCTATGTTCTCAGTTTCTCAGCCTTATCTCTGGTGGAAAAAAAAATGTACTTATCCTTTTGCCTTGCTAGTGGTTGACAGAAAGTTAATTAGAGCCAGGAAAAATCTTTTTCCCCAGAAAGTTCACCAGGAGTGGTTTTGACTGAGGAGTCCAACAAGTACTTTCAATACTCTCCACATAGGCAAAAGTGCTGAAGTTTCTGATACACTTATTTTTGAAGGAAAGCTTCCCTTTCAATATTAAAATGTGCATGAAATGACATGTAGCATCCCCTGTTCCCCGGGAAAGCAGCAGTCTGCAGAATTAGTCCTTACAGTGCAGCATGGCTAAGGTTCGGGTTATTTCATCGGCCTCTTCCACTTGCTGAATTGCATTTTTAAACTGTAGCATCAACTTTTTTTGGTTGAAAGTATGGTGCTGACACTGCATGTGTGAATCTGCTAGGAAGAGTAAGAGGGAGCCGGGCCACCCTCACTCCTCTTTAAGTCCTCCCAGGACTGGTGGCTCAGGCCAACTCTGGCATCTTGTCCTTATTTCCCTGGTGCTAGACACGGTTGCCTCCTCTCCTCAGCATCCCCCCCATACTCACCCCCCTTCCCGTTGCGAGGCACAAGGTAGAAAATGCCTTTCTAGCCTTCAGTGAAGGTGCAGCTGTGTTAATAACTGTATAATCCCCCAAATTCCTAAAACAATGCTGGTGTGTCTTAGACTGGCCTCGTATTAGCTGGACATAGGTGGAACTAGACGGCATAGAAGATGGATCCACTTTCATCTTTATCAAACAATTAGAAACTTTCAAAGACTAGGCAGGTCACCTTGCAAGGCAGGTGATGGAGGTGGAAAGTGGTGGTCTGGTGATTGAATGGTTCTCTTGGAAACCAAGGAGATCTGAGCATGATTTGTTGTGCCACAGAAGCCCATTTAACCTTGCCCGAGTCACTTCATCCATTGAGTTATACCTCACTTTAAATGAGTACCAGCAAGGTTACTTTCTTCTCCTCCTTTTTAAAACATCTTAAATTGTTATGTCCTAAATAGGGTTACATTTTCTTACTGGGTATTTTGATAATACGTAACACAGAGTAGCCTCCTCCTCAAGCACTTGAGCAGCCACAATGGAACAGGAGATTCACACTCATTTTGGGGACCCATGTCCACACTATGTCTGGAAATTGTTCTGCTGGACTGAAACAGCATAATGCAACAGGCAGAAATTCCATGAGTTATGAGCAATCCTTCTGTAGACTGTACTGTAAGAAGTCCTCATCCTCAGGAGCTGCTACCCCAAGATACATTCAGAGGTGATGTACCAAACAGAAATGAGCTGCATCCCCTCTGCTTTCTGCTGAGAAAGCCTGAACCACCTGTATGAACAAGATGTTTCTATCCAAGAGTAAAAAAGGGTTTTTAAAAGAAAAAACACTGTGTCAGGGGCATCAAATTAGCAGCTGAAGACCTTCTCCTTGAAGGAGGAGGGTGGCCAAAGCAGTCTAATGAAATCTCCATGCTTGATGCCACCTGAGGAAATGCCACTGATATCTACTCTGGTTTTGGAGGCAGGGATCATTACCTTGCAGCATCACTCTCACTCTACCATAGTCTGCTGCTGCTGAGACTTAATAGGACAGTTTTCCTTTTTTTTAATTGTTTTTTTTTCCTTCTGTGATTTTAAGACTGTTTTTTAGCTCTTAGTCGCTCTCCCAGACATAAGGGATATTAAAGTAACTATAACATAAAGCTCTGGGCAAAATGTAGGTTAGCTCCTGATAATAGGTTTGTTCCCTGATGGGCAGTGTTTGGAGCAGGTTTCCAGTGCTTTTTGAGAATTTTAAAAGAATTCTGGCCAAGTTAAGTACCATGGCTCATTTTCTGTGCTGGTAGTTTGCAGAAGGAGGAGATATCCCAGAACGCAGACTGGTGTGTTGGTGGATAACCCACATCCAGCTGATGGTTTTTGCTGGTGGCCCAAAGAGAGTAAGGTAAGGTAACCATCCCCAACATTTAGAAGCCCAGAATGAAAAAGAGAGAGAAAGAAAAAGTCTTTTTCAAAGTTGGCATCAAAATTGCCTAACTACCCAGGCAGCAGCCACAGGGGGTGAAAGAGGAGGGCCAAAAATCAGGTTACCTCCTGGATCCAAGGTGAGAGTAGGTATTTTAGAATGACAAAGTGTTGGACTGGCTCGTTCAGTAAATTGCTACCTGTAGGATCAGGAACATCTAAAACCAAACAGAGGGAAGACAAGATGTTCACTGAGGCTGGAGCTATGGCTTTAAGAGAAGAGTAGAGCCATGAGACAAAACATTATAT
>JAOQGH010000012.1:149679180-149700201 GCA_025769975.1 Gallinago jamesoni
AGGGAAGACAAGATGTTCACTGAGGCTGGAGCTATGGCTTTAAGAGAAGAGTAGAGCCATGAGACAAAACATTATATGAGAGATGGGCTCAAAGGGGAAGAGCAGCAACCTAGAAAAACAAGAGATGGCCACTTTCAAAGACCTTTAGGAAGTCCTGTCACCTGTTTGACCACATGTTTTCTGCAGACTTTGGCAAAAATGCTGTTCCTTATGTCAGAACTCGCAGTCATGCTGCACAGTGAACTGAGAAATACCAATTAAGACATCTTTTGGTTTTTTCTCTCTCAAAAACTCAGGTTCCTCTGAACTCAGAAACTCATGTTTTTGTCCATAGTTTTAAGATGACCTTTCAGAAATGAGGATAAAATTTAGAGAGATGTTGCCTACAAGTCACGTTCCCTGAAGATTTTTCACATGGTGTTTGCTGGATGTAAAATGTTTTCTCTGGGTTTGATTTAGAGATCAGATTTAATATCACAATGCTGATGCCTTTCCTAAATTTCAGCTTTTATTAAGGTAGATTTTATTATTTACATATATTTTTATATACTTTTATTATTATTATTATTTTAAACAGGAAATTACAGGTATGAGTCAGGGAGGTGTTAATTTGTGAGAATGCTGTTTGGATGCCTCTGTTCTTCCATCAGAATTTGCTGGTGTTCGAGGGCCAGTGCTATCCTTCTCTTATTCTGCCATTCAGTAAAATTACTCCTCGGGCTGCTAATGATTTTTGCCTTGAGCAGCCCAGCCTCTGGGTAAGCACCAGACCATGGAGAAAGGTGAACTCCCTGAAAGTTTTATTAAAAAAAGCATTCAGGGATAACTATTGTCTCATAGGAATCTGCTGGATTCAAGTGTAAGGAATTACAGTGTAGGCTTTGACAAAGAGAAAGAAAAGCAGAAAAAAAAGTTACTGGGGTTTATCTGGGAAGGACTCCTCATACAATGTTTTATTATGCAGTGGTAGAGCTGGAAGATGAGACATTTGTGGAGTAAAAGCCTGTAGTGATGCAGGCAACATCTGGGGGTTATGCCAGGAAGAGGACATATGGGACGTTATAGGAGACAGTCAGGTACAGTCACCCAGTGCTGTCCTGGAACCAGTTCATGCCACACTGCCTGGCATGCTTCATGCTGGAAATAAATGACTGTGGTGTGCTATAACACAACTCTTAAATCATTTTACACACTCTGGGCTGGAAATAAAACCTCATCAAATGTGCTAATAGTTCCTAAGACCAAAGAGGTCCAACAAGGACTCGGAAGAGACTTGAAGCATCATCTAGTGTGGAATAACCAGTGTGCCCAATAAAAACGTGGCCCTGTGTGATGAGGACACAAGCACACTCTGTTGCCAGGCTTGAAGGTCATCAGCCAGCCCTGGTGGGGATGAAGTTAAACTGTAGATGAGGACCCAGCCAAAGCCAACCTTATTCTGCAGGTCTCTGTAAATGACCACCCCTAGTGTTATTCCATTTTGGCATGTGTATATTTGTCTCTTGGTCACCGTGCACATAGACAGAGCTTGCTGAAAAAGTGTTTGATCAAGCATTTTTTCTTACTTAAAAAACCACTTTTGTTGAAATACCACAATTTTGAGCTGTAAAAACAGATCAAACCCCATTTCTATTTATTTTCAGAAAGGCTGTCTCATATTGTTAAATAATTTTAATCATTCTAATTTTGCCTCAAAATTATGTTTAACATAATTTCTTTTTCTGGATTAGCTCTAATATTCTACTTCAAAAACTAAAAATATTTGATGGTTGAATCAGTTTTGATGGGCAATTTACACTATGCGGTAAATTCTGAAATTTTCTTTGACAAATGAAAACTGTTTTCTGAGAGGCTGAAATTTCCCAGAGGACAGAAATTCTATTTCCCAGGCACCTCTGGAGGAAAACTCATGTGAAAATGACAACTTTCCCTGCACTGTAATAAAACATTGTCTCAACTGGGTGCTATTTATGACCAAGCCTACAAACTATGATACTTTGGGGAAGCATAAATAGCATCAAACAAAAGAAGTCTATTTTTTTCCTTAAAAGTAGATAACTTACTTCCAACTGATTTTTTTATTAGCACTTCTTTTAAAAAAAATAAAAATATATTCCCTTCTCTGATGTGAATTCAATTATAATTTTCCTGGGTTTGGTTTAACTGTGTGAGCTGATACAAGTGAATAACAAAAAAATGGCCATGCTTAGGTCAGATCAAAGGTTCATCTAGTCTGGTATCTTTCCTCTGACATGGCCCAGTAGTAACTGCTTCAGAAAACAGGATCAGGACAGGAGATCTCAAGCTATTTACCCTTCTAGCAATCAGATAAACTAAGAGAAAGTGGCAAGAAAGAGCAGCAAGAAGTTCAGTATCTCCTTCGTTTCCCCAGGTTCCAATTGCTTTAGTTCACTTTCTTCCCCCTTTCAGGGTGAAATGGTTAGTGGAGAACATTTCGTACTTTTATTGGTATAATCCCACCATTTAAAGCTCCAATTCAGAAAGTGCCTAAGCACCAACCGAAGTCCCAGTTGCACTCTCAAAGTGGAGCTCCAGCTCAGAGAAGGTTTCCATAATTGATGGGCATAACGGAGGGAGCATTAATTACAAGGTCTGAACAACATACAAAGTCAAGAAGGGGTAATAGTAAGAAAATAAATGCAGAGGCGCTGTTTGTAGAAGAGCGAATGAGGAATAAACTGCCCATGAATAAATTTAGGCTGGCAATTAGAAGAACGTTCCTAATCATTAACACACTCATGTTCCAGAAACAGATTTTTGGTAGGAACAATGGGGCAAAAAGAAGCCAAAATAGGGCTTCATGGAGCTTGATAATTGTCTGCAAGGACTCAAGTGATACAGGTCTGCAATAACAGAACTGGATTCTGTTACCCTGACAGTCTGAGGAAATAGCCAGAAACTTCACAGAAACACAGAGAAGCACCTCTTGAAGCAAATTGGGGTGGTACAATATGGTGCCTCCCTATTGAATGCACACTGAGGGAATGAAATTCCAGTGTGGCTGGAAGCAGTAACAATCCATATAAAGCAGTTTGCAACAGCTGAGGATCCAATTCTACAACTTAGAGTTTACAGGCCCAGTAACAACTACACTGAAGGAGAAAAATATGGAACATATTTCCTTGAAGCTTTATTGATCTGCAGCCTTGTCTTAATTCAGTAGTCAGTACAAATGGCACCTCACTGACAGGCACAAAAGAAACTATAGGTGGCTTGGTACAGAAAAGAAATTAACTTTTTCAGCTCTATGTGTGAAACCTTTGAGTCCCATAATTCACTTGCCCAGGCTGGTGGCCTCTGAAGTCAATGTTTTTTTTCACCAATGACTTCTTTTCTCAAGCATGGGACAGTAGAGGAGAAGTAAGCATCATTTGCCTTCATTTTTCTTATGCCTTAAAGATTTGGATATGGATTTTCAAAGCATAGAGATAAAATACAGCAGTTGGAGGTATGCTTAATGACCTCCCAAAATCAACCTACCTCTGTTTTCTCATGCTGGGGAAATAATGTAAGGATGGTTGCCTTATTTTCATTATCTAGTGGAGTTTGCATAGGTAGACAAGAATGGGCATCTTGAGTAAAACCAAAGTTCAGTTCAGTTCATTGTTTTGTCTCTGAGAGCATCAGAAGAGCAGAAGCTCATACGCTGTTTCCTCTGAGGGAACAGTCACTAGTGTCTCATGGACTTTCTTGATAGAGTGTGATTGCTGTTATGTATTTATTACTGCAAAACTGATTTTTCTTTCCTGCATATATCCTGTCTCCCCTTAAACTCATATATCGTTGGGGATTACATCCTATATCAAGCCATTCCTTGGATGAACGATGCTCATATATAAAGAGGGCAGTGCATAGTTGAGGTAACACCGGACCCAAATCCCTGTCTTTGCCCTGAGCTTCTCAGCATGAAGCTCCCAACATTTGGGTTGGTTTTTTTTCCAGCCATTCACCATTAGAGAGGCTAGAAAGATTAACTTTTATTATCCTTGAAGTCTTAAATGTGAAAATCATGTTTCTGGAGTCCAGGTGTCTTACTGGCACTGTGTTCCATATGGTAAATCTTCACAAACCATGTGATTGGAAGTGTGGAGAGACTTGAGGGGCGTGTGATCACGCTGTGATCAAAGTGACTCGAGACCCATTACAAAATGTACCACAGAGGGTCGTGCCCCAAGTCCCTTAATGAGCCTGAGGGAACATCCTGCTGCAGGCCACTGCTTTGTCCTCATTGCTGCAGTCTCTTTCTCTCCCATGAAAAATTCTTTTGCTCAGGATTAGACATAAATCCCAGGGTTGGGCAGAATAAAGCTATCAGGATCACAAAAATGAACACAACCTATGCTTAAAATCAAAACCATAGCAGGTTTCCCCAGAATGGGATTATTTTACAGGCAAACACAGTACCAGATAAAACCTTGAATTCCCTGTAGCCTCCCTAGCTTAGCTTCTGTATAATTCCTCTGCTGATTAGTAGAGTTAATAAAAAATAAAAATGTCTCCCTTTAAAGCTGGAAGAGACTCACGTACCTGCATATACCTTTCTCCAGGATATAGATTTAATTACCTTGAGAAAAAGCTGGAAGAAAGATGAAACTCAGGCACCTGTTACAGCTGGGAAGATGGTAAGGAGGGCCAGCACGCAATAATTAAATCTTTATCACTCACACAGGAGTCTGCAGCCTGCAGTGTCTTCCTGGTGAATATCACCATGTTTATTTTTAAACCTACTCCCTGCCAGCGTGTCCCAAAGTCATTTCATATACACAGCTGGCTGGGAAGAGGCGGGCTGGAGCTTGAAAAAGCAAGATCTAAAAGGAGAAAGAAAGGGGCTAGCTAAAAAGTTAAGAGAAAAAGGGCTGGGATGGAAGCCATCCAAGCCCTGCAATAGGTGACCTACATTTTCAGACCTGCCTGGCAAAGCCAGATTTTCCAGATCTTGGCGTCCCTCTTTCCTTAAAGAGATGTATTTTTTTTCCTCTGTGCTTTTCAGTTCTTCTGGAAATTGTGGTGCTTTAGATGAGGTGACAAAATATGGATTTAGGGACTGACTCCTCCCAGAGGCGGAGCAACACATCCACAGCTGAGTGAATTTTCATAGAATCATGGAGTCATAGAATGGTTTAGGTTGGAAAGGACCTTAAAGATTGTCGAGTTCCAAACCCACTGCAATGGGCAGGGACACCTCTCACTAGGCCAGGTTGTTCAGAGTCCCGTCCAACTTGACCTTGAATACTTCCAGGTTTTTGTCATATGTATGAAAAATTGCAGTAATCATCCCATACGGCTCCATCATGCTCAGCCTGGACTGCAGCTGGTCCCACAGCCTCTCCTTGTTCTGGGTACTGGTCTTCTTTTGTACAGAAAGCCAAGCTGCGGAAAAGCTAATTATTTAGTTTATGTGTATAAGGACAAGAAAACACATATCACATTTATTCATTCATTTGTGCATGTGTGTCCATCTACCCTCAGAAGATGTATGAGTTTATGTCTGAGTGTATGTACACTGTAGTGTAAAATTATGTGTTTAAAAACTCTGCTAGAGAAGTCAGAGTCAACTAGTCACATTAAACAGCCCAGTGCCTTAGCGCAAAGGGAGACCTTGCTCCCTCCTGCTGGTACTTAAGTGTTCTCATGAAGCCAGGCTGCACCAAGGAGGGATGTGAGCTGCATACAACTTTGAGGCTGACCCTACTTCACCTGACAGGTTGCATCACTGACCTCCAGAAATCCCTTACAACCCAAGATCTTTGATTCTCTGGCTGCTTTTTCACCAATGAAATGTGTATTAATACCAAAGGGCAACTTCATGAGACCGCATGTGCTGGAGGAACTGCTGAATGACTCTAGCATCCCTTGGAGAACAGCCATATTCATGGCCCGAAGAACCTCAGCCAACTAATTAGCCCCAAATTTGTTGTCTTCTGACACCTCCCCAGTCTTTTCCCCTTGAGCACATCTCTCCTTCCTTCAGTGATGCCCTCTACAGAGAGTGAAAGTCCTAAGGTTGTGTTTAGATTCAAGCTGCAAATGGGACCATGGACATCTGATCCACTGACATCTACAGTGAGTTGTCTTTCCCCACTCTATCTTGGTCTGGTCTTTGAGCTCACTCTCCCTCCACAAGATGCATATGTTTTGGTTTTTGGCAGGGTTTGGATGTTCATTTATTTATTTTCCTAATGGAGTGGTAAAATAGATTATTTAAAACTGCGCTTAAAAAGGATGGACAATTTACAAACTGGAGGGGTTAGCTGTAATCCAGAGTATATGTGCCAAAAGCTGAATATGTTTTTAAGTGTAGCTATGTTCTTTACCTTTCTTTCTCTGTGTGTGTGTGTGTGTGTGTTCTGCAGGGATTAGTCATGGATTCGCAAAATGGATTTTCTCAGAAAAAATATTCTTTCTGTGTCTTATTCTTCTGATACAACTTCAACATCTTTTGCAGTATAAACTTTCCTCCTCCTCCTCTCTGTACATTTGTGTGTATGTGCTTGTGGGTGTGTATAAATATGTACATATATTTAGGTTGGCTGGAAGTAGGAAAATCCATTTTCTTTAACAGTCATATCTCTGAGGAACAGACTCACAGAAAAGCTTTTAAATACTAAATTAAAAGACTTGAACTGCTTGGCTTTTCTGGTCAGCTTCTCCTTAATTCTTTTCTCACTCCCTCTTGCTCTCTCTCTCATTCTTACCCCTGTGCTGAGTTTTCTGTTTAATTAGGGGGAAAGAAAATAGTGACATCCAGTCAAGGACATAATCTCTTTCCAAGCTGGAAAAACTGGAGTTTAATCCTCCTGGCATAGTCTCATCCACAAAAAAAACACCCAACCCTCTCAAGGTATGAAGCTAAGAGTTAGGTCCTGATATAGCACCTGTTGAAGACTGTGAAAACCTTTCTATTTTTATATGTTGCTTTGGATTCTGAATCCCTTTGCCTGTGAGTACGTAAGTGCCCTGTTGAAACCCTCAGGAAGCTGAGGATTGACAGAACCTAAGGTGTTCTGCTGAGATGTCTGTAAGACGTTGGCATCAGAGGGCACAAGCTTTGTTGTTGTATCAGTAAACCATTTCCTTTAAGCTGACACACGAAAATGCTCCATGATTCAGCCATCTGGAGAGGGCAGGAGCGTACTCCTGTGTAGTTTTCCATCTTCAGGGTGGAAGACAGCTTTCACCATTAACTCATACTGTGCTACATCAAGCTCTTTTTTCATTTTAACACCCTGTGTTTTGATTCACATTCAAATTTTCTCCTTTCTGGGTAGAACTCACCTCACCCAACATCAGCAATGATGAGTCCAGCATTTTACATAAATTATCTATCGTAACTTCAAGGACTGGCACCGTATTCATACTCTTAGACACCCATTTTATGAAGAGATGGGTGCTCTTCATTGGTGGCAAAGTGGATCTTGAAACCTACTTTAAATTAGATTTATATCTTTTAATTGTCTAAAATTAGACAAGATGCTCCCACTCCATGAGAGAATAAATTATTCAGATGAGGAAGATAACCTCCACTTTCAATTCCACGGAAACAATCTGAAAAGACACTGGAAGATCTCTTGTCATGCTCAATGTGAAGAGGACTCAAATTTTGTCATAGGAATCAATGATAGTATCATGATGCACTTTGTGTTTACAGGAAAACATTTTCCTCCGAAGTCTGCTATGGCCATTTTGCATTTCTGAATCATTCATTAGAGTGTTCTATCAGAAATATAATTTGTCAACTCTACTTACCACTTTCTTGCTACAAACTGTGGCAAACATAAAGTGCCTAAATACAGCAAACGACAGATGACTGCAGTAGCTGTTCTGTGAACTACAGAACAACTGTAGCACAATATTCTGTATAATTCCTATAGAAGTCAACTGTATGTAGCGTAGAGAGGGCTTCACCCAGGTGCCTACTGTGAGGAGGCATCACGCGTGGTGCCTATTGGACTCAGGTGCTCAGTGTGGAAGTCTGAATGACAGCGAGTCTATAGAAAACACTTACTTGCACTAAAATGCAGCTATTTCCTCTCCGCAATGTGGCAGCTGAGATCACGGAGCAATCGTTTCCAGGCAGAGAAGCGCAGAACAATGTCTCCAAATGAAATTATAGTTTGAGGAAAGAATTTCTTTGAGGCAGGATGGAATGTAATTACCCAAGTTGGACTTTTGCCAGGACACTGACGTTTAAAACACTTGGGGCTCTTGTGGAAAGTGCCACAGGATCTTTTAATGACTGCAAAGGAATGGGCTTTGGAATTCTTTTGGATTATTTTTTTTTTCTTGGAGTATCTCATCCAAAAGACAGAATAATAAAATGAGAAAGAAAAAAACTATCAAAGAAAAAGCTAATCTTTGCAAAGTGATGGAATATGTAAATCCCACTTTGAAATGGTAATTTATTAACTTCTTTTTAAGATAAAAATGCAATTAGCTCATTCTTTCATTTCCCCCCCATCCCCCAAAATGCACATATATTGCTATCACGTCTTTTGTTCCTCTGTCAAATCTGTATCATTTAATTTTGTTGCAGCAAAACTTGTGGGTTTTATGAAAGGAACTAGAAGGGGGAGGTATCTGCTTTGTTTCACTCCTTGCTGTAAATAAAAGAAAATATTACTAAATTCAGAAATGATTGCTGTCAAAAATCTGCACTTTGTTGAATTTTATAAAGGCTGTGGGCTATTTTTATATTAGATGCAGTGTCAGTAAAGAGTAATCAGAGAGTGAAAGGGACTTTTATCATTCCCAGTTTATTCACAGAAATACTCTCTTGAGCTCTGAAGGAAAAAAGAAAGAAAATATTACATGTTATAGAAGAACAAGCATGCCTTATTTTCCATTTGATCATTTTTTGGTAAGGGAATGAATGTAGCTGCATCCGTATCTGTGCAATTCTATACATAGCACACTGATTATTCCTAGGTAGTCAAACCAGCATAACTTCTCTGAATCCATTTTTATCACCTTGTTTTTTACATTCATCAAGACTATGTAAAGCTGGGTTTATCTGTCTGGTCATCTGTATTTGGGTAAATACCTGTAAATGTTAAATAAAATGCATAAATAAATAAATAAATGTTAAATAAATAAAAGTTAAATGAATCAATTATTGCAACAGTGGCAGACTTCATTTGATAATAGTAAAATCTGGAAATTCCTGTGTCTACTAATTTACTAATTTGGAAGTTCATGGAGGGTGCAGTAGTTGTTTGGTCAGACTGTTCTGTACCCATGGGAACTTGAATTCCCATCTGGCTCCAAAGAGAGACCTGTCCTCACAGTGCTGCTCTCATAACCCTTCCTGGCAGCGCTGCATCATATCGTTTAGGATATTTAAATAGGTACCAAGTCTGAAAGAAAAAGAGTGAGAGGGAGTCATTTGTAAAGAATTAATAGATTTCTCTGACAGTGAAAGGATGAGGGCTGGAATTCACCTCCCCTGCTTTTAGATATCTGTAAAGTTAAGTTAATATCTCCATCTGGATTATGTTGTCCAGGCTCCCATTATAATCAACAGAAATCTAGTCTATAGACCAGAGGGATTGCAAGTCATCTCATGCTAAAGTAGACTTGCATTTAGAGCAAAGAGACGCGTCTTCTCCATTCTCCATCTGTCATTTTGTGCTCCTACTCCTCGGTGATGCTTTTAATCCTGAAACACAATGCAAAGAGATATTTATATGTTGTTATATGAACAATTAAAACCTGGAGCTGTGTCTCTGGGCTTGGGTGCTGAGCTGGTACTGAAATCAGTAGAGAGGGCAGTCTAAAGAGACCACTTCTCAGAGAATTCTGAGGTGAGATTCCAAATTTGATGAGAAGTAGCTCACAAGACCATTAAGATCAGAGTTCAGCATATGCTTGGCTATGCTACCAGATGCTGCCTTTTGGAACATCAGGGTTGGCTGGTTAACAGCAATCTCCTACCAAGAGCTCACAGGGATCTGTTGGCTTTTAGCCATGAGCACCCAGTGACCACCAGTCATTTGACTTTGAGCACTCAGGAGGAGAAAACAACTCACAGAGTTATAAGTTAAAGACTTCTTCCCCCTGCCCTGACATCTTGTGTCATTTCATGAACCAAAGAAAGTCCTGGATGGACGGTGTAAGGTGCACACCACCTCTTTGCAAGCACCACTTACGCATTTATAAAGATTTTAATTCTGAATTATATTTTCTCCTTGACCTGAGTGAGGTCCACATAGCTGTTTTTTTTTATTATTATTATTTCCAGAGAGAGTCTTTTCCCTGCCATCTCTGAAATCAGCCTCAGAAAGAAAAACCACACTAGATTCAAGTCCACAGAGCCTTTATTTCCTCAGTTGTCCTCCATAAAATGCTCAGCGGAAAACTTACACCTTCCATTTCATCCTGCTGCTGGAAAGCCATGATCCTTCTAACCTAACACATGATAATTGCTATTCCACATGCAGGATTTTAAACTTGCAGCATGTTCTAAGCTCCCAAAATCTAAAATCTCCTTTCAGTGATGTGACTAAGGCAGCAGAAGAGAGACCAGGAGATGATGTGTGTCATGATGAGCCTCTGAATTAAGCGTAAACCCGCTCCGTTTCTAAGGTCGCTGTGGATATTTTATTCATTGCTTCACCGAGGAGATGGACATCTACTTCTGGAGCAAGGATAGAAATCACTGATTTATCCCACCAGCTCTGGCGGTGATGAAAGCTCAGGGTTTGTGCTCTCCACCCTCATGCACAGCATTGCTGGTAACCATGGCGTCCGAAAGCATGCGAAGGGAGCCCGGCTTCTTGCATAATGCTTACAGCGCAGCAGCACCACCAGACTTACCAATTAAAGATTTGTCTTGGTGAGCAGGGATTAAATACTTTTCATTAGCAAATTTACAGATTCTAAAGCCCTATTATAGAAATTTGCCACCCGTATTGTGAGCAAAACAGCTGTACAATGGGCGATTATAAAGCAAGAAGATGAAGTGACGTTTTGGCTTGGAACTTTATTGTCTCTATACTCTCAACCCTACAATCCCATGGAAACAATTATGTTTAATAAGAAGTATTGTTATTTCCTTCTGAGCGGGTGGGCTACTTGCTTCATCTCCCCATAAAGGTTAAAAATAACAATGCATGACTCTTTGGGCTTTGTTAAAATAACTTCATGTTTCCATCACCTTCAAAAAAAAAATCACATACAATATTCATAATATTGTGCTATATAAAGATACGTGAGAGAGCAGAATTATTATTATATATTTTCATTATTTAACAATTATCACTGTGAGAGTTTCTAGAAAAAAGTTTGTGGAAAAAATTGAAATGAAATAAACAGTCACCTTCTTTCAAAGTCTGACTCTTTAGAGTTTTAATTCCAATCAGCTATAACAAAACTGATGACAGAAAGAGCTTTCAGCATGTGAATAGCATGCCAACATACTGTGTGTACTTCCAAATCCATTTGCTTTGAGATGCTTTGATCACTTAAAATTCTACAAGGAAAAAGGAGTGTTTTATGAAGGCAACACCCACTATATGAAAGACGTATGAAAGAAAATCATCTCCCTCACTCCTCAGAAATTCTCCATTTACCCATCAATGTTTAACTTCACCAGGCACTCATGAAGTCTGGAGTTTTGCAAGATTCACAGACAGGCACCAGCCCTTGTTCACATCAACTTAGCTTCTTTTTGCAACTCCTGAAACATTTATTTTCAAACAAATGTTGGGTGTTATAGGTCACCTGCCACCAGGGTGTCCAGAACCCAGCTCCTCCTACAATGAGTCTATTAAGAGGACTATCGCTACACTAGGAAATAAAACAGTGTCAGAAAATGTTGCTGAGCACTGCAATTTGCTGTTAAACATTTTTACAATGATCCCTGGTGTAGTTTTAGCCTAGGCACTGTCCTTACAATTCCTGGATGCCAGCTGATAGCTGGCACAGCCCCAAAACCATTCCCAATTGGCAGTCTGGATGCAGCACCTTCCCTTTACAGACTAAAAGAGTTTAATTGTATAAACACAGGTCACGGCTGGCCTCAATTCTGGTAAATGCTCTTGGGCTGCCTTAATTTACCTGCAGAGATGTTGCCTCACCAGAGAAAATGTAGTTACTAATTTAGATGCATGCAGGACACAGCTTTAGCTACAGCCCTTAGCACTAGGGTATGCAAAGTCATTACAGCTGGAACTGGCACAAAGCAGAGACACAAAACACTCCCCCAGTGACCAGGAGGGGCTGTAAAGTGCCTGCTTCATGGCAAAAGTCAGTCTGCAGCGATGGATGTTAGAAAGTGCTCTTCCTTCAGGGGCTGTTCTTCTGCAGCTGCTGGTGGGTAAAAGCCAAGTGCGTGGGTGGATGTATTTACAGCACTGAGATTTACTGCTGGGACAGCAAGCAGTACAACGCAGAGCTCAACATTAAAATGGGAAACAACAGAGCCTTTTTCAGCCCCAGTTGCCTCCAGGGATGAAATGGCCAGGAACATGGTGCAGAAACCGGTTGGAGCCTGCACTTTTCCTCGTAGCCCTTAGAAACCCAAGAGAAACGAGCTTCTCAGTCAGGCTTATTAACTTGGACTCGGCAACGCTGACATGGAGGGAAGCCAGAAAAGAGTTGACTTTTGTTTGTCCAGCCCACAGTGAAGTCAAAACAAACAGTGCCCAACAAGTGGAATCCTAAGCTAGCCCAAAGCAGGATTTTTAGAGGAAAGCGTATAGGTTTCACTTTTGATGTGACATGGAAGGTTCACTATGTAGGCAAAGTGCTCATCAGTTCATTTTACAAGCCAAAAGACCAGGTTTTAAAGAACGCTTTGGTTCTTGACCTCCTTTGTTTTCCACTTCTATAGTGATATACCTGGCCAGAAGACTTATAATGTTCTTTAATATAAACAAAGAGAATACAACTAATCATTAAAAAGAGTTTAATAATCATTAAAAATCAGTCTCGATTTGTATAGTATAGCAAAGAAATATGTCACAGTCAGTGTGTTTTTATGTTTCGTTGAAACATATAGAACTATATTCTACAACTACTTGAAAGGACATTGTAGAGAGGTTGGTGCTGGTCTCTTCTCACAGGTAAATAGAACAAGAGGTAATGGCTTCAAGCTCCAACAGGGTAGGTTTAGACTGGACATTAGGAAAGAATTTTTCACAGAAAGAGTGGTCAAACACTGGAATAGTCTGCCCAGAGAAGTGGTTGAGTCACCATCCCTGGACATGTTTAAGAATCGTTTACATGTGGTGTTGAGGCATATGGTGTAGGGGAGAACTTTGTAGAGTAGGGTTGATGGTTGGACTCAATGATCCCAAGGGTCTTTTCTAACCTCGATGATTCTATAATCTATGATTCTATGAAATCAGGACTTTTTCCCCCTGGTCTCTGCCGACATAGAGGGTAGTCTCCAGCTGGTTGTAGCAGGATCCTATGGTGGCTTGTGGATGTTGATGCGTGTGCTATAAACACCACCTGTAGTCATGTGAGAAATAGGCAAGGTCCCAAAAGCCTGCCTAGATGGCCAGAGCTAGCTGAGATGGATTTTACAGAGGCTGAAATACCACTTAATTCAGCAGCAGCTTAACTTTACATAATGTGAGAATATAAGACCACAGGATGGCCATATCAGGTGCAGTAATCAGACCATCCCTGATGGTAGTTGGTAATAGATACTTGAGGAAAAACATGTAGGAAGCAAGATATGTTTTGAGTATAATACTCCCTCCCTGGTATAAAGCCTTGTGCATGGAAATGGCTTGGAGATTTGTTGAGACAGTGTTTTCCCTCAGATCATGGTGTTTAATAGAGTCTAATGGGCTTGCCCTTTGCTGTGTTTGCTCTCTTGCATCCAGACATGGATGTAAACTGATTATTGTCATCTCAAAGATTTACAGTAACATATCTTGTATCTCCATTCAGGGGGTTCTAACACTGAATACTGGCAAAATGAGAAGTAGGTTTAAGGAGAAGTTCATTTGAATGAGGGAAGCTGGGGTGGATTTGAGGCAATATGAGGGTTGGTGGCTAAGGAGGATGAGTGGGATTTTGAATTTTGTCTCTCCTCTGTCTTTCCTTCTGCTCCCCAGAAATGGCTTTTCCTCAAAACCTTTCTTCCACGTTTGACATCTCTTCCACTGCCACTGGGCCCTTCTCATCAGCAGCTCAGTTGTTTATATAAAAAAAAATGAATTCCATTTGTTGTGTCATTTTATATGGACAGTGTGATTTGCTGGTCTTTCATTGAGCTGGCTTCTGAAATCAGAAATGTATGGCGTTAAGTGCCAGTGTTATTGACTGTGCATATGGAATTGGAGACAGATGTACGCTGCACACACAGGAGTGCTTGTTCCTGCTGTCAGCTTAAGTTTGGTGTCTACGAGTAAAATATTCCTAATGCTGTCATTGTATTTGCTTCTTACATTGTGCAGCAGCTTTAAGAAAACCAGTCAATACTTCACCAAATAGTGGAGAAGGTTTGCAGTACGTGTAATGGATCCCATTGCAAGAACAAATGGGTTACATACTTCACTTTGAGAGTTTAAACAGCAGATTACCCTCTGCACTTGGGTGTATTTCAGTTCGAAATTATTATTTGAATTTTGCTAACACTAAAAGCATGGTCAGGGACTAGGCTGCTATTGTGTTGGGTGCTATACAGATAAAGAAGGAGAATAAACCAGAAAGATTATTTTCAAATGAGTTTTCGTTATTGGAAATCATGTTCTCAGTTATTTTCATCCAATTAGAGGACACAAGCAATGCCATGTAAACTGCAATGCTAATCAAAATAAATCTCTGATTTTATCCCAGCAGGTCACATGACTATAAGAGATGTCACAATCAGCAAAACTCCACAGATAGTTACACCGCTGCAGCACGCGGAGCATGAAAAGGCTCTGAATTATTTATAACAACTGGGCCAGCTTCTCAGTGGGAGAAAACAGGCAGAGCTAATTAACTGATATACCCCCAACTGAATGTTACACTCCATATTTGAGGAATAACTCCAAATAACAGAAATTCAAGTAAATCATAAGCTGTTTTGCTTGCTACAGACTGCTAGCTCAGTATTGCTATCGAGCTTGCAGGAGGAGCGCGTGGCGGGCTATAAAGACCAAGTTGTCTGGGTGGTTTGTAACCAACATGTACACGTGAAATTCTGCACCGGAGGAAAACGGGATGCATTACATTTCCCTTCCTTTACCCCACTACGGAATAAACCTCAAGTGCTGAAATAAAGGCTGTATTTTATAGCAAGTACATCGCTAGGGTCATTAGCTTTCCCATTCGGCTTCATCAGATGGCTACACAGCAGGATACATTCCAAATTTATTTCATAGCTTGTCAATAAGCAGCTGCCTTTTAATAGCTCTTAACTTCATTGACTTGAAAAACAAAATGCCTTACACTCACATTAAACCAAGTGGTCCATCACAGGGATGTCAGCTTTTTCTGGCACACAGGGCAGAGCTCAAAGCGCCCTCTGGCTCCAGCTTTCGCCCTCAGTTTTCTGAACCCTCCTCACCACAGAAGAGAGACATGGAGACCTGCTGGACTGGGAACTATTATACTGAGGAGAAGCGTGGTAAGTCCTGCAAGGAGTGAGGTTGGGAGGAGTGGGAGTGAAGAACTTCAACGTGTCCCCTCTTTAAGTAGGGGCAAGAGGGTAAAGGGCTGAGCTTGCCATCAGTGATTTTATTTAGCATTACTGTTTCAGCAGTCAGCTAGTCTTAGAGTCCCTTTTGCTGGGCCACCTCCTGCATATTCTGGAAATGGTTATGGGTGATTGAGGCTAAGTATTTCAAGGGAGGATGGGAAACTCTCCTCCTTTCCCACCTCATCCATAGACAGGAGAAACCATTCTAATTGTGTGGACCTGCAGGTAGCGCTGGGCTGGGCGGTTGGATTTTCACAAGCACCTTGTCATCTGGAAACTCATGACCAAGGGTCAATACTTATGAGATCAAAACACAAAAACTTGACAGTTTGTTATAAAGGGGCCAAATGGTTGCAAATCAATGACACTACAAGATAACTCTGAAAGGCGCACCTCTCACAGGCACTTTTGAGTATTGAATTGTTTCTCTTTATTGTCCTTCCAGTCTCTGAACTCTTTGAAGACATGGGTTTCTACCCTTATGCAATAAAAAGTCTCTAGATTTAATTTTTCTCCTCATTTTATCCTTCAGAAGAATTGGGGAGATTTGACAGCCCCTGTGACTATTACGTGAGGAATATTTGAATATCAACAAGCAGATTTGAGAGTGAATTCAATTTTCCTTCTGTCAAAAGAATTTGCATTGCTTTTATCAAAAAAGACCTATAAAAACACTAAAATTGGACACTAAACACTAAAAATACTTTATTTTTAAAATGAAATTTCTAAGCCAGACATTCCAGAATAACAACAAAAAAATGGCTTTTGTTTTATTTTTTGTTTTTGTTCAAAATGCTACTTGCCAGATAAGAGTGAGGGTGTCAGGAAATACTACAGCTGTTGGGAGCCAGGGTGATGACTCTGTTTCCTGTTGTGCTTGGCAAGAAGAGGGCTTGAAATTGCATTGGGAGGTTTGAAGTGCTGCCCATTGCTGTACTCTACGGTGCCCAGACCATCAGCATATCAGCAACTGTTCTTAAAAATACAAGCTGATTTAAAGCTACAAGCATTTGTATACAATACAATACAATACATTTAAAAATATGAGCTGATTTTCAGTGCCAAGCCCAGCGTTACGTCTGCTGGTTTGGGAATAACCTACAAGCATCCTCAAAAAAGATAACTGCTTCTGCTAAAAGGGTAAACTTTATTGTGTTCCCCTTCCACATGCCAGTCTGACTGGGTGTGACAAAACGGGAAAGGGACTTCACTGAGAGGTTCAAACTGACAATTTATTTGGACTTCCCTCACAGGTCCAATATGCCACGACTGCAGGTTCTATGTGTACAATGACGATGACACTATTGCAATTTAAAATCAACTCACAGAATACACTATCGCAGCCTACAAATGATCCCGACAAGTAACAAGACAAACCACAAGCGTGCTAGGTATTAATACCTTAAAAGAGTGCACCAATCACAATCTCAGTAGCACGCCATATACCATACGTATGTTTCTTAATCACTTACCCTCTGTCTCAGGTAAGGTCGCTCAATCCCTGGGAAGTTACCCTGTACAGTGTCCTGGACAAGGAGGGGACAAATCTCCTACAGGCCAGCTGTATCGTTGGAAGATTCCCCATTTTTCTCCCCAAACCTTGCGGTTTATATTTCCTGATTAAGTGGGGGTGCAGGATTATGCCTGAGTGGATTACACTGTCTGGGATATTTACCTCTGGTGGTGTCATGGCTAAGTCTCTGCTGCCAATTTGTGATGTCTAGTACTCAAGGTCAGGGAAATAATGGTGGGATGGGACTCAGGGCATTTGTTTCTTAAGGCTCCATTTGGTTTCGGTTCTTATTGTGATGCAATCTTGAGACAACCCCGGGCTGAGCTGTTTTGCAGCTCCCCCAGAGTTAACTCTGCACAGAGAAGACAAAGTGGAGATGAAGCTGAGTCAGATGACAACTCCCTGCATCTCACCTATTGTGTTCTGAAACAACTTTGGTTGGGTGCTCCCATACACTGGGTAAAAGTCAGTGCCTGGGCAGAAACCGTGTAGTTGTGCTAAATGGTGAATCTATCAGCTTAAAACCATATTGTCTCTGTTGGACTTTATTGCTGTGAGATCAGAGCTGGTGTGCAGCTGGCTGCTATGAAGCACAGGCAGAAGAGCTTGGGTTTGTCCCTGAATAGTCAGGCCTCTCTGAGGCAGCTGTGTGGATTTCTTTTGGGTTGAGTTTCACTTGCACGTGCCCAGTTGAAGAGGAAATTTGCATTACAGCATCTGTAACATGCTAAGTGCCTTGATGATGTGTCATAAACACAGAGGGACAGGAAAAACAAAAAAAAAGGAGATTGATAAAAAGATGAAAAAAGAAATATTAGCTTCATCTAAACCATTCTCCTGCTAGCGTTCAAGTAGTTTCCAAATTATTTTCTTGAGTCCCAGATTAAATCACTCCAGTAATTGGCATTCTACCATTTCCATGTGTCTTCTAAAATACAGATTGGAATGGACTGGAATGGAAAAGCATAGACTAGACTAGACTAGAATAGAATAGTTCCAGTTAAGAGGGACCTATACTGATGTTTTAGGCAAACTGCCTGACTATGTAAGGTCTGACCAAAAGTTAAAGCACATTACGAAGGGCATTGTCCAAATGCCTCTTAAACACTGACAGGTATGGGGCATAATATCATTTTTATTGTGATTTTCTTTCTGTGATATATGTAATTTTAGTCTAGATATGATTTTAAGTATTGTGGTTTGCTTCTGTTGTTTGTTACAGGCACTCTTACCCCAGCTAAATAAAATTCACAGAAACCATCGTGTCAAGGGGGCAAAGCTCCACTGACGTACTCTGTAGCAGCTATTTCTCCATAGATTAAGTCACTGTAGAACAAGACTGTGGCTGAGTCACCAGCAAAGCACCGTTTGGCTGAAGTTGTCCCTGAAGTCTCACCCCTTTTCTACGCCAGATGTGGTGGGTCAGGCATCCTCCATCCCACTAATGCAGTTACCCACATCTGCAAACTACATACAAAACGACAACTCCTTCAAAAGCCATTTGCAGTCAGCTGAAAGGCAATAGATGAGGACAAAAGTCTTATTTTTTAAATGCAATCACATGTCCAGCCTATCCCTGCCGTATCCAAGGAATCGGTTATTTTTTTGCCCCACAGATGCAACCCCAAAGACCCAGTGGCCCAGTGGCAGGGGTTTGGGTGAGACCTTGGCAGATACAGAAATGAAGAAATAAACATGAGAGTGTAGCTCAGGACACATATGAAAGCAGAATAGAAGAATTACTGACCAATGCTATATGATTATTCTTTTTGTTGCCTCTAAATCATCACCAAAGATTATAGAGCATCCATTTTTCTTCCAATCTGTCCCTCATCCCAATTTCATTCTACTTATTCTTTCTTATTATACTGTGAATTTTTATCACTCCTTTAAACCAACATTGAATAGTTTTTATCTGAAAGTATAACTTACTCTTATCTATGGATTTATTTGTTGCTGTATTTTATACCTTCCAAAACATCAGCAAATAAAACTCAATTAAGCTTCAAAACCAACTCTGCTGTCTCCTTCCCATGCCTTCCCCCTTGCTCAGTTCTTTTATTCCATTGTTTGTGACCAATCAAGAGACAATTATTATTCTCACCTGACGTAACCAGGGTTAATTTAACTTCTATTTCTGGTAGGCTCTGACAAAACAGGAAGCATACCGAGTAAATAGGCATATACCAAATTGCAACCATTGCAATTCATAACTGTAGGTTACACCAAGTCCTCCCGCTTTGGGAGGGAGAAACCCAAGAAGTTACCAGATGCCCAGGGTGAAATGGGGCTTGAATCTCTCTCTTTGCTTGAAAGCAATTAGTGACTGTTTCTGCTGAACTGGTTGGAGACAACTTAGAAACACACTCATTAAATTTCCACGTAGAAATGGGTGCCGATGGTGGTTTTTTCCTCTGTTATACATTGTGACACAGGCAACACAGGGAGGCATCATTTAGCTGTGAAGTGGAGTTCTTACAAGACCCTGCCAAAGGGAAAAGGATCGTGTCAATATTTATTTGACTTTCCAGCAGCTTGTTAAGTCAGTAGGAGAGCTGAATCCCAAACAAACTCCAATTAGATTTAGTTTCAAATTGAAGGCCTCTTCCTGAACTATCCAAGGGGTAAATTCCACCGGCAGTGGTATGCGTTTCTTTCTTAGGGAACTTTTTAACCCTTTATTATCTATCATTATTCCATTGGTCAAGGCTTTGATGCTATTCATACAGGGAGCTTTTCTATCCAGAGATTTCTTGCATAGATACAGATGAAATGTTTGTTTAAAAATTCCTAAATCTGGGGTATCTTAGCATAAGATAATGCTCACATTGGAAATCTGTGTTCCCAAAGAGTATGGTCAGTTGTTGCATAGATGGTGACAAGTGTCTTGGTTCCAAAGGCCCCTGCAGCAGCATCTTCAGCTGGATTGAATGGGACTTGAAGTAACTGAAATCCCTCCGTTTATGGGCAACTTGAATTCAAACCAGAGAAGCCCTATAAAATTTTCTTTTCTGGTCTTGTAAGGGGCAAAACAGCTGTCCTGGAGCCATATTTTTGCTGCATGATGCTTGCATGATGAAGAGGAAGATCAGATCTCGAAGGAAGAAACCAAGATGAGACATCTGCTTTCTGGAGAACTTTTGGAGCTTTGATGGCAAGTGTAAGACATATTAAGCTCCTCTTCTCAACTTGCAGATGGTGTGGGAAAGGGATCGGAACCCAAATGCATTTTCTTTGGAGACCACTGTGAATGAATTGCAAAGAAAACAGTCAGGGAAAAGAGAAGAAAGAGAGCAAAGAAGCAAGACCCTGCTCCTTGAAGTTACTCCCCGGGAGAACTTTCAGGATGAAAAGCTGCCACTTTGCTAGAGCAGGTAGAAGAAATGACACTCTTCATTTGTGTATTAGCAAGACAACCTGAGCACCCCCTGTGGAAAATAATAATAATAATAATAAAATAATTCAGATCTGCAGTTGTTTTTTCTCTTCCTGTCTGTCTTGACACTGATTTCTTATTATGTGCACTTCAATAGTAAAAAATATTCCAATGAGAATTTCATTGCCCACTGCCTAAAAAATTATATTTTTGAATCATAGAAAAAAAAGCATAGAATCATTTAGGTTGGAAAAGACCCTTGGGATCATCGAGTCCAACCATCAACCCTACTCTACAAAATTCTCCCCTACACCATATCCCCCACATCTAAACGACTCTTAAACACATCCAGGGATGGTGACTCAACCACCTCGCTGGGCAGCCTATTCCAATGCCCGACCACTCTTTCTGTGAAAAATTCTTTCCTAATGTTCAGTCTAAACCCACCCTGTTGGAGCTTGAAGCCATTCCCTC
>JAOQGH010000012.1:149700301-149751335 GCA_025769975.1 Gallinago jamesoni
GGCCTCCCCAGTGCTGAGTACAGGGGGACAATCACCTCCCTACTTCTGCTGGTCACACTATTTCTAATACAAGCCATCAAAACTACCTATGTTTCATTCCAAAACCTATTTTGTTCCCTTGAAGGGTTAGTTCTAAGTCCTTTTGAAAGTAAAATTTAGCCATTTCAGCTACATGGACCTTGCATCACAGACTGAAGCCGTAAGGAATAGCCCTCATGTTTACATGATGGGCACTTCAGACTCTTACACTAAATACAAACCAGGGCTCTATATACAAACTTCTCTTTCTTGGCCTTTCATTTACATTATTATATCGAAGCTACTACTAAAGAGCAAAACCTGTATTTCTTTTGGGATGTCCCCACTTTGTGATTTAAGACAGCTTTACTTTACTCCAGGAGCAAGTATTTAAAACCAGGTTGAAATCCATTTATTTGAAGTGTGCTTGTGGAGATCGGTTTATTCTGTTCCCTTTCTGGGAACACAAATAGAGAATATAAACCACCTGGGAAGAAGATTTCTATTGATAGCTTCATTTCACAGTCCTCTTGCAATAAAACCAATTTTTTTTATAAATCAAGAGAGGTTTTTCATGAATTATCCAGTTCATGTGTTCAAAATTTTAGATGTGTAAATAAACAGATCAGGAGCCTTCATCTCTTCATGCCCTTCATATTTTTCTTTTCCACCTCTGCCATTTTCTTGCCTACAAATGCAATTACTAAAAGAGCCTTACCAAAGAGCATTATTTTCTCAAACTTCTTATTTCCTAAGAGAAAATTTCCTCATAATGTCATGTTCAGAGTGAAGAAGTTACTGTACTTTCCTCCCCTTTGGACAGTGATTTGTGATGCGGGACAAATAGGGAAAAGTAATATGATATAAGTCTTTGTGGAAGGCAAAAAAGACCTGTGATCCTGGCACCCATCTGGTAAATCTGAATTCAATTTAACAGTTCTAGCTATTGCCTGTGGGAAGCATCAAGTTGAATTTTAGCTGCCTGATGGAATTAAAACCCAGGTTACTTGCTCTCTATGGTTATTTTAGCATAAGTTAAGAATTTTTTTCTTCCTGATAACATTTACGACCTACAAAAATTCATCTCTGGCACAACAAAACAGAAGAGAGGAAATAACAGGGTTTTTCCAGCTCTTCTCTGGGGCCAAGTCATTTTTCCTAAAATCACCTTCTACTTTTTGGTACATTTGTTTCCTCCACAGGATTTTTGTCCCATCCTTCAGTGCTGATTTCCTTGAAATATTGCAGAGGCTGGTAACCTCTCTCTTGTCCTCAATCTGCATCCCCTTCATCCCCAACGACTTGCTACAGCTGGAGATGGACTGACTCCAACCCTCAAAACACCGACAAAGCATGACACGAGTCATTTGAAAGTTGGCTGAGGTCTAGGACTAGATGAGTCAATATATTATCACAAGATGGACTCGAGGTACCAGGATAGAGCCCTGATGTAAAACCTGGGCCAGAATAACAGCAGACCAGATAATAAGAAAGAAATGCAGTTGAGTTGCAAAATTCCTGAAGGGAATTCCAGGGACTAAAGCAGCAGTGAAAATGTACAGAGAAATTTAGCTCCCTACTTTACCAAATTACAAATTTGCAAAAATCAACATTGAAGTCCATTCACAATTATCTATTTTTTTTTCCCCAGTTGATACTAAAGTGTTTAATCGGAGTATACTGCTGCTTATTACCTTGAATGCTGTAAAGATTATCACTCTCATTTGCAAGGTGAAGGGAACCTGTCCCAATGAGGTAGCATATTTCTACAAAGCTAGGCTGGAGTCTCCTACCCCGTGGAGAGTAGAAGTCAGCAGAAATTATTTGGTTTGTTTCTCTAATTGGCCATTGCCACACTTAATTTTCATCTTGGTGACTGACTGCTTCTCTGGGCTACAGCACAGGAAGCCACCTGCAAAGAAGAAGACTGAAGGGACTTGGAGAAGATTATTATTTATTTACTATTTACTCAGCACCATATATGAAATGAAGTTTTTTAGTAAGTAGGAGAGAAATAAATATCTCCCTGCTCTGAGCTACTTTGGCTTAAGCTGATAAAATGTAAAACTGCACCCACTTATTATTTTTTTTGTTTGTTTTGGCTGTTGTGTGACTAGGTACCACATTCCAGAGCATCCTCTGGTGCCTGATTCAGCAAGATGGTAATAGTCTACTCGTGCTGTTGGCCGGTGGGATTTCTTTTCCAGTTTGCATGATGGGGCTGACAGCTCTGGGCCAGGGACTTGCTGTGCACATGTAGTGAAAGACTGCGATAGTTCCCCAGAGTCCTGTGGATCTGGGAACAGAGGAAGAGACCAAGGCAACCATCAGAAGGGAAACTAATAATAACAGCAACAATGTTTCCTCAGTGAGGTGTTTCGGGATCTCCGCTGACGTGTGCAGGTAAAGTCTGCAATGTCAAGACTGAGTCCAATGGAATATTTTTTCGGACATGCTCTACCGTGTGCTAGAAGATAAAATTTGTAATTTATACATATGCATATATAGAAGTGGATGCATTTGTATGCTGCATATGCATTACCCTGCACATAAATAGTTAGTGTGCATGTTCCTATCTGAGTAATAGAGAGGATCAAGCCTTGACCCTGCATTTCCATGCTTAGGGCAGCTGGGTTGTCCCATGAGCCACTGGTGATGTTCGTGGGAGAGCACCAGGACCTTACAGAAAGCCACCTGAGGTGTTCCCAAAGACCAGAAATTCATCCACAAATCGAGATATCAGCAATGCTTCAATCAGACACAAAGCTAGTCTGACTCACAGCCATTCAAGTCTCTGATTTGTGCCTGCTACTATTTTGGGCCCTCATTTTGGGGGAATAGTTCTTCTTCTGCACTTGCAAAGCTGCTTCCTTATCATTCAAAATTCTCCGTTGTTCTGCAGCCCAGGAAACTTGACATCAGGTTGTTTGTCAGCACATTACACATCTTTCATCTCCAGATAAACAATAACTTATGCCTGGTCTCCATCTTTACCTGTTTGTTGTTTGTTAAGTACTCAGTCTATTAGATTTCCAGGACTGTAACTTTTGTTTTATTTGATGCACAAAGACTTTGTCCCAGGATCAGGATTCTGAGTTAGTGCAGATAATTTCTCTTTATTTTACCTGCAATACAAAGGATAAAAAAAGGATTTGCCTCAAGGCATTTATTGATATTGAAGTTTTCTTATGATACAGTTTTTCACTGTTTCTCCACAGCAGTGTATTGGTAAACTCCAAATGTTCCAGATAAATGAATTACATTACAGTAGAGCTGCAGTTTCCAGTTCTGCTCTTGCCAGCAGGTAGAGGAGCTGTGGATATTTCCTGATGTGTTAATTTTGCTGTTGGAGATAATTGGATGTCTTGGTTTCAGCTGGGTTAGACTTAATTTTCTTCCCAGTAGCTCCTGTGTTTTGGATATAGTATGAGAATAACGATAACACCTATTGCTTTAGTTGCTGTTGGGTAATGCTTATATGCAGTCAAGGACTTTTCAGCTCCTCATCTGGCCTGCCGTCAAGAAAGTGGTGTGCATCCAAGAAGCTGGAAGAGGATAGCACCAGGGACAGATGACCCTGACTGATCAAAGAGATATTCCATACCATGTGGTATCATGCTCAGCATACAAAGCTGGGTGAGGAAGAATGAAGGGAGCACTTTTGGAGTTAGGGCACTTGTCTTCCCAAGTCACCATTACGCATGATGGAGCCCTGCTTTTCTGGAGGTGGTTGAGCACCTGCCTGTCCATGGGAAGTGGTGATTCAATTTCTTATTTTGTTTTGCTTCTGTGCACGGTTTTTCCTTTACCTATTAAATTGTCTTTATCTTAGCCCATGAGTTTTCTTTCTGTTACTCTTCTGCTTCTCTCCCCTGTGCAACGGTGGAGTTGAGTGAGGGGCTGTGTGGCGCTTAGTTGCCAGTGCGGGGTCAAACCCTGACACTGGGAAATAACTCTCTTTCCTTCTTCAGCAAGTGTCAGTGAAATAATTCTCTAATTTCACCAATTTAAAAAAAAAAAAATATTGGGTTTTGTGGCATCAAATAATAAATTTTGCCGTAAAGTGCTAAATATTTTTTCAAAGCATGCTATGTTTTTTCAGGCACTTGAAAGTACACGCTTTCTTTTTTCCTGTACATTTGAACATGAGGCATTCTTCCCTCATGCATCTCCCATGATATACCACAAAAAAGTGTCCTTTTACCAGCCCTCCACTCTCTTTCACGAGAAGAAGGTCTCTCCAAATAGCAAGCACTGTGGTACCTCTGGGGAGATACAGCCCAGTGAAGAGCTCCTCCACTCTCCTTCCACCATGGTCAGACAACTTCTTCTGCAAGGCATCAGCCTAGCTCAACTTTCTACCCAGACCCCATTTTTCATAGGGGTATTTTCAGCCAGGCTTATCTATTTTAAAAGCTTTCTGCTCAGCTATCCAATATGGATTTCTGAGTCGGCCTAAAATTCTGTCTTGGCATATCCCCAAGGTCAAACTCTAGGTCTGGAGAGGGAGAGAGCAAGAGAGAAGGATTTGGCCCCAGAAACTTAGGAAGATTTTCAGTCAGTCTCCTTTTTTTCTTTCCTGTCATTCTGCTGCTTTTGCTGCCGAGTAAATTGAGCAGAAGATTGTCTGAGCAGACAAGCACAAAGTCCACCCTGCTCATAACAGAAAGATTCACATTGCCAGCCTTCCAATGCAGGGGTCCAGACCCCACGTAAATGGGGTTCCGTCAATGAAATCATTAGATTTTTTAAAGAATTTATTACAATAGGGATATTCAATTGTTTCTTTCTACTTTGTGTCTTTCTTGGCTTTTTTTCTCAAACAAAGTGGAAGAATCTTAAAGATGAAAGCCATACGCAGTTGTGAAATCCTAGGCAATTTTGTGAGAAATATGATCAGATCACAAAAGGGGTTATTCAGAGGATGTGGTTTCAATTTTGTTTTACTTGTGAGATACAGAGCTTCAGAGCAGACTGTTTGGCTCTATTTCCTTTCCTTTACCAGGGGTTTCTTGTAGGCAAGGTGATTGCTTAGCTCTTTGATTAGAATTAAGGTATCGGCCTGCTTCTGATTGATCTTCAAAGGAAAAAAAAACATGCAGCTTTTCAGCCCTTTGCATCAGATGTAAATTCAGAGTCAGCAGTAGAAGAGAGACATTGAGAAAGCTGGGAAAAGATGCTGCACACCTAATTACAATATTAACCAGTGAAATATTAGCAAATTTATTGGGCTTTTTCTATTTAAAAAAAATTAAAGGAAGTTCATTATGCTCTGTAATCCTGCTTAAATATTCATCATGTTGTTAATGAACCACATTCATTTTTAAAATGTTCAACCTGAGACGCCGTCTAACATGATTTGATAATAATATAATTTCTGTATAACCATAAAAGGGACAAGAACAGTAAAAATAATTGTATCTCTAAACATCCTACCCAGTTTTCTCCTGACTAATGAGCAGCTGTTTTTCATTAGCAGCATCATTTTATCTCTAGCCTATCAACCTGCACAGCTGGGCATATTAGAAATAGCTCAGTGCACTGTAGAACGTATGTTTCCTAAATTGCAGAAACAAATGAGAATGAGGTATTGGAGCTTTTTAAAAAAATGGTTCGGGGCTGATTTCTTTCACGCTATGATTCACCATGTTGTAATAGCTGGAGGCTTGGTGTGGGAACGGGATAACACTGCTTTGCCTGCTGTAGAAATACAGAAAAGATAGTTCCTACCCAGCGAAGTGGGAACTCTGCACTATGAAAAGCAGAAGCCAAGTCACAGGGAGCTGAAACCCTTTGCTCAAGGTTATGCAGCAAATGAGGAGCAACAGCTAAAGCAGAAGTTGTTGCATGTGCCTCTCCCAGGCCTCTAACCTCTCCACCACCCTGTATTCACCAGCAATTCAGTTAAAGGAAAACTAATGGGCAAGTTTGGATTTTGAAGGGTGTAAAACAAAACATCTTGCAGCCTTCCAGGGAGTTACAAGTGGAGCCCAATAGATTCAACAAAGTAAGATTTTTTTATAGTTCTCATAGTCTAATTTGGCTCCTGTGTTGCAAAAATATAGAAACAAAGCCTAAGGCCAACTTGAGTTGACAAAAGGTAATTCTGAAAAATAAAATTTAGGAGACCCTACACCACGCTTACTTATTTTATTTATATTTTATTTATTTATCCTTTGCCTTCTTCAGGAACTGTAAGAGTGTAGGCTATTCTCAAGGCAGCCACGGGGGATATTATGCCCATTGGCAGATTGATCTGAAAAAACAGGATGACAGGTCTCTTTCCATTGCTGGCCTCCCTCAGTCCAAATCAGCTCAAAAAACCTCAATTTCTGTTTTAAAAATTGGCTACAGAATAAAAATTACCAGGTGAAAGAGGCTCTGGAAAACATGAAATAATAACAATAATCAAACAAACCCTGTCTGGTGTTTCTGTTGTGGATATTACAATGGCAGGAAAGGAACTGGCAAGAACACGGGTTTTCATGGAGCACTTGCCTTCCAATTTTGCAGAAATGCAAGCAGGAAAGATTCAGTAATGGATTGCATTGTATGTGCTTTATTGGCAAACACCGTAGAACCCCTGTTTGTTGGTTAAAATGTTACTAAATCCTCCAATTTAGATGGTCTGAGTAGTTTGCTGTATTTGATTTTGGTAGTAACAAAGTGCAGAACTAAGCTGTAATACCACTAAAGCCATGGTAATATGATGCTAAGTGCTGATGTATGTTTGATTTCTGTAACCAAAAGGAACTATACCCGGGTGTATTAACCATTGGCTAAGCGATGCTTAGAAAATGAGTATCTAAATAAACCAAATAAGGCAGAAAAAGAATGGTCTCTGATGTTTTCCTCAGATGTTGTCTCTGGATATCATGATGTCCTGCTTTTACCAGGCTCTTAGGAGAAACAAATTGTAAAATTGTTTTAAATTTCAACTATAAAGTATACCCATTCCTTTTTGAGGTATAAACTGATGATTAATTTTCTTTATAGTAGTTTGTATGGGATTACGTTTTGGATTTGTGATGGTTGATAACACGGGGATGTTTTAGTTAGTCATGTGCTGTGCTTACACAGCATCAAGGCTTTTCCTGCTCCTTATGCTGCCCTGCCAGCGAGTAGGATGGGGCTGCACAAGAAGGGGACACAGCTGGGACAGGTGACCCCAACTGACCAAAGGGATATTCCATACCATATGACATTGTGCTCAGCAATAAAGCTGAGGGAAAGAAGAGGGAAGCGGGGATGTTTAGCCTTAGGAGGTTTGACTTCTCAAGTCACCGTGAATGAAGTCTCCTGCTTTCCAGGAGATGGCTGAACATCTGTTTGTTGATGAGAATTACAGAATTAATTCCTTATTTTGCTTTGCTTGAGAGCACAGTTTTTGCTTTAGCTATTAAACTGTCCTTATCACAGCCACCAAGGCTTCACACCCTTCCAATTCTCTCCCCCATCCCACCAGAGGGGAGGAGCGGCTGTGTGAGGCTCAGCTATCTACTGTGGTTAAACAATACTCTGGTTGTCACACCCAGGTGTGGAACTGTGTATTTCTCCTTTCTGAACCTCAAGAAGTTTCTGCTGGCCCAATTCTCAACGTTTTCAGTGACTGAAACCCTATTTAGTGAGTCAGTCATGCCCCCTAATTTCATAACATCTATAAAGTTGTTGAAGGTGCATCTGGTGCTTTCATCTTGATCGGTGATAAAAATGCTGATCAATATTTCCATCGTGGAATATGGTGATTGTTACTAGGTAAGACCTTGTGTGGAGTAAGATGTAGGTAGGGAGGATGCCTCCTCTGTCCCTCCTTTTAATTTTTATTTACACTTTTAATTACAGTGACAAAGCAAGGCGTTATTCTGCAATATTTAGTTCCAGAATAAACATGCTATTAAACCTCCCTATTAAAAAAAAAAAAAAAAAAAAATCTCTGATATCTCTGCTTCTCACTAACCCCTCTTGCTGGCTGCTTGTTTATCGCAGCTCAGTATGTGAAGTTATGGTCTCACTATTTACTTAATCATTTCTTGGTATCCCTATCTTTAAAGACAAATGCACTTAAAGAAGACCTTGAAACAGCTCTTGGTGCTTTCACTCAAAAGTATAATGTACTTGTCTCCCTGTATACTCCTTGCTCTAGGAAAGCAATCAAAATCTTATTATACTGAGTTAACTACCAGCTGCCAGCTTTGTTGACCTTGTTTGTTTGGAAATTAAAAGGCAGACCGTGGAAGAGCTGAACCGAGTAACCTGGTAGCCCAGAGAGACACACAGAATAGAGATGTTCTGCTTATTTACAGAGGCATCAGGCAGATTACACTCCACTTAGGCACCAATTTTGGATGGGAGAAGCATTTGAAATCGGGAGAGAAATGCAGGAATTTTATATTTACATGTGCTTTGAAAGAGCAGCACGGTTTTCTTTTCCTTTTTTTCCCAAAGAATCTATGAAGCTGGGTTTATGCTGGGCTTCATTAGCAACCACTAGCACACACATATATAGGGATCTATATATACATTCTGCTGCTAGATGGTAATAGTTAAAGCAACGACCACACAGATTATCAGGAGTGCCACAAAGTATTGAACACAGATATGATAAATACTGGCACCCGGAGAGATGCAACACTGTTTTTTGAGAACGGGAAACTGATGATGTAAAAAGAAGAAAAGATTTAAGGAGGTAATTAATCACAGCAAAGCAGAATAGTAAAGAGCTCCAATAAATTAACCATGAAGTAAGAAATTACCTTCTGCATTGTGTGGGAAAGAAAGAGGAGGAAGTTACAATGATTTACAGCAGAGAATCCACAGCTTCTCTCAAAAGGAAATCCAAATGCTGTGGTGGACCAGGTTTTTGTTTTAGGTAGAAATTTAGCCATTCTGCCTACTATTAGTTAACACTTTGTTAACTTTGAATATGGGACGTGGACCTGTATGAAGATAGTCATCATCTCTTAGGCTTGTGCTGATTCCAAATATTGCTGCACTCACAGTTTCAGCATTCGTTCCCCCTGATAAAACAGGGTCCTGATCCTTCTGTCATTGTTCAAGTCAATCGGGGTTATTTCCATGGAATTGGTATGAGGAAAAGAGCATTAATTATCTTTTTGGTGTAGGCCCACTGTACTCTTCTGGAGTACTGCTCTGAGACCTCCCTGGTACATCCCTGTCCCAGGAGCTCGCTGCAATCACTGGTCCCTTCAGGGGATTAATTTGGCTGAAGTGGCACAGGTTAAAGCTGTGAGGTGAATCAAATCATATAATGTCAATCTTTATCCTCTCTTTTTTTGAATCTTACATTTCTTTTACTGTAGAGCAACAGGAGTCCTTTATGGAGCAGGCCTGTACAGGCCATAACTCCACCCTGCACTGCTGTAAATTTCTTTCTGCCCATCGGTTCTTTCCTCTCTCCGGTCACATTCATCCTATTAAATGTGGAATTCAACACATGAGCTGGAATCTGATTCCCTTTTTGGTCGGAGAGGTCTAATTGTTACAGCTATGGTACAATGAAATGCAAAATATCCTGTTTTAAAGTTGATTAACTGCACCTTGAAAGGGCATATTTTTCTCTCCATTGCTTTATCAAAGGAGCATGGAATGACAAGATCAAGTGTAAATAACTATATTATATACATGTAAAGTTATGTTACAGTTTAACTTGCAACATCAGCTTTTCCCATCCAAAGCATCCTCTCCTTATATCTGCTTCTCTCCAGATTACTTAGGTCAGTGGAAACTGGGAGCATTTCCATCCCTGAAAAGTTATCACTTGGCAAGGTGAAGAGGTTGATGAACGTATTCCAAGATGACAGGCACCATTTGGAGAAAGCAGAACTGTCCTGTGGAGGAGAGGAAGATGGCTCATACCTAAAGATAGAGGGAAGGAAATGAAGCAATGTACCACAGAATAAAATCTTTCTGGAATAGCAGTTTCTCCTAAATATCTCTGAATAATATTTTTCCAACTGAAACTCAGAATACTGGCTAAATCCTCTTTATAACTCCCACGCTAGATTTTTCTTTTAGATAAGTAAAAACTTCTATACAGGAAAAACTCAACGATTAAGAATTACAAATGTACTGAATATGCAGTATTTTGATGCAAACATTTTTGCAGTAAAAGGGCAGGTGTTATATTAAATAGTGTTTTAATCTGATCCCCATGGAAAAAAGAAAACAAACCTCTAGAAATATGGCAAATCTTTCATTTTATAGAAATGTGTGAATTCTGGTGAATTACATGGTTGCAAAAACTGCATTCAGATGCTAATACAGCTTGGGTTAAAGCTAAGAACTGCATCCTGCTTTACAAGTTTACATGGAGACTGGTTTTCTTGTGACCTTCAGAGCTCCTTACAATATTTGAGTACAAGACTCCAAACCTCATCACTGGTGGGTTTGTCCAGTGATATGTAACCAGAGGTGGTGTCTGCTCAGTCTTGGCTGGAAGAATTGCTTGTATACCTATGAGGACTGAAATTACCAATTAATCTACTCATTATTAGAGATAATTCTGTCTTTTTGCTTTCACCATGTATGTATTTATAGCTATAGCTGTATCTATCAGATGGATAGTTACCTTAAGCAGTGATATGAATGCTCCATAAAAGATCTTTCTAAATGGATTATATTAAAAAGCAGACTTATTTATGATCACTTTTTACACCATGTTGCCTGCATGGCTTGCTTAGCTTCCCAGAAATTCAATTTTACTGGGGGAAAGATTACATTTTAAAAATATTTTTAAAAGTTGTTCAGAATTGGAACAAGATTTTCCTTTAATAGTTTTAGGGAAATTTCTCCCGGAGGGTGCATAATGAAGCCCATTCATTAACACACCATTTGCTGTCACAGGAGTGCATCAGTGGGACAGTGTGTTGTATACATACTGAGAGTCTGAGACCTAGGTCCACTCCAAATATCAGTCTCAGATGTTTAGAAGAAAACTGTCAAGAAATGATCAGAGAATAACTGCAGTTATTCTCTGCAGGGACCCTGACATGGGAAGTCCTAGGTGTGAACTGCCACTTGCAGTAACGTAAATGCCAGCATTTTCCATCAGCTTTTACTAGCGTGTGAGGTGTTGTTCACTAAGGGAGCATGTAAAGACAGCTGGGAGGTGGCAGAATGAGGAAGAAATAGAACAAGGACTCACAATCAGCATTTTTAATGGTGTTAACTTCTCACACCCCTGCTAATCTCAGGAACCCACTGTGCATACAGTGGCAATGACAGGGAAAGACAGGGAGATCCCCCTAAGCTGAAACCCCTTCCACCACGGGCTAAAGGAGTTCACGTCGGCTCACAGTTATCTTTGGAGAGTACCTGTTAAACAATGACAGTTTGATGGTGGATTTAGTGTCAGCTTTTCCCATCCAAGGCACCCTCTTCTTGTACCTGCTTCTCTCCAGATTACTTGGCTCAGTGGCTGCTGGGGGCATTTTCCATCCCTGAAGAGTTATTGGTTGGAAAGGTGAAGAGGTCAGTGAATGTATTCTATTTTATTTTTTTCTGTTTTCCCTTCTCTGCCTTGTCAGGTATTCAAAACTGAGACTGGCAGAGGAGGGTGAAGCAGGCAAAGGAAGACTGAGAGCCATGATGCAACCTCTTGAAAGGCTTGGAAATGCTGTCCGTAAGTAGCAGTATTTTTCATTGACCTCTTATTTGCTCTCTTTGGGTTTTGGTTCCTAATCACTAGCCAGAAAAAATGATCAAAATTCAGGAGGCAAAATGGATCTGATTGCAGCATCAACTGTGAAGCTGATTGCGAGATCATCATGAAAGCCTGGGTGGAGAGTGACCTGCCACTACCATGAAGGCTCTGACCTGCAGACTACGGAAATCGCTTGGAGGGAGATCGTATTTTTGAAGAGTTAGTTGGAGAGGTCAACAATGAAACCTCTCTTCATTAGTCCTTCTTTGTACTTGTCTGTATGATTCCCCACCACAGTGGAACAGAATGTAAAATCAGTGATATCCAACCAGTGACATTCCCAATGAGACCACAGCAGCCAAAATCAACCAACCACTAAAGAGGTTCAAGCACCTCCCCAGACATGCAAATAGAGGGAAAAAATGCATGCTAAAAAGACAAAAAATTTTTTTGGTTGAATCATCCTGGAGAAGAGAAGGTTCCGGAGAGCTTATAGCCTACCTTATAGCCCCTTCCAGTACCTAAAGGGGGCTACAGGAGAGATGGGGAGGGACCTTTTATCAGGGAATGTAGTGATAGGATTAGGACAAATGTTTTTAAACTGAAAGAGGGGAGATTTAGATTAGATATTAGGAAGAAATTCTTTACTGTGAGGCTGGTGAGACATTAGAAGAGGTTGCCCAGAGAAGCTGTGGATGTCCCGTTCCTGGAGGGGTTCAAGACTAGGCTAGACAAGGTTTTGATCAACCTGGTCTAGTGGAAGGTGTCCCTGACTAAGGCAGGGGATTTGGAACTGGATGATCTTTAAGGTCCCTTCCAACCCAAACTATTTTATGATTCTATGAATGTGTAAGTAACTTGCCATTAAAATTTAACTAAAGATAATTTTCAGGCTTTTTCTTTTCATTAAAAAAAAAAAAATATCAGCTGGAGTCTATTTGTTTGTTTGGGGGGGTTGGGTTTTTTTGTTTGGATATTTTTGGGGTGGTTTTTTTTGATTGGAAGTGTCCGACAAACTCTGGTCTTGCTAGCTCCTGAAGTCAGTCACCTGGAGACAGATGCAGGCTTTTGAAAGAGCAGTTCTTATCTCCATCTCACAAACCAACGCACAGAGTCTGCAGTTGTACAGATTGTGTGGGAAGTTGAAGCACTTACTGAACCAGTGGAGGAACTGCTCTTCCTGCTGCAGATGTGCACATATTGTCTACCTTAGATATGCTCATAAAGGCTTGCATATGCTTTTTAACTAAAAGCTCAGATGGGTGGAACTTGTCTGCTTTTAACAGTATTTTTGCAGGCTTAAAAAAAAATAATTCAGTTTTACTGTTGCAACTGAAGTGACAGATGGTAAAAGAGCAGGAGGGTTAACAGGAAGAATATTGTAGGAGTCTGTGCAGATATAAATTCTTAGCTAATAAATAATGTGGAGGCAATAATGCTTGTGAATATGAAAAAAAAAATATCTAGAAGCAAGCTTGTTAATATCTCTCTTCCTTTTAATAATGATGCCTAAATGTAACAGAGCACTTTTTGTAAGTGTATTTGATGGAGGAATCACTATGTGTTGCCATGGTGTTGGGTTTTCTTTTCCAGGGCAGAACCATATATTTAAAAAAGAAACCTTTACCTTGTTGCTATGCAAACACTACATTGTGTTATTACATCCCCAGAAAGTAGCACAACAATATTGCAAGAAAATCAATATCCTGATAAGATAAATGCTTCTTTTCTTTGGCCTTTCACTCAAACGCAATGCTGCAGTAATACTTACATCTGATGAATCCTCCGGAGGACAGGCTGAAAAATTTTCAGTGTGCGTGCCATTTATGTAAAAAAATTACCTGCCAATATCCTACCCACAGCTCAAACCCAGACTCCAACCCTGTGATAGAAAGGGTCACTCCCGAGCAGCAAACATTAGTTCATACTTGATGGGATTTTGCCCCAAGTGGTTGGGAATCATCTCTTGTTAAAAAAAAAAGACCAAAGGTCCTTCTTAAGTGCTGTGTTTACACGGGGCTGTGCAACAGCTGATGATTGTTTTGGTATCTGGGACCCCACAAGGCAGTGATGTGGTTGCTACCATATCCATCATCTCGGGCTTCCCCTGCCATCAATACTGGAATATGTGCTATGCCACTGAGCAGCTGATTCTGGACAAATCCTTGTGCCTTTTTTCCATAGCCCAGTTCAGCTGAAAGATAAAATTAATGATAAGGGCTTATACAGCTTTTACACTAGCTTATATATGAGAGATTTATAATGCTATATGTGACTGACGCCTGGGAGGCCGGTGGCTTGTTAAAGTTCCTGGAATGGAGGATCACTGGCTGAATAGGGTCTGTTTAAGCAAATGAAGTTGAACCCCATGCTCATTCAGACTCAGTTTGATTATTGTGTCTTTAAGCCTGCTCAGATGAGAAAAGCCTTTAGCCTGTGGGTTGGTCCAAATTCTTAATGATCAGAATTTGTTGAATTATCAGAATTTGTTGAATATCATCAACAGAAGTTGATGTACAGTATTCATACTGAGAAACAGATTTAGCAGAGATACAGAAGAACTGTTTCAAACATAATCATAGGATGGTTCTTCAAGCAACATTTTGGGATGGAAATTCAATGGAAGCTGGAGTTTTTCCTCCTTTTCCCCTTTATAAGGTAGAGGGCTATGTCATACCCCATTTGTGACACTACAGAATTATATTCTGTCATAACGTATGTGACAGGGCAGCGTGTCAAAAACCAATTAGCCCAGACACTAATTAAATTTTTCCTCTTGCTTTGCACAGGGACAATAACTGGGCCATGGAAAGAAACAGCCCACCCTGTTTTAGGAGTTAGTGAAAGCAAAGAATGAGATTGCTTCCATAGCCAATCTCCTTCGATGTACTTCATTAACCAATGAACTAATTAGATTCCTTCCTTCTAAAAACACTTTCTGAGAGTCTTATTTTGGCAGTTACAAAGTCTATCATGAATTTTTCAAAGCCTCTTTAACCCATTTAATAATGGATTAACATTGAAATGGTTGAAAAGAATAATCAGTGCTGAAATAGTAAATATTGAGAAAAAACTCATCAGCCCTCAAACTTTGAAGTTTATGTTTCATCCAACTCTATTTTTTTTCCTGCAGGGCAAATGTTTTCACTGTGAGGTTCTTATTTCTTTTTCACATTTCTCTAAAGTGTCTTTTCAGACACATCATCAGAATTGTTGGGCTGCTTATCTGAGTTTAAGTGGCAGCTGTTTTCCTGGAAAAAAAAATAATGAAAAGCTTGCAAAAGTTAGAAATTCAACTTAAGCTTCTAAACCTCGATGTGTTTAGTTCAACTCGCTTTCCAGACAGGCTGTATCTTGCCAGTCCTGAAATGACCTACTGATGAACATGCTCCTTCCAGGGATGGCATCCCAAGGGCCATCCTTTCTAGCAAGTTAATACTAGGAAACTGTTCTTGGAAGCCATTGATTTTAGGATCTCAGCAATTTTGAAGGCAAGACAAGTACACCAATTTCTTTCAGCTGAAAGCTAGGGTGAGGCACAGCCCTGGTATGTCTGGATAGGCTTGTTCAGCCCTGAAGCCAAAACACACATTCTGGGAGCTCTGTGTTAACAGAAATTCAGAAAAGACCTCAAAATGTGACTAGCCCCCCCCCCCATCCCTGTTAAAAACTGAGGGACTGTGAATTCACTGTAGGGTATATAGTGGCATTTAACCCAAGAAGCCAGTTCTTACCATCTTGCTTTTCTTCATTATGATATTTACAGTGATAATATCACCCTGGATATGTCCTTAGACATATGCCATCCATATAATTGGCAAACATGTTTCCAAAGACACCTCCTTCTAATCCAATCCCGACATGATCATTAGGCAAAGAGGCATTTAGTCATGTTGCTGTCTGTTCGGCGAGACAGCTGTAAGATGATACATTAAGTAAGATAGAATATATAAGTAAGATATTAATAAGATAGAATATATAACAACCCAAAGACATAGGGCAATGTCTCTTACTGGAGGTGATGAACACACAGAAAGGTCTAACAGCACCCAGCCCTCTCTTTCTCAACTTTATTAATCCAAGTAGTATCTGTTTCATTGCTGAATATACAACATATAATGTTGCTTCTTTCCTTCTTTCTTTTTTTTTTTATTTTTTTTTTTTGGGGGGGGGGGTGGTGTTGAGGGTGGTGGTTTGGAGTTACTTTCACTTTCTGCATTTGAACTAAATTAACTGTCTGCAGATAATGAATACCAGAACATGACTGGCATGGTGTATGCTGTGCATTGTGGTCCAAGGAAGGAAAATAACATTTGCACACATTTTTATAGCCATCCCATATTAATCTCTCTGATAATTTCTGCATGCCATTTCTGTAATTCACTATGAACCATTCTATTGCTTTGATTCTCATCCTACAAGCAGTCTGTCTTGAGCAAATTTCCTTTTACAAAGACTGCAAGATGCATAAAGTCTTGGATACCTTCCCAAACTTAAATCATCTATTCAAAAAGACTGTGAAATAAAATTTCTCTTTCTTTCTGTATTTTTAATAAACAATTTAGATCTTGCATGTAAGCTGCCTATAAATTCAAGAGTGAATGTCATGGTCTTGATTCCCAAAACTTACTGGAAGATGAACAATTATCACTGCTTTCTACATTCATTTGCTCTCCAGGACAAGCTCTTTTGGCTGCTGTTTCTCTTGTGGAATTCTCTCTATTTCTTCTATATCATTGATCTCATATTGACTTAATGAAATAGTAGGACGTCAAAAAGAGAAGAACAATTTTCTGAACCCCAGTGCTATATCTATTTAACGTTGTGCCATTGAAAACAAACCTGTCTGAACGTGGCCCAGCAACATTTCTATGTAAAGAAGAAACACTGCAATACATAGGAAATTTCTAAGCACTGTGCACATACAGAATATGCAGAATTTGCAATTTCCTTCTCCTAAGTGCTTGGGTGACTGCATCAAGAGCTTTTCCCCACTGAGTTCTAAAAACTGACAATGACTTCTGAAGAGTGCCTGGCCTGCCTGAACCTTAGTTCTGCTGCTCTCCAAAAAGGCTAGTAACATTTCCTTTCCTCATCAGAGTAAATTCTGAAGTTTTTGATACAACTTTACAGGATTTATTTGTTCCTAAACCAAGCGGATAAACTTTGAATCTATGTTAAACCACTAAAGAATGTCCAGAAACTTGGCAGCGTGGTAAGAAAAACATAATGGAGAAACTGGAACGGAAATAGTACAGTAAGAATTTGGTTTCGAGGTGCTAATTGTAGTACTGCAATATCCAACCTGAAGTTAAGTTGGTGGTTACTAAGAAGCATCCAGTGGAGTGTTTAAGCTGCCTTAGACAGAGGTTTTGAATCACAGAATCATAAAGTACCAGGCTGGGAGGGACCTTATGGATCATCTGGTTCACCCTTCTTGTCAAAGGTATGGTAAAAATTGGTGCCCTGATTTTCTTTTTAAAAACAATACATGTAATTGTGAAACAATCAGATAAATCACAATAAGAAAATTATGTTTGAATTTCTCTTAGGGTTTCCCTAGAGGCCAATTTGGTCATATTTTACTCTACAGATTTCTTTTGTGGAACATCAGCACTTCTAATGATTGTAGCCCAGCAAAAGCCAAGGGGAGGTTACATGGCATTTTCTCTAAGATGGTCAGAAGTGTCATCCAGCAACTACAGGCTACAAACTGCTCTCAGCTACGCTATGCCCAGGAGGAAAAGCTTGCTGCTTCCTGAAAGAAAAAAAAAATTCTCTTGTTACCATGCACAATGTGTCATAAATGATGCACTGTCCTTGCAAACCCAGCCACGATCCAGGTCTGCTAATGAATGCCATGATAATAAAACGACCTGAGTGTGTCTCAACATGCTCATACTGATGTTAGTGAATCCCTGACCATTTAAAATGATCCCACTAGTGAAGCTTTATTTCTTTTTTTCTTATATAATCACTCTGCTGACAAAATTGAAACCTGTTTAGCAAAGTAAATCAAAAACACTGCACAAAAATTAACAGGCTTATGTTTTCTGTCAGAAGACAGGCACAAGAAGCTTCTGATATTCTTGCGTTGTGTATTTCAGCACTGTGGGTAGCAAGTATCCATCAATGGTAATCAAGCTGTTGTAAGGAGTTCCTCACCCACTAATGGATGGCATGAATTTTTACTCTACTTGAATCTGAGAGCTAAAAGCTAAGATCTTATTATAGCAGCCATATTTTTAAAAGTGATCAGAAGCTGAAGAATGAGATTCATCCCTTGTCCCCAAGCAAAAGGACCCTGGAATCACTGAAGCCCTATTTTGCTCTCTGTTATCTTAAGGAGAATATTTCTTCCTGAAATTTGAATGGGTTTATGCTTTGGAGAATAGAATTTAGTACCATGGCTCTATTTACATGACCCTGTGACCATCAGAATGGTAGGAGAGGTACAACAACCCATAGTGCTGCCGGAGAATCGTAATATCACAGTATCAAAGATAAAAATAACTTCCTGTAGTCTGTATTATCAAATAATAGTGAACTCTAATGCCCTGCCGCTTAGTCATACAAAACCTTCCTTATGCTAACTGTTAAGAGATCACATCAAAGCTGCTTTTAGTGTTGTAACGTGTAGCCATCTGGCATCAGGACAAGTGCCAATACATGACTTGCATATTTGTTGGATTGGGGGACAGACACGTTTGACTGTGAGTTGAGCCAATTTTATATTATTATTATTTTTTTTTGTGATGTGTACAAATATTGCTTCTCCCTGCAGCTCGGAGATCACAAGTTGTCACAGAGCTTGTTAACTCTGTCTTCATTCCCTGAATTCTGCCCCTGCTCCGAGCTGTAAAAAGTCTTCATGTTTGACAGGTCAGTAAAAAGCAAAAAAAAGCATCCTGTTTATTTTATAGCTAACTTCATTAGCAAGAAACAGCAAGGACTGAAATACAGGGCTGTAAAAACTCGGCTTAAGTTTGTAACGTAATGTAATTCAAGTAATTAGTCCACTTAACTTTTTAATGCAGTCTCTTGGTTTCCAGAGTGCTAAAATCCTACTTAATGGCTGCTCCACAGTTTTTCATTGGGTTGGCACCCTGGCTTTTGTCATGAAAGAACAGGCCATATCTTAATATCTCTGTTTGTGATGCCAAAATTTGAGCTGGTACATGTTGACATGACACCCACGTAGCCCATTGAAATATGTCACTTTTCACCAGCTGAACCTTGCCACACTTGTCATTAACAAGACTAAAGGAACTTAGCTATTCTACTAGTACACACTGTCTTCACTTTTGTCTAACAGTATCAAAAAATGGACTAAGGAAACAGGCTCATAACTTTATGCTGAATTGCCTTGCACCCGTGTTGTGCAAGTTCATCTGGATGTCCTTAACAGATCTGAAACTTCGATCATTAGATGCAGTGTTCTCATGTGTGTGCTGGGATTTCTGGATTCGTTCTAATTTAATCTGCCTTCCTGGCCATTCCTGGCCATGAGCTGACCTATGATTTCTGGTCAACTGATAACCACAGGCAAATGGCTAAAAACTTCCGTCCCTGCTGGAAAATGTTGGGACACAGAAGGAAAAGCAGGTAGATGCTAGCTTCTGTTGTGGCCATGCATGCAAACATTATTTAGGGAAAATTTCAATAAACTACAAAACCAATTAAGAAATCAATCCACAATCTGAAATTTTGGATCATTTCACTACGATTAGCTAAATTGGATATTTCCCAAAAATTCCATATACATTCCCATTTAGGCAGATAAAGAATTTGAAGACTTGTTTTTCCTTAATGAAGCCTTATTTATGTGTCAAGGCCTTTAAGATTTCGTCTCAGTCTGGAAATCTCATGAGAACATTTTCATGATTCATGTGTTTTATGGCCAGGAACGACAATCATCTGATTTGAGCTCCAGTGTAAAACACATTTTAGAAATCTTCTCTTACAATTTTGGAACAGGAAAAATTAATTTCCCTTTAGAATATTTAGAATATTTTCCCTTTACAATATCAATTAGCATATGTATTCTAAACATGTTGAGGATAACTTTCACATCCTTTTGTTTTCTCCTAAGTTTGTTTGAGACAGCTGATAATGAATAAAAGAATATGTCTGGACATAGTATTGGTTCTTTGAACAATTCTTTCCCTACATAATATTTCAAGAAAGCTGAATTTCTTACACTGTTTACTCAGAACTGTCCAGAAGAAAAAAAATCCATTTTGTGGGGGAAGGAAAAAAAAACAACAACAAAGCAAAGGCATTTCAAAACATTTTATTTGCAATCAGATTGAATCTCGTGGCAATTTATGCAAAGCTTGATAAGAAGTATTAATGTACCCTAGACAACTTTCAAAGACAGAAAACTATGTATCTCCTAATCAGATAAACATTTGATGTATCTGAAAAACACTTAAAAGTGTTTAAAACATCTCTCATAGCCTTTGGAAAATTATGTTTAACTTTTAGACAATAGTTTGTAAACAGTCTGCATGGGATTCATGTCACCTAACTTCATCTACCAGGATGATAGAGCTAAACTGAACTCTCCCTACAGAGAAGAACGCTGTTGTTGCTGTCATGATGGTTCGAAGATATAAGCAAGACAGAGTTTGTAAGGAGAGGTAATATTTTTATTATGGCATTTTATGCAGTTGGAAAAACTTGAACACATCTTTCAGTTGCTCACACTTCTCTTCAGATCTGAAACCAAAGATGGAGAAAGAAATGCACTTCTAGTGGATGATTCATCCCTGCCTAAGATAGATAAATTGACTCATGCTCTGTAGGTGCCTATTCATCTCTATTGACCATAGAAGGATTCTGGTTGACAAGCTAACAGTAAACACCTAACTTTAAGATAGAAAAAAAAAAAGATGGATGACATTGAGTTATAAGGGTTTTCTCATATGAACTTTCTTCTTTCCAGCTTTTCCATTAATTCAGGTGTGTGTTCTGAGTGTAATATTTACAATTAATTTCTTTAGATACTGACAATCCCCTCTGAACTTCAGTCAGCAACATCTTGGTGTCCAGAGTGACTGAATTACCTGTCCCCGGAGAGCAATAGCAGCCTTTTTATTCTCTAAATAATCCAGAGCTCGCCTGGGAAACAGATCTAGGGAGTCTCACAGATTAAAACATCTCATGTTAATACCTAGTTGACTTTAGTTGATGGTAAAATGACAATGTAGTTATTGCTACGGTATGATATAGTAAAAACATTCAGCATATGCTGAATATGTTCTCTTGATCTATCTGAGGTTCTCCGTATATTATCCCATATTTTCCATGACATAAGGATACAAATACCTTTTCTTTTTTGTCTCCACCTGTACCAACTACAAAAGCCAGTACTTTCTGGAGACTAATCCTGAACCATTTTTGGCAGAAGAAGGATGAGTGCTCATACAGGGTGAATAAATGCATCACACCCTAACTGAAGACTTCACTGGTATGTGACATTGAAAGTATGGTCACTGTAGACCAAATGATAAGGACAGAGGTATTGTCAGCAACACTGTCAGTTATTCATTTAGCTGGTCTAGAGGCAGAGATTGATTCTGTTTTTCCCTCTGTGGTGGTGTTAGGCCTTCTGCAAAGAAGAAAGGCAAGAGGATGTACTGGCAAGGCCAAGTAAGAACAACAGAACTTTTATGTGGGACCAGAAACATTAGAAATTCATGTTTCCCAGAAGCATCCTCAATATATGGCTCAGGAACAAACCAGATGTGTTTTTTAGAGGCAGACAAGGCTGAAGGGACTCAGCAGAGATTAGATATTGAAATCCAGCCCTTGAAGCATGGACATCTCTGTTTTGTTTCAGCTGGGGTGTTTTTTACTCCAATAGTTATGACCATTTTCCCCTCTAGTTGTTTCAATCCCTGGTTGCTTACTGGGAACTGACAACAACATCCTCCAAAGTTGCAGCAGTTCTCTCAGAAAATGCTTGGTAACTTCCTTACTCTATTTCAGGTCCCTTCTGGGTATCTTTGCCTGTTCTGGACACGCACAAGAGGGACAAAGAGAGAAGACTAGGGAGCCTGCATGGCTTTGTATGGGACTGAAGAGAGGATTACATATTGCATAGATGCTGCTGGAGGGGAGACAAGCCAAGGCAAAGCAGTCAGTTGTTTTTCCTCCTCGTCTCTCATGAAAGTCAAATGTCTCCACTCTTCCAAGCATGCTCGCTGGTGGGCATTCACTCCAACTGATTAGGTTTATACACCCTGACTAATGTACCTGCTGAGAGAAGCCAAATGCTGCAGAGCATTCTGTGGTTCACTGGAGAGCCAGGCCTGGCATGCCCTGCCCATAGTGGGCCCATTTCTAATTTGCTTAATTTTGTGAACGTTGTGGATAACTGCCGGGTAGTTGCTAAGGGGGTGTGTATATTAGAGGCTGGAAGGAGTAAGGATGAGAAATCTGTGAACAATTAGTTAACTTTGGTCTTGACTCCTTTATAATTAGATAATTTGCTATTAGTGGCAAGGTACCCTGACTGTGGTGGGTTTTTTTTTCGTTTTTCTTTTTACCCTTTCCAGCTAGCTATTAAGCTCTGAAATGGCTGTGTTTTGCTGCTTCTGCAAATTTCCCTGAAATTCAGAACATGTGCTTTGCCAAGTGTTGGAGGGGCAAGTAAATCTATAGGGAAGGTATGCAAATTGTGAGATGCAGAGCACAGCTGTGAGCAGAATGGCTGTGTGGTTACAGCTCTGGCCGCGGGCTCAGCAGGGTATTAATCCTAACCTTACTTCCTATCTGCTTCGTTATTATTGGCACATGAATTAATCACTTCAGGCTTTCTTCTCTACCCAAAGCAGTAGATCCCAAAGTATATATTTTTCTAGCTGTCTTTACTGTCTTCACCTTATTTTCATCCTCTTCTTTTCTTCAGTAGATACTTGTGTTTTCCTCCTTCTGGTACCCAGAATGTAAGCTCTGCCCTCCTACTACCACAGAAATCATAGTGTAAAATTTTTCTGCACTCCCTACAGGCACTCATTACTTCATCTTTCTCCCAGGCACACTATGAGTTCCCCAAAAGGCCCCAGGAGCTGCTGTGGCCTTCTTGTGCCAACTCTCTTGGGACCCATTCTTTAAAATAGGGGTTAATTGTTTTGGCCGGCTCATGACCTTATTTTCCATGGGTCGTAACCTTCTCATGTAGGGACATCTTTTCCTAAGTATGATGACAAAGGCTTTGCATATATTAAATTATTTTATGTAAGTGAAAATACCTCACAAAATATCTCATCTCAAGCTTCATTTAGATAAAATTGGAGTTTCAAAAGTTAATCCTGGGTTGAAGAAACTTACCCTTCTCTTAGTACACTCATTTAAGACTACTAAAAAACACTTTCTTTGTGAAAATTATGAGAAAGTAAGGTAAGTGATGCCCCCCAAAAATGGATAAATGAGAAAAAAATACAAAGAAAAAGCCTTTGGGGTTTCTTGCCCTCCAAATTGGCTTTCATATTTGAACAAATGCATGAAAAATCAATAACTGCAATCAAGTTACCAATGCCCAATCTTAGATTTCCACTGGTATCATTTTAGAAAGTTTCTGCAACTGGCCATTTTAACTCATATGTGGACGGAAAGCCCAGACATAGTCATAAGGAATTACAGACTCCTGATTTATATATGTGCTTCTTACAGCTCATTAAAGCTGAGGGTAAAGCTTCTACCTGCAGAGAAGTCCGATTACTAGAATTCATTGATCTGTCCTTCATCCCTTCATCAACAAGATGAAGGCACAGCTCAACTGTGTTTTGGGCCCCAGTGAAATGCCAACTCCACTCATGTCTTTGATCCTGAACATCAAAGCCCTCCAGAGAATTATTCCTTTCCAGCTGAGGACTTGTTTCCCTGCAGCCCATATGGTTTCCAAAGACTTAAGAGACACATCATTTCTGCGGTAGGGAGCGGATTGCGAACAGGGTTCTCAGGGGCATTTCAACTTCATGAAACTTCTTGCTATGAAACTTTTTGCTAGTCCACAAATCTCACCAGTACCTAATGTAAAGATCACTAACATGATACAAAATAGTTACCCATGGATGAACATGATGTAGTAATAATAGTTGCCAGAAGGTTGAGGGAGGTGATTCTGCCTCTCTACTCTGCTCTGGTGAGATCCCAGCTGCAGTACTGCACCCAGCTCTGGAGGCCTCAGCACAGGAAGGACATGGACCTCTTGGAGCAAGTCCAGAGGAGGCCACAAAGATCTGAGGGCTGGAGCACCTCTGCTATGAGGACAGGTTGAGAGTTGGGGTTGTTTAGCCTGGAGAAAAGAAGACTCCAGGGAGACCTTATTGTAGCCTTCCAGTACTTAAAGGGGGCCTACAGGAAAGATGGGGACAGCCTTTTTGCAGGGTCTGTTGCGATAGGAAAAGGGGTATATGGTTTTAAATAAAAAGAGAGAAGATTAAGATTAGATATATGGAAGAAATGTTCTATAATGAGAGTGGTGAAACTCTGGCATAGGTTTCCCGTGGAGGCAGTAGATGGCCCATCCCTGGGAATATTCAAGGACAGGTTGGATGGGGCTTTGAGCAGCCTGATCTAGTTGAAGAAATCTCTGTTCTTGGCAGGGAGGTTGGAGCAGATTGCCTTGACAGGTCCCTTTGAACACAAACTATCCTATGATTCCATGATTCTGTGATCCCACCCCAATCTTTTATGAACTGTTCAGCACCAGCTTGAAAAATACAGAGATAATGCAATATCTGCAAAATACATAGTTTAATACTTTGGCTAAAGGCATGTTCCACTTGTGGGTACATGCCTGCTTCCAGGCAATATATTTTTTCTGATCTAGACAGATCATTCCTTGCTACAAGGCCTTTCTGCCACACAGATCTGCAAGAAATATATAATCCTTGAAATCAGTAGGTGTGCAGAGCTGATTAAAAGCCAAAGATTCAAGAGAGTCCTGAACTGGGAAATACTGACACTGACTTATAGATCCACGTTGCTGCAAATTTCTCAGTGTCCCAGGGCTCAACTCTGACAAGGTGTCAATGATGCCAATGTCATGATTTGAGTCAACTGCACATTACCAAGGAGGTGTTCTGTTCCTCAGATTTGGCCCTCGGGCAGACAAGCAAGCAGAAAAAAAAAATATTTTATTGAGAGACATCTGTTTTGAGATATTAACTAGTAAATAATGCATAACTTGGGATGATGTTTTAGCACCACAGAGCTGCATAGCTGAATAAAACAAATAAGAGAACCGTGAGGTAAAACTGAGTTTTACACTCTGTTCATTTCGTGCCAGCTAAATCTAAATAAGTTTAGAGACTCTAAGCAAAGGGGAAACAGCCTTTTGTTTGTTTGTTTGTTTGTTTGTTCTCCCAAAGCTAACATTTCCCTAAATCATGGCATAGTTGTTCCCACAAAGCAATGTGAGGGTCCAGTCCTTCTAAAAAGAAGGGAGGCATATCATGGTATGACTAATGGGACGCAAGGCTCCAGTCATCCTCCTTTCTCTCCCTTTGTGCAATGCAGCCCAGTCATTTCTAAGTGGCTTCAGATGCCACCAGGAATTCCAAGAAAAGCTCCTCTGATTTTGGATTATGTTGAAATACAGTGCTATAGCTTGTGGCAGTTCAGGCTCACCAGTAGCTGAGCTACCCATCCACTGGGATGGAGGAAAAAGTGGGGACACAGCTGGAAGTAATAACACCCTCACCTTCCTCCAGTAAAGGTGCAAGTCAACGTTTCTTTTATTACATTTGTTTTGTGCAGGAATAAACTCTCACTGTCTTTGTAAGAATTGAGTTTTCATCTCCATCTGTGTTGAAGTCACCAATTGGCCCAAATGGACATAGAGTTTAATTATGAAGCAGTTTTTTTCCAGCTAGAACTGAAAACTTTGCCATGTTTTCTAATGAATTTGGAACTGGATCAAAATCTGTGGGAATTGTGTTACAGACTTGGGTAGAACCCAGATTTGTTTTGTTGTGTGTATTTGAAAGCCAGTTTGTGAAGCTGATCAAGCAAGAACTTCCCAATATTTGCATTTCATCAGAAAGGTTTCGTCTGCCTCTCTGAAGAATGTGCTGTGAACATCACACAGCCGGGGATTGCCTCCGTGCATGGTGTTGTGGTTTCTTCAACTATAAATCCACCCGCCAGTTCCTTCTCTCCTCACTGACATTGGATCTGTTCAATTAAAGCCCAGCTTGTTTATCAGCTGTATTGTAGTGGCACCTACAGACCCACTTGGAGTCAGTGCTACTGACCTACACATGGATGTGTCCCTTATTACCAGTTTCTGCCTCTGGCTGCTCTTTTTGGATGCCACAGCAATACAAACGGTAACGTAATAGGAGTGGATGAGCTTTTCCTCCTGGCAAAATGAGAACTTGAGCAGAGAGCGAAGGGAGGTCGCCAAAGTAAGACTAGGGACTGCGTGTACCTTTCTGAAAACAAATGAAAAATGTTGACTTCCCCAGGGTACAACACAGGCACAAACAAGGCAGGGAGTGATTCAAGCACCTTGGTTCACAGACCACCCGTGGGAGACGAGGCCATGATGTGTGTTTTGCAAGTGCAGAACATTAAGGGCTAGAAACATAAACACATGAGCAAGTTCTCTAAAGGAACCCTTTATGTCAAAAGTTCTTATTGATCCAGCAGGAATTTTGAGCATTGATGGTGCTGATCAAAAAAAGCTAGAAAACTGTCTTTTAAACCATTTCTCAGTGCTGCTTGTCACCCTGGATACATTTTCTAAATCTTGTTTGAATGGATTTCATTGGGATATGCATAAACTAATATAGCTTGTAAAGAGAGAAATGAAGGTATTCAAATCCCAGGTATTTCTAAAATATACATCCTTCTCGCGCCCCCCAGGACAGAGTATTGAGTGAAACTGGCCTTTTCAGTTTTAAAGTCACAGTGGAAGAACGTCCCAAAGTCTAACTCCAGTGCATACACTGTAGTGCTTGTCCTTTCTTTGCAAATAGTTGGCTTTTACTATGTTGTATCAATATTTATAAAATCTGATGGGCCTTAAAACATGCAAAAAGGGATTAAATGAATTTAGCGGAGATCTGAGAAGTATTTTGCATTTTGTACAGATTTAATATGTCCCTCTGAGTTTAGTATCTTTCACCCATTACCAATTCATGAAGTGTCTACCAGAATTAGTAAATCTCTTTCATTTACTTATTTTGAAGAAAATGTTTAATAGAAGCCACATGAATTTTACAAATTGCTCTTGTTCTGACTGATTAATGGGAAACCATGTAAAATGTATAAATAATTTCTAGTCTTAAATTAACATTCTCTCCTACTTAAATCTGGGGGATAGATGGAGTCTCAAGATATTTTCTCATACTTGTTTTAGTCATACTTATTTCTTAGTTGAGCTTCATATTAGATGTGATATTGAAACAATATTAAAGGATATCAAAAGGATAGTAAAGAATTGAGGACCACGACATAGACGTCATTGCAATTATCTCTGAAGGACAAAATGGTGCAAGTCTATAAAAGCATTTGATCAATCCCAAGTTGTCTGGATTAAACAAAAGACTGAGAAATGCTTTCCCTACACAGTTTTAGGCTAAATGGCTAAAATCAGAGGAGGTGGAAAACAATCTAGTAAACTTAGCTTTAAGTGGAGCACCTCCTAACTCTGAGGAAAGGTTGACCAGCTGATAGTTTTCTACCATGAGTTACAATTTAAATTAAGGTACTTAAATACTGTTCCTTTATGATTTTGTTAGTCTTTAAAATGAACTGAAATATTTTTACATTTTTAGGAGCAGCTGCTTTTTGTTTTGGTGGTGCTTTTGAGAACACTTATTTGAGTCATTTATTGCAATCATATTGATGCTAGGGGCAACATTTACTGAAGCTTAGTTGAGAGGCAGGAAATCTCACTAGCAAGTATCTGATTCAAACCTGGCTCCTAAACCTGCACATCAACTCTTTAACTGAAACGAAACTGGGAACTGCAGGAAAGAAGTATTCATGGCATAAAAGCTGGACTGTAATTGGCACCGAATCATCCTCTTTTTGGTAGTCTCAACAAATAGGTGAAATCCTAATTTTAACTGTGGAAATTTTACTGAATTTTTCATCCAGAACGGGATCAAGCACTTTGGTAGGGAATAAAAGGGAGGTTTAATTTATGCTGCATAAAAGGAATTAATGTGAGAGTTTTTCTTTCAGGATTTCAAATCATAATTTTCTTCCAAGAAGGTAGAAGGGGAAAATTATTTGGGATCAACTGCAAGACGTGGTAGAGCCTGATTTACTTAAGGTATCAGGTAATTTCTACCTCTTGGAGTAAACATTCAAATAAGGTGTGCTGATTTCCTTTCTAGTGAGCTGCCAGGAGCTCATGGTCAGTCAGCTTATTTCTAAAGAGAGGATGTGAGAGGATAGGGGAAAACAAAGATCTTTGCAGTTGCTGTAATCCATATCGACCTGGATGGACTGCAGGCAATAGTACGATAACACATGGCTGCAGTCTGTAAAAGTTCCCCTCTAAGCAGACAGCAACTCTTAACTAGTTATTTAAACTTAGTCAGTGATCACAGAGGAGGGATTGGTAGTTCCAGAGGGTGGTTCATCCCAATCTAAGATAGATGTCTAACATAAGTGGGATGAATCAGCCAGGCGACATGTTATGTCTCTCCAGTGCTACAAGGAGAGCAAAATAAGTAGATAGTTTAGACATCTAACTCAGACTGCTGAAATTACTTGAAACAAATCTGCATCCTAACATGTATTTAGGAGTAACAGTTTCTTCACCTGACTGAAGGAGAAGGTTTGATAGAAGAACTGTAGGTTTGCCCAGTCTTAGCTTTGCCAACAGGCAGATACACACTGTTTCAGGTTTTCATCTTGAAGATAAAAGGTAGGTAAGGGAACAAGAAGTACCTTAATTCATTAAACCTCACATTCAGCAGCCAATGCTTAATGATCCACAAGAAGGTGTGCAAAGCTTGCACAAGCACATGCAATTTGCAAAAATAGGTCTCTCCAGTTGAAGAGCTGAGCTACAAATTCAAAGGAACACCAGTGAAACTGGAAGCCCGTATCCTTCCACTCTGTTCAAGCAACATCAACAATTTCACGGGCACTCTTTCTCTTCTGTGCCCTGAAAGAGCTGTTTTATAGGTTGACTTCCATACGCTTACATAGAAACTGTTAGAGAATACAACTAACTCAGCAAATTAAAAAAAAAAAAAAAAAAAAAAAGAAGATTTCATCTAATTTGACCCCAGAAGTTTGGACATCAGGAAAACTTGTTCAACACTCTAAGGACTACTTGTGAAATCTGAGGTTTGAGATCTAATCTATTTTTCTGTCACTTCCACTTACCAACATGTTTCTTTGTTTTCTGTCCTAATTTCAAATTAAAAAATGAGCCTCATTGCTGTAAAGATTTTCCTACCACTAATGAAACAAGCCATTGGACAGTTTTCTTGCTGTTGGCCATAAAATTCCCATTTTTTTTTATTTTCATTCTTTCTTATTCTCTACAGAGAAAAGGATTATCCTGAGCCCACAATTAATTCAAGTGTTAGCTCCTCTTCTGTTCTTGTATTATTCTCATGCACTTCCTTGTTAGTGATTTATGTTCACAAGGTACCTGATCTTGCACTAGTTTTGATAGTCACTATCTAGATGAAGTGATTGGTCTGTCTCATCATGTTATCAGGCATTCAAATAGACAACAGCCTAACTCTTCAAGTATTCTACCTAAGTGGGAAAATAATTATTGCAAATAAAGTTATATGGGATGAATTTCATGCTCAGGTTTTATCCGTTCTTTTAAAGTTAGTAGCAATATATTTTCATTTAACTATGTAAAATATATTTTAGTGGACACTTTCTGTTAATGGCAATATTATATCTATCTTTTATTATTTTAATTCTTGATATCTTAAGACTGTTCTAGTGACCACAAAGACGTTCCTCAGATGACAGCATTTCCTGATTTATCTCTAAAATCTGTCCACTTTAAGCAGTCAGGATTGCTGAATTTATACAATACTAAATTTCTACAGGCATAAATGGACTTTTCTGCACTGCTGTTCTAATTGCACTGGTTATTTTTGCTACTGAATGGCTTCATATTAGAAACCTATGCACTCTGTTGGCTATGATATCACTGGCCATAAAGTACTTCCCGACCTTTGTGTTAGTCCTCTTGCTTGCTCCAAGATACCACTTTACACTTGTTTGATCTCACAAGGTCCAAAATTTGGAATTTAAGGGCAAACAATCAACAGAGATTAATCATGAGCTCCAGATGATATAAGAAACTTTATTTATTTATTTATTTATTTATTTATTTAATTTATTAATTTTATTAATTTTATTTATTAATTTATTTTATTTATTAATTTATTTATTAAAGTTGAAAGCTTTATTTCTGCATACCTCTTTGGTTTATCTTGCCCAGACTTAGGATGCCTTTCTTTTTTATTTCCTTTCCAGTTGTACAGATAGACTTGAATATGCTTGGGTAGGACAAGGAGTAATGGTTTTAAACTGAAAGAAGGGAGGTTTAGATAGATAAAAAGAAGTAATTTTTTATTCTGTTGGTGATGAGGCACTGAACAGGTTGCCCAGAAAAGAAGCTGTGGCTGCCCCATCCCTGGAGGTGTTCAAAGTCAGGCTGGATGGGGCTTTGAGCAACCTGGTCTAGTGGGAGGTGTCCCTGCCCATCGCAAGGGATTGGAACTCTGTGGTATTTAAGATGCCTTCCAACCTGAACCATTCTATGATTCTGTGATTCTAACGCATGGGGAAAGGTTTTTTCTTGCTAGGGAGGTGACTTCATGAGATGAATGAGATGTGGTCCTGTCCAACCTGCTACTGGTGAACATGCTTTGGTGGGGGCTTGGAACTAGATGATCTCTAAGGTACCTTCCAACCCAAACCATTCTATGATTCTATGAATTTCCACAGGCAACAGAAGCTATCCAAGAAATTAATGGCTGTGAAGTGTAGATTCACTTATTTTGAATTTAGAGCATAGAACACTATCCTTGCTTACTGGGTGATCTAGTTAAGTACTGAAAGTCAAATGGGATTAACCTATAGCTGGATAATATTCTGCGTGCTCCTAGTTTTCCTGGCACAGGTTGTTGCATCAGTACCTACATTATATAAGTAACCTGAGTATATGATCTCTGACTTTTAGATCTACTTTGACTTTAAAAACATTTTGATCAGTTTTGACACCCAAAGAACTAGTGTGTGATTTATTGTGTGCAGCGTCAATGAACTGCATCAGTTCTCTGTGTGTATCAGCTCCATGGGTTGCACAAGTTCTACTTGTCCCATATCTAGCATTTAAGAATAACAATTCCTACAAAAATCTACATTTCTAGGTTATGATTTTAACTTCATGCCACCTTGTCAACTGGTAGTCTGATAGTTATCAATTTACAATCCCTGTGAATTTATAAAAATGACACCAACCAAAAAAAATCTCAATGGCCACTGATATTCCAATGACTTCAGATTCATTCTCAGAGGTCCCTTCCAACCACTAAGGTTCTGCGATTCTGTGATTTGAAAGCCCTCTATCAGTTCTAGACCTTGCAGATGTTGGCGGCAGCCCCCTCTTCTCTAAGCTCTTCAAAGAAAGACAGAAGCTCAAAGCTTTCTCCTTTGTTCCTCTTTCCAGTTTGTTTCCTCGACAGTCTTCATTGTGAAGATGTCATTTTGTGATGTATTCAATGCTGGTGTCATACCCTGTGATTCTTCTAACTCTCCTTCTAGCCCCATCTCCAAGGAAAACTGTACCTACCTATAAACTGGAATTCTGTTTATAAAAATAATTCAAGTAGATTAAATTGGTGACCTCTAGATCAACATCTGTAGCATTTAGTAATACTTTTAGCCTTTTTTACTCTGTTTTTTGTCCTCATCCTTTAGCATATCTGATAATACTTTGCTACTTTCCTCATTCTGAGAGCAAAGGAAAAAGGATAAGTTTATTTTGTACATTGATGTTTGAAGTGCAAGTCATTTTATCCTAGCTGAAAAAACACTTCCTTTCTTCCTGTTCTCTCTTTAGTTTAAAGCCTGTTGAATCTATTACCCTTTACAATTTTGCATAAAAGAATTTGGTATAGCTGCTGTTTAAATAGAAGCCATTTAATCAAAGACTCTGTTTGGAAACTAACTGGAGCTTGCTATCCTTTAATTTATTTGCAGGCATTTTGCTCTTGCTAAGTGTTTTTAGTGTTCAGGCACTAAATAATTTACAAAGGTGCTCAGTAAGGCCTGTGGGAATAATGACCTGTTGAGGTAATTTGGATGTTATTTTTTAATACTCTTCAGTCGTGTGGAGAAGGGGGTCTAATCTGGGGGATTTAGGAGATTTACCCACTCCTGACAGTGTCACTGTTTGACACCATGGTTTTAGTTAAATTATTTGAGCCAACATCTTCTAATTTGCATAACTAAATAAAGGCATCTAAAAAGGGCTTTGTTTTTCAGGGGTTCAAAAGCTGCTGCTCTTAGTTAAAAGGGTACAAGGTGAAAAAGAAAGTTATACTGAAAAAATTGTGCAATTTGCAGTAAAAGTGACCAGTGGTGCAAATTGTGTGTCTCTGTGAGTGCCTATAATGTATAAAGGCTATGCAATATCATCAGAAATTCTTTCATAAAACCCTAAAACCTATGAGATATGCTACACTTTGCTTATAAACATGTCCAATGTTGACAATATTTCTGTCCTTAAAATTCAGTCTGGAATTCATCCAGATTTGAAAATTAATGTAAAGCTGTTTTCCTGGTTATTTTTTTTCTTCTCAGAAGTAACTGAATTTATGATTCTTGAAGGTGGCCTTGCAGACCAAAGAGGAGGGTGGTTTCCCATGAATTTATTACCCAGAAGTACCAGAAAGATAATTCTGTTGTGATTTCCATGCCCAAGGCATTTAAGATAGAATAAACGAACTACTCTCAGAAGGCATCTGTGCTAAACTTAAAATGTGTTGTATATATTCAGCTGGAAAAATTAAAAATAATCCAAACTGTTTCCTTCCTTGTCTTCCTGGTGTGTGCAACCCACTCTGCTTGTTTTCCCAGACAATGATTCCATTATGTTGTGGTTTTTACGGCTCTGAGGCCTAGTAAATCATAATCTACAGCAACAGAAATAGGCTGTCTTTCTATATGAAGTGTGAAATACACTTTAGGTACAGAAACTCACAGGATTTAGATTTAGATTTAGATTTAGATTTAGATTTAGATAGGGAAACTCAGCCTGGTAGGTAGATGAATAGAACACTGAGGTTCTTAGCCTTGTAACAAGAATGTCTTAGTACTGTAATTTGTATTCTGGCCTCTAAAATAGTTTGAAGATTGGTTGGATGAACTGTTAGGCTCATTTGAGTGAAAACCAGAGGAAGAGAAACAATAGCAGGCATCTGAAAGTTTCAGGAAATAGTATGAATAGAGGCCTCTAGGGTGCTAGACCAGTGTATTTACTGTACAGCCATAAGCCCACTCATTAAAAGGCCATTAAGCAAATTAGAAAGTGGGTAACCACTCCTCAGAGCCTGTTGTTTATTTGCAGGTCAAAATAGGCTAATAGAGCTTTTTGTTCTTCACAAACACTTTTCATGACATTAACAGATTCCAGTAAAAATCTAGTTCATTTATTACCATTTCAAGCTCACTGGAAGAGATAAATAGGACATTAAACATGTACAGAAGTTTAAATTGGCAAAATCCCATCTGTTCTCGTCCTTCCTCTAGAAATGCAGGAGCCTACAATCCATCAGTCTTGTGGCACCAGCCAAGCAATTAAGGCTGCTGACACAGTCCTTTCAGAGGGACATGTTTGTGCTGAATGCAAAGTGAATTTCTGTATGCGCTGCACGCTGTAGGAAAGGGGGGCAAAATGACACACAGGCTTTTTTCAGCCCTTTTTCACCTCAATAGAGCATTGAAATGGAGTTGGGAAGCTAGGATGATAGCTTGGCTTGCCCTGAAATCCAAAATTAGCCAGTTTTAAAGCTGAATCCAACTCCATTGCAATAATAATTACTTTTTCTATGGAAATATAATTGTGGGGTAAAGCCATTAAAATTCCTAACAATACAAACCACACACCAAAATTGTCATATGACTGAAAAACCACATAACAGGTGTCACATATGAAGGAGAATTCAGGGTGGAAACAGCTACAGAAATGGTTCTAAGATGGGCTATGACAATGATTTACATTAAACCCAGTGGAATTACGCAAGATTTGAACATGCTGCTAAATCTCAAGAAAATCAACCAGGTCCACAGTAGCAGATTCTTGTTGGTTTAGTTTTTCTGACAGTTGGGAACTGGTTTTAACAATCAGCACCTTGCCAGTATATGAGACAGCCTCAGGAGCTAAACTTGAATAGCTCAAGTGCTAATATATTTAATTCCAGCCAGGGCACAAGTAGTATCACATAGAATTACGATTAGTCAATTTGGGAACCTCTATTTAGCTTTCTGTAAAAATTTTGCCATGCTTAATTAAATAATCTTTTCCTGAGAAAAGAATTATGGAATACTATTAATGCATCTCTGTTAAGAAATAAATATCAAGATGATTCGATATACACAGATCTGTTTTGATTTAGATATTTTAGGTCCTCCACTCTTCCGAGGGAGGACTTGAAATCTAGAGGGTCACCTCCGTCAGAAATTTGCATCTAGTTCTCAGATGATGAATTTTCAAACATAATCAATTATAAGACTTCAGATAGAAATGTACAGAATTTAAAGTTATACTCCATCTGAGGGAGATGAAGGAATGGGGTTAAGAAGTAGGTACTAGGATGAAAGAAGAGGAATTAGCCTGAGCTAGGGACAGACTTACAGGCAGAAGAGGAATGATGAAAGGAAAGATTCTGTGAGAGTAAGATGGGCATGAAGTAACATGCCACCAGTGAAGACAGAGTGTAACTATTACATGGGCTTCAGGGAAAGATCGTTTTTCTGGGGAATTAAGTATCTAAAGATTGCTAATGATTTCTGAAGCATTTAGAATGGCTACAAAACTCTTATCATATTCACTTATTTAGTTTATTGATTGTTTTTTAGTGAAAATAAATTTTATTGTAACCCTGTTGTAAAGGAATGTCAAGGACAATAGTGAAACACTCAGTAGTTATGAATTACCTGAAATAGTATTACTTCTATAGTAAGAATTTTCTTTCTCTTCTAAATCTGTATTATTTCTTCAGTAACACAGTCATGATCTTGGTTTAGTCCCTCATTGCTTTCTAGTGCAAAAGGAATGTGACGAACAAAAGGGACCTCTGACTTTTTCTAGATCTTTTATCCTTACTCACATGCACAAATGATAATCCTGCTGTTTGGAACTTTTCTGCTCCAGATGACCGAACTATTTTACATTCCAGCAAAGAGAGAAATAATTCGTATTTATAATCCATTCCCAATTTGAATTGCCATTTAACTGAACAATGGTTCCAACAATGACAAAATGAGAAAGTGAGGAGTAAATCAGGCTACTTAAGGCAAAAAAACTTTGACCCCTTGTAGAGAGGAGGGAATGAATGGGAGAGAATGGTAGGCATTTCATTAAAAACAATTAAGAATACAACTAATTTTATCAACTTGGCCCCGTAGCCTATACCAAAAATAATCATCATCCTTATTAGGCAACCCATTTAATTTACATATTTCAAATGTTTTTTCTTCTTTGATAGCTTGAAGTGAAATTGCTATCATTGTGGGAAGTGAGAGATAAGAATACTTCAGTCATGCCCTGATGATGGTAATGGTATTACCAGATGTGGTAATGCCTCTGGTGAGTAAGAAGGTGCAATCTATCTGAAGAGTTATTGAAATCTGTCTATATCTGAACAAATCACCCTAAACTGTATTTATTACCAATGAAGAGCTGGAAAATAGTGAGTTGGGTAAGCCCTGGAATTTAGCAATATCTTAATTGAGTCTGTAATCAATAGAATCCATAGATATAGTGTGTAATTCAAGTCTTCATAATGTAGGTACCTACACACTAAATCAAAGGAATTGTACCCTAAACTTCTGCCTGTTGACTCAATGTCCTCCAGCTACAACAGCATCTCAGATAACTTGGTTTAGCGTAGACACCTACACTGTAGGCATTTGAATTCTGTGTGGATGAATCCTGCTTAGACTGAATTCAGACAGCTTGAATATGTCCTTCTGAATAATGGTCAAATAGAATGCTCAGCTCTAACACCACCATCCTGGCTCTGACTTGGGACTCCTTTGTTTTTAATATTGTTGCTTATCCTTTGTGGATATCCTATGATTGATACGGAAAAGTGCAACCATTGCTGTGATTAACATGTCCAATTCTAGGGACTTGGCTCAACAGTATTAGTTTTTCTGCCAGCCCCAAGCAAATATTATAAAAGACGTGCTGGAAATGATGCCATACTCCATAAAATACTGAGCTTCTGTTTCATACAGAACACATCTGTATTGAAAATATTGGTCTTCTTAGATAGACATTATATTTCTTTCCACTACCTTGCCACGAGCAGGCTCAGAGAGATAATGACCCTGGCCTTAGAAGGCCACATTTTTCACCTTGAACAGTAACAAGTAATGCCGTTCCAGTGTGCTAACCGTACTGCTTTCGAGGCCTAAATTACCTAGCAAACATAGATGGATGAGCAAATGGTCTTCACTGTGAATTGATTCTCCCTCCTGGAGCTTTGCATGTTTGTGTGTATCTGCATCTTTCTTCTTTTTGCTGGTTACTGAAAAAATACCTTTTTTCCTCCTCATAATAGCACAGTTCACCAATGAACTGAAAGATGGATACCTAAGATAAGATGAATGAAATACTTAAGGAAAAAGTTTTCTGATTATTTTGCAGAAGAGAGAAATGATTGAGGGTCAGAGTCTTCTATTCCCCCGAGAGGACATATAAGCCATGCATAATCCCTTCCATCATTTGAATGCATTTTTCAAGTCATTTTGTAAGCATTCCCACATGCTTACAAAACCAAGAGCAAGCACTAACATGGAGTTATGTTAAATATTGTTAAAGAGCAAGACTGGAAGGGGATGCAAATGATAGGTTCCAGATTTTGCATGCCCCCTCCATTCCTACAGGAGGAACTTACAGACAAGCATGGAGACTGTTCTTTGGAAGAGCTGAAGTCAGAGAAAGTCACAAAATCACGGAATCACAGAATGATAAGGGTTGGAAGACAACTTTAGAGATCATCTAATCCAACCGACCTGCCAAAGCAGGTTCACAGCAGGTTGGGCAGGAACACATCCAGGTGGGTTTTAAAGATCTCCAGAGGAGACTCTACACCCTTTCTGGGCAGCCTGTTCCAGAGCTCTGGCACCCTCAACCTAAAGAAGTTATTCCTAATCTTGAGATGGAATTTCCTATTGCACCTTTGTCCTGTCACTGTGCACCATTAAAAAGAGTCTGTCCTCACCCTCTTGACACCCACTCTGTAGATATTGCTCAGCACTGATGAGAGCCACTCTCAGTCTTCTCTTCTGTTGCTGGAAGACTGGTATTGCTGCACAGAGGACACTATCAGGGCACTTACAGTGTCAGAGAACTGACATGCTCATTTAACATAGGTTGGATGGTATATAGTATAAGTGGGACCCATCTCAGAGCAGGCTTGACTCCTAGCTTATCAAGCATGACTTGTCTCCCTGGTCAGGTTCTGGTATGTTCTTTCTTCCTGCAAGTACCTTACCTACTTGCAAATCACAGGTATCCTACTGGTATATGTCTCTCATTTCCTTACAATAATTTCTACTGACAGATTTTAATGCAAGTTTAATTTTTTGGGCGCTTCCTACAAGGAGTAAAGTCTTTTTAAGACCTAATTTGGTCTCACAAGAGGAAATGATAAACTCTGAACATCCCTTTTCAGCTTTTTCCATTCATAACCATGATGTGGCAATGTAGTCATAGCATCACAAAACCATTGTCCAATGTGGTTTCAAAATCATCAAGGATGTCTCAGCTGTTATCATGCTTTGGCTTTTTTGTTAGCATGTTCCTCCCTAGTAGCATGGCTCCTCTTCCACCTCGCACCCACTTCATTTCTGTGTTTTGTGTTCTGTCAAGAGTTACTTGCCCAGCTTTCTGCTATGCCAGTCTGCTTTCTCTCACGTTGGTTTGGGCAGCTTCTGCACTTTTAAGATGTTTTCCTAAGAGATCAATCAGCTCACCTGGACTCCTTTGTTCTTCAGGGCAGCCTCCCATAACAAAATGCAGACAGGTCTTCAGTTTCCTTGCTCAGGGAAAACATGAGAGCCTTTCTCTTGCTCTGTCCCATGCTCTCTGCCCACCTACATTTCCTGCTTATTCAGGACTATTCTTGGTGGATACTTATGCATATTCCTGCCTCTTTAATAGGGTGTACTGCTGTGTTAAACTTCCTCTTCCATACTACTTTGACTTGGATGAAAAGGCAGGCTGGGTATTAGCCAAAACAATGCCATAAAGAATTTCACATACTGAAGCAGAGGAGGGAGGTGTGATCCTGTCCCGCCACTAGTTTTATTCAGAGAAGACCACACAAAGGACCTCTTTCACTTTGATTCTACATTACAATGTTTCTACTTACAGTAGGGTGAGAGACACTGTATTTTCTCATCTTTTTTTCACTTCCAAATAAATATCTTTTAAACAAATAGGAAGGTAAGTGGCTGAAGTTGCTCAGAAGAGGACTTTGCAGTACTTATTTTCTCCCTCACAGGACTGTTTGTTGCCTTCAGACAGTGTCACCTGAAAAAATAAAAGTCTGGAAGTGTCCTCACAACTTCTGAAGTCATTGCTCTTTGTATGGGGTCTTTTACTGCTCTCCACAGCTGGAGAAGGGAACCTCAGAGCATCCGAGCACCATCAAGGACACCCAATGCTCTCTGTGGCTACTGCAGTATATTCACCTCCCATCTCATAGCCAAAGTCACAAGAGCTTTGGATATTGTAGTAGGAGATTTTATAGCTGTGTCTATGCTGTCTTGAAAGACTCATTTCCAAAACAGTCATCAGTTCTGTGAGTTTGGCCTTGCATCCCTGCTTCCAGTGTGCATTTATGTCCAACGCATACTGTTAGGTTTAAAACAGCAGAGTTAGCTATTCACTTTTCTTCTTCTTAAGTGAAAATATGTTAAAAAGTATATTCCATGATAGCACTTACTTTTGGCAGCTGGCCAGGAAGCTCTGAGACTGCAAGGCAAGGTCTGCATACCGTGAAAACAGAACTTTGTGTGCCAGCGCTGTCAATCCTCTTAAAATACTCATAATTCCTAGCAATTATGCCCAACTTCTCACCCAGTTGACTCTGGGCAATTATCTCCTTCAGCATTAGTTAAATGCCTAGCCTACTCAGAGGTTGCTTTCACTCAATGGACTTTTCATCATATTTATTGCAATTGTCTTCTTTGGATTTTCTCTAAAAATAATGAGGGAAAAATTGAGAATACAATGAGATCCCTGGTTATCAGAACATCCTTCTTATCTAAGAGCTCTGGCATCTGTTATATGACTACAAAATCTGACGTGTTGAAACCTCAGTGCATTTATTTATAACTATGGGTACTCATACAAATCCCCTGGCTCCAATCATGTCCAGACAAACAGCCTGAGGCTGCATTATTTTATTTTTAAAGATACAGCTTGCTGTTCAAACACAGCCAGCAAAACAAGTCTTTGCTGCTTAATTTTCCTCCTTAAACTGCTGGGAACACGTTAGTAGGGGTCATATTTGGATTACATTGACTATTAGTTTAGATTAACAGGGGCAGAAGAAAAGGAGGGGGCTGGAGAGCAGTCTGGGTGCGCACTGAAAAGACTTTGGTGAGAGGTTTTTCCTCTCTTACTTTCTATAGAGAAATAAAGGAGCCCAGCCTATGTTGCATTAACCCTCTAGTGCTGCTGATTGCGCCTTCTGCTCTTTCCATGGAAGGAGAATCATCTTTTGCATGGCTGATCCTGAGCTGAGTCTGATAAGTTAATGAAAAGGTATTGCTAATTCCAAAGGACCTTGGGTGTGGAGAAGGTGTTTTCACGTCCTCCTGGCTGTATTTATATCCCTTGAAAGAATAATCTTGGAGGAAGTTTTAAATACCCTTAATGTGCCACGTTTCTTGTCGCATCCTGCTAACGAGGCAGCTGCTCAGGTGTCATGTTGACAATTTGCAGCCTAACACACTCCGGGGAGATGCTCTGTTGGTGCCTGTGATTTCATGCCTGCTTTCCACAAGGGAGAAGACTTTCTTAAGGACCCCACATATGACGTGGTAGAAACAGAGCCACTAGAACCATGAATTTATGAAGGCTCACAAAGAACAGTCAAATGTCAACCATGGTACATTGTATGGTCATTATGGCAAGTCCTGCTTCTGCTGCTTCGTATTCTCTAGAAGGATGCCATTTCACATCTGTCTATATCCAAGAACAGATCAAAACCCACACTTTTTTATCCAGAATTCCAATATGGCAAGGTTTGATTTATTAAAAAATGAAAAAAATGCATATTTTCCCCCATGAGATGAGATAAAAAATGCTGTTTAGTATCATCAGCTATGTCTCATTAGTGTAAAAATATTACTCTACAGTACAGTTTATTCAGTACTTTCTGCACAATAGAAAGGACTACATACAATGATGATGTTAAGATATTCATTTAAAGAGAAATTAAAAGGAGTGGTTTTGCTTTATTGAAAAGAAAACATTTTGACTTTGTCAAAACTAGAAGATGAAGTGATGATGCTTCATTTTATCATTTTCATGTTAAAAATGCCACTGAAACAGGGCACAATACTTTGAAATGTTGATATTAAATTGCACTTTCTGCTGAAAAACTGTCTTGTCAATTTTATTCATGGCTGATATTCCTGCTTATTTTCATTTTTAGACCTACGCGTCTAAAGTTCCCAAGCCATCCTTTTCATATAAAACTACCTAACTTTTAGGTATTGATTTCAGTGGGGAAGAAGGATAGGTTTTGATGCTATTCCTCATACAGTAACACAGTTCTGATTGCATGATGTGAGAAAAAATTTGCACAATGCTCTTTCCCATTAAATTTTAATCCATGCCGGTTATATCAACTCTGGTTCCTAATTTATACAGGTCAGACATGGAGCAGGAGTTTGGATTCAAAGTAATCTGTAAGTAATGTTGTTTATACCCACATCAGCCATATTCAGAATGTGGGGCAATTTCAGACAAATTTAACAAGTAGACAGAAGTCAGAAACATTATATTCTTAAATACTTTGTGAAAATAGACGGCCTAATAGAAAAGAGAAATGTGTTAATGTCCCTGCTTAGAAAGAAATTGCTCCATAAACTGAACTCTTAGCAGACATCAATGGATCCCTTCAGGATCCATAAGTCCAGAAGAAACCTTTAGCACTTGGTTTATGAACCATTTGCCAAAAAGCATAAGACAAAACATTTCCCCAGCTACTTCCATTTATACAACAGACATACTGGCTAATCCTCAGTTAGGAATGTCATACTTGCATTTTCCATAGTTGTATAAAAGTATAATTGAAATTTAATTTTAAAGTTTAATAAGAATGTATGCTTAAAATTACCTGCGAGGTTTAGATATTGCAGATGATATTCACAAGTCGAATAGGGAACGGTAAGCAAGCCTCAGGGGTGTCAAATAATCTCCAGGACATTTCCAATATTTACATCTCTAGTAGGCTCACCAGGATGCCAGTTCATTTAATGGAATCTTGCCATGAGCAGCACTGCTCTATGTACATGATAAGCCTGATGTATCCTCACCACAATGACCCATAAGCAGATCAATGTTACTTTGTCTGTCCAGGCAAACAGGGCTGACTATGTTGACTAAAAATCATACCAATAACAACTTGAAGGGTATAGAAAGACACTGCATATTGAGATCATTTGTATGCCAGAATAAGACTATGACATTGCAGTCAAAGAATCACAGAATGACAGAATGACAGAGTGACAGAATCACAGAATGATATGGGTTTGGAAGGGACCTCTGGAGATCATCTAGTCCAACCCCGCTGCCAAAGCAGGTCCACCTAGAGCAGGTTAACAGGAATGTGTCCAGGTGGGTTTGGAACATCTCCAGATACGGAGACTCCACCACCTCTCTGGGCAGCCTATTCCAGGGCTCTGCCACGGTCAAAGTGAAGTTCCTCCACATGTTTAGATGGAACTTCTTATGTTCAAGTTTGTGCTCGTTTCTACTTGTCCTGTCACTGGGCATTGAAAAAAGACTGGAATGCTTTGAGTAGGTTTAGATTGGATAGGAATAGACCTTAAAAGATCATCTAGTTTAAGTCCATGCAACGGAGATATATGACATAGGAAAATGAAGGTTGATGGACAAAAAACTGCTGAAGATGAGTAATATTTGACTATTGGAGTATATTGGATGTATTTTGTCCCCAAAAGGTACGTTACAGAGCTTAACAGATCTTTTCGAGGTTTCCTGAAATATTCTGAGAAAGATGAGGAATGATATGAAGGCACAAGAGTGGGTGAGAAAGCATGACATAAAAGACTAATTTTAAACACATTTCATGCTCTACATATCCTCACAGGAAATCCCATTGCAGAATTTGCAATGGCAAAAAACAACAAATTTTTTCTGTAGCTGAACATAGTTCCTTTTCTGTGCAAGTTTCTACCTAACTTTGGGATAAAATCTTAAGTGATCAGGCAGTAGAGTTGAAATAAATTAAATAATTTTACACAGTTTTACATAAAATGAATAATTTACATAGTTTTACAAAAAATGCATGTTTCAGTCATGGAATTCTTCGTCAGAGGCTCTTATGGAGGCAAATGTATCTGTAGACTCAAGAAGGGTTAGGATAAATTCACAGAGAAGAGATATATCTGCAGCTGTGAAGTATAATGATTCCAATGCAATCAACTTCTTACACAGGTCTAAATCTCTGATTTATGCATAGAGTAATACTAATCTATACTTGCCTTGTTTCTGATAATATTTCTATCAACATCTGCTACATTCTTCTTTCAGAGACTGAATATTGGGCAAAAGGGACTGCTGACTGATCCAGTTGAGCAGTTCTCACACAGTTTTATTTGCAAATGCAATCCTTGGAATTAAGAGAAAGAAACAATTTTATGAACAGAGGCAGCATGACAGCACTACAACTAATTGTCAAATATTTTCCACCAAAAAGCTGAAAATTAAAAGCTCTGTTGTTTGCTTTCTAGTAACTAACTGTTCACGTTTCAGTTGGAAGCTAGCTAAAGCCAAAAAATTCAATCAAATGAGCTGGTGAAACAGTTGTTTTTCAAAACCACATGCTGTTCCAAAATAAATAGTTTTTTCTTGCAAAAAATAAGAAAACCCAAAACAAGCCAAAGGAACTGCCATATACTTTTTTCATGTGAATACCTGAATGAAGTAATAACAAATTTATACTTCACACTTTTCTCTAAATGAATGTTGAGAAAATGCTCAAATCAATCATTATTTCCAGAAAACAGGGAGGTGATTAAAGACAACCAACATGTCTTCACAAAGGACTAATTGTGCCTGACTGATCTGGTGGTCTTCTACAATGGAGTGACTGCTTGGTGGATAAGGGAATTCATCTGCCTTGACCTCTGTAAGGCCTTTGACACAGTCCCACACAACAATATACTGGAGAGACAAGGATTTGTTGGATGGACTATTTGGTGGGTAGGGAATTGGCTAGATGGCTCCATCCAGCTGGAACAGGTGACTTATGAAGAAAACTTGAGAAAATGGGTCTTGTAGCCTGGAGAAGGCTCCAGGGAGACCTTATTGCAGGTTTTTGATACAGAAAGGGGGCTTATAGGAAAGACTTTATGCCAGGACCCCTAGTGGCAGAAAAAAAGGTAACAATTTCAAAATAAAAGAGGGTAGATTTTGTTTAGATGTAAAGAAGAAGTTTTTTATGTTGAGGGTGATGAGACACGGGCAGAGGTTGCCCAGAGGAGTTGTAGATGTCCCATCCCTGGAGGTGTTCAGGGCCAGGTTGGATGGGGTTTTGAGCAACGTGATCTAGTGAAAGATGTCCCTGTCCATGACAGGGAAGGTTGGAACTAGATGATCTTTGAAGGTCCCTTCCAGTCCAAATCATTCTATGACTCTGATTCCAACACATGTATGGAAGGGTTTTTTCTTGTGAGGGAGGTGACTTTATGTGTTGAATGAGAGTCTTTGTATATGAAATCATATCTATGATTGGTCACTTGTAGCTGTACATCAATAATTGTTGATTAATTCTCATAAGAGAGGACAGAGAAAACAGTTAAATGTCTGAAAGCAAGAGCTATTCAAACAAATGATTAAGTCCTGTATATTTCTTAATTCCTAGTTAATACTTATATAACTCAAACTACTTGAAAACCCAGCCTTCACTTGACCCTTTCATTTTAAAAAAAACAGTGATAAAGTGAAAGGACCGTAAATAAGAAAAGCAAAAATCTACTGTTTTGCACAGATATGTGTTTAATTTCAGTGATTAAACAAACCATGTTCCACTTTTGGCAGTCAGAGGAGAGACTAATGATGGTCTCCCCAGACTCTTCTGTTCTCCAGGTTGAACAACTCCAACCCTGTCAGCCAATCCTCACAGCAGAGGTGCTCCAGCCCTCAGATGTCTTCATGGCCTTCCTCTGGACATGCTACAACAGGTCCATGTCCTTCCTGTGCTGAGGACTCCAGAGATTCTCAGAACTTTCTTCTTCTACTGAATTTGCAACAGAGTGACTGATCATCTCAGCTACTTTGGGGGTTTTTATGCATCTACTTTAAGTAGCATTATAGAACTTCTCCAGTAAAAAGGAATTTATATTATTTGGGCTGTGGGGAAGGGAGCAGATATTTCAATTACAAACACCAGCAACCTTAAAAGAAAAGCTGTGAGATATTTATTTTCCTGGTATGTGGAAGAAAACAATTATTAAGAGAGAATGTATTTTTAATGGCTTCCTACATTTCTAAAGTCTTTTAAACTTTTCAAAAGCCAGAAGTCCAAAGAAGCCATCCTTGTAGCTATTCAGACTCAAATTGCAAAGCGTTCATTTCAATATGTAGCAAATCTCATGGTAGAAGTAGCGCTGTACTGGACTCTTGCTAAGATGGAGTTTTACAGTGAACATGAGATGGGTAAGAATAAGAGATATAAAGTGTCAAGTGGCAAAGAAGCTTCTAGGTTAAAATGACTCTGGATGAAGTTGCATAACTAACTGAGAGGTCTCAGAGGCCGTACCAGCCAGAAACACCTAACCCCCCAGCTTGGTAACTGCTATCCAAGTTATCCAAAAAAGTTTTTGCATGCTTTACACACTCATGGTCAAGGTAATTCTGCAATGTGGCCAGCAGGAAACAATTTTTTATTCTCTTATCTTATGCTGCTATTTGTTTCTGGTCCTCACCCTATCATCCCTTCTGTGCTGATATTATTCAGCTTTAATCTGTCCTTCATGATTTCACATGTCTCTGCATCCCAATTCCTTGAAAAAATATTTTTCAAAGAAAGGCAATTTTCACATCTCAAAGCTTGCCAAAACTTGAAGCTGGACCTCTGTGTACAAAGCCAGCTTCACTCCAGGATGAATTAATGTTATCTATATACATGGAAAAACATGGAAAAAATGCATAAACAAGCTATGCCTAGAGCAGTGGAGTTGTTGAAGCCTGTTTTCTACTTGATTTGGGTCCTAGATTCTTGGTTACCTAATAAAGCATAAAGGGTAATTAAGCCTTTTTTCAATGTTTGAGATATTTATAAAGGTCTTTCCCTGTATGGATTCTCTAATTCAGGATGGTCAGATATTGCCTCTTTTGCTGAATAGGAGCATTGATGGGATCTCTGTTTTGTCGTCTTTTCCCATGATTTTTGAAGAACCTATCTTTGTGATTTTGGTCCTTCTGTCAAATATGTCTGGCCAAAGTTGATGAATGTGGAAGAAAAGCAGTCAGGAAGACTAAGACAAAAACCAAGAGTGATTTTCTAGACTTATTGTTGGAATTTCCTGAATTATGGAGATCCAGCTTTGAAAAATAGTTCCTTCATGGAGTAGACACAGGAGCTGGTGCATGACATCCAGCAAGGGGAAGACATGGAAGAAGGCAAATAGTAGAGTTGGATTCCTTAGGTGATAAATTTATATGGTTCCATTAAAATCAGTGTTCTGGGAGCAGCTAGTTGTGAAACCTTAATATAACCACTAACTCCCACATGCCTAAGCATCTGACAAAGCTAGGGAACAATCTTTCTTTAAGATTTGGATGCATTCCCTCCACACTTTTGGAAATAAAGTAACACATCTAAGTTGGTTGTGATCTCTGTCTACTGTCAAGGAAGGCATATCCAGAGAATAACTCAGATGAGCTGGGCTAAAACACCTGCTGGAAGTGCTTGTATTTCTCCTCTGAGTATTTGGGAAATCTAGCTAACTAATTTAGGCTAGGCATACCAAAATTAGTTGTCCAGAGTTAGGTGAGATAACTTCCTTTTAAAGTAGTCTATATTTTATAATGAGCCACCTTATATTATGCGCAGAAGTGCATACCCTTCAGGGCAAGAAATTCAAACCAGGTGCTAAGAACAACAATTTATCAGCCTGTTATCTGTGACTTAGAAAGAGTGCACATTACTATTTTTCTCTGAGTTCCCCTGAAGAAAAATTTTATAAGCAATTTATTTTGTGCAGGGAGAAGTAGTGTCCTGACACAGCTTGAGGGGGTGACAAGGACTGTAATATATAAATAATACAATCTATAAAGATGAAATATTTAAAGGGATTAAAAATGCAGTAAAGGTCCAGAAATAGTAATTTTTTGGCATGAGAAGGGATTTTTATATTCACCTTTTTTTTATATATACAGATCAAATGTGAAGCCTGATTCACCACTCAATTACTGTGGTTTTAGTCTCCTATTGAGCAAAGTCCTTAAGCATGTGGCAAACTTCGAAAACCTGACTCTGATTGAAATAAATTCTTGTGCTTCTTCACTGACTGTGACCTTGCAATAAGGCAGGTCTAAAAGGCACTTCAAGAGGTCTTATTGTGCAGCCTGTGAACTGTAGCTTCTGAATTTTATTAATTGGAAGGTGATCTGAAAAATGAATAGATGCCATTTAAATAAACATTAGTGCGCACAATCCTGTATGCAAGGAAAGAAACAAGCAGAATGAAGGCAAAGGGTTTAAAAGTAATGAGTGAACTTTCTGTTATAAACACATCTTTATTTAATTGGATTAATATACCATTTTGGCACCACGACATAAACCAAACTCTTTTCCATTCTCCCCAAAAGATAATTCTTCAGTAGCATTGCTGAACTGGTCTACCTCTTGAAATGGTATCATCCACAGCTAAACAATCATAGAATCATATCATGGAATCATATGGGGTTGGAAGGAACCTCTGGAGATCGTCTAGTTCAACCCCCCAATATCTACAATATGTAGATGCCCAACTTGTCAAAATCTTACAGGCAATCTTCCCTGATCCTCACCAACTGAAAGATTATATTTAGGTCTAAATAAATTTCTGACATTATGTCTTTTCTCTTGATGCTCCACATTTTTAGCAAAACTAGCTCCAGCTCTTTCAATGTTCCCCTAAAGGCCATGTTATAGACCTCTGATCAATGCTAGTGCTGTCTTCTGGACCCTCTCCAGTTGATTTACATTTTTATTGCAATTCAGTGCCCAGAAATGAATGCAGATGTTCAACCAACAGTAGAATTGAAGGAATAGCTCTGATGTCCTCCCTTCCTTATGACAGCATAACACTCTGATTTTCATTAAGCTCTTGATCCACTCTAATCCCCAATTCCTTTGCTGACAAACTGCTGCCCAGAGTGTCACTTGTTTACTTATATCCCCTAAGTTACAAAACAGTGGAAAAGATTCACTCTATCTATCAGCAGCAGCTCTAGAGTAGCTAGAATCCAGTTGGTCTCAGTGGTCATCCTGGAAAGACTTAATGATCTCAAAGGGTAATACTATTCCTTCCTATGACAGGTATCTTAAATGGGATGGTTGATTCACTTTCTTGAGGAGGCAATATTTATTAATTGTAAGGGATCCAGGTGCCCCTTGAATTGGATTTTGGGTCCCTTACCACAAAAAAGACATTGGTGTGCTGGAGGAGTCTAGAGAAGGGCAACAAAGCTGGTGAGGGGTCTGGAGAATGTCTTATGAGGAAAGGCTGAAGGAGCTGGGATTCTTTAGCTTGGAGAAAAGAAGGTTGAGGGGAGACCTTGCTCTCTACAGCTACCTGAAAGGAAGGTGTAGAGCGGTGGGGGTTGGTCTCTTCTCCCAGGTCACAGGTGATAGGACAAGAAGAAATGGCCTCAAGTTGTGCCAGGGGAGGTTCAGATTGGATATTAGGAAAAAATTTTACACTGAAGGGGTTATTGGGTGTTGGAATAGGCTGCCCAGGGAGGTGGTTGAGGCACCATCCCTGGAGGTATTTAAAGATGGGTTGATATAGTGCTTAGAGATATGGTTTAGTGATGTATGTTTTGGGGTTTTTTGGGAGTGTGGGTTTTGCTGTTGGTTTTTTTTTTCCCCAGAGTTAGATTGATGGTTGGACTAGGTGATCTTAAAGGTCACTTCCAACCTAGACAATTCTATGGTTCTATGATTCTGTGACCAAAATAGACAAGAGACTTAATGCTTTGGTGGTTCAGATAAGGTCAGATTAAGTCCACACTCAGCTGCATTGTTTTGTTCTTGTCTTTACTGAATCGCTGTCTTTCTCACACCACTTCACTAAAGTGATTTTGAATGTTGGTCCCCAAAGTATTTCTAATCTGACACTGTCCATGAGCTTAGTAAGTATGCTCCATTTTTAACTCACCAACAGAAAAAATACACAACATAAACTGACAGACCCAGCAGAGGACTACAGCACACACCTTTTCATTTTGACAAGGGATCACGGGTAGCTCTTTCCACTCAGCAGCAGTTTCATAAGCGGTTCTGAAGGGAAGCGGATATTTCTTTGAGCTGATGACACAAAAAACAAAGGTTGACTGCCTAGAGTCTATCCTAGGACTGCCTTTGCTCTCTCTTCTCTCTGTCTCATTGCAGCTGACTGTTGTTGCGGAGGGGAGGGTGGGTATCATAAACACAATGCCCTGGATTTGAGCACTCCATAAATAACAATATTCCTTTAATGGGGAGCATAATAGCCTCAGCACTGTCAAACATATGTATTTTAAACCAGCCATTTAAAATAAATCTCATTTTAGTAGTACTGGGGTCTTCCATAATACTTAATCATGGGCTTCCATGGCAGTGCCAACATCAGAAGGGCTGCAGAACTGGGACCATAGACAGCAGTCAGAGGTTGGTGTTGTTCTATTATTCATTTTTAGATAGTCAGTAAATTATACCAAAGAGATGAATGCTCCATTTTATGAAGCAATAACCGCCTGGACTTTAGCAGAGAACAAGTCACTTTGTCTGGATTTCAGGCAATACATCAATGCCCAGTTGTTTGGCTATTATTTACAATATTTTATGGATATTGCCAGATAATTCAAAACTGTGATTAATGCAGCCTGCTTCAGAACCTCTCCATTGTGTCAAAGTAAATTACAAAGGGTCTCTTTGAGTAGGGAAAGTTTTCATATGAGTTGTCCGTTCCTCATTCCTTCTTCCTAAGGTAGTAGGATGATCTTAGATTTCCAAGTTTCCTTGCACATTTCTTCTTCTAAGAGTGCATCGTCCAACAGCCCTGAAAAAGATGGGAATTCTCATTAAGGGATTGGTCAGGCATTTACTAGGACATGTAGCTTAAAGACCTAATTTTACTTTACTTTGCTGTAAGCTATTTTTGCTCTAAAGGTGCAACTCTTTGAGTCTGCACCTTTTTTCCAGATTTCCTCAAATGTCTTGCAAGTAGCATAATTCCAGCTATTCTCTTCTAATTGAACTTTCTGTTATGGAGAGAAATGCAAAATTTGCCCCAAAGTCCAAACACACATATGCACAGGGTGATAATAAGCTTGCAGAAAACACAATCAATATTTCTCCAGATGGCAGCAATACCTGGCAGAGAAAGACCACGGGCAGTGGAAGAACAATACCAAATTTACTGCTTGAAGCTTCTGGCAGATCAAGGATAAATTTTAGCAAGTACCTGGTACTTCTTCTGTCAAAATGTTCAGAGATTTCTTCTTGGATATATTTTATATTAAGATACCCATTTGGTCACTGAATTAAACATTCATTTCAGTTCCCAGTTCACCTCAGAAGGTCTCAGATGCTCGTATATCTCTATATATGCAGTATATATTGTTTTAGAGACACTTTTCAAGGCCAGCATTTTTAGTGACTAGTTCTGGAGGGGAACACTATCAAGATTAAGACTTTTGCATTGATTGACATTGCAATAATTGTAACCAATCAGTAATTCCTTTCCATTGCCTTTGTTCTTCCATCCATTCTGCTTTATAAACCAGCTTAGAGAGTTGCTTGAATTAGAAATTATTTTTTCCCATGTAATGCAATATTCCCTTAATTTACTGTTTTTATGGTCCCTTCAAGATACTGAAAAAGTGGAAAAAAACTCAAATGGGAAATGAGGACGGATTTGAATGCATCCTACTGCATAGGTCTTCCTCATTATGTTCAGTGCAAGTGTCAGTTCAAATATGTAACTTGAACAATTTGAAAAGTTTCCTATTATTTTTGTTCCTGTTTTAATTGAGAACTAAACAACACAATCTCAATGCACTGTTCTGTAGTGGCAGTATGATTCCTTCTTGGCCACTGCAGTAGAAAGTCCTAGACATCCTCAATGTAGTTTCTGCAATACTATAGCAGGCTGTTAAAGTGTACAGTTGTGGGTTTTTTTGTGAGTTATATATGTGTGCATATTTTTTATATACTATATCATTATATATAAAATATATCTTTATTACATGTAAGTATACATGCATATTTTATATAATATTAATAGTATGAATTTATATGTTATATAATGATATTGTGTGTATTATGCTATTTAACATCTTTGTCAGTGACATGTATAGTGGGATAGAGTGCACCCTCAGCAAGTTTTCTGGTGACACCAAGCTCGGTAACGCAGTGAACACACTGGAGGGAAGGGATGCCATCCAGAGGGACCTGGACAGGCTGGAGAGGTGGACTTGTGCAAACTACATGAAGTTCAACCAAGCCAAGAGCAGGATCCTGCACCTGGGATGTGGCAATCCCAGGCACAAATACAGGTTGGGCGGACAATGGCAGGAGAGCAGCCCTGAGGAGAAGGACTTGGGAGTGTTTGTGGATGAGAAGCTCAACATGAGCCAGCAGTGCATGCTGG
>JAOQGH010000012.1:149751435-149792499 GCA_025769975.1 Gallinago jamesoni
CCATCCCTGGAGGTGTTCAAGGCCAGGCTGGATGGGGCTTTGAGCAACCTGCTCTAGTGAGAGGTGTCCCTGCCCATAACAGGGGAGTTGGAATTCGATGATCTTTAAGGTCCCTTCCAACTCAAGCGAGTCTACGATTCTATGATTCTATACTATATAACTACACATATTTTTTATATGTGTGTATATATATATTTTATATATATTCTTCTCAAGAATCAGAATCACAGAATCACAAAATCATCTAGGTTGGAAGGGACCTTCAAGATCATTGAGTCCAACCATCACAGTATACTTTTATTAGTTTCTTGCCTATTAGCTTTTCAACAATTTTCCTTGGAGCAGTCTCTGATCTTGTTTATTTAGGCATATATGAAAATAAATAATATTAATACTGATCTTAAATTCCAGCATGCATTTTTCCTCTAAATAGGCTAAATACAGTTATTAGTGCAGTGAAGCCAATGGCACTGAATTCTGCAAACACATTCTAAGCCTTTAGCAAGGGTAATTACAGTTAGTTATTTCACATTTGCTGGCTAATAGCTTAATTGAGTGCTTGGAACGTGTGATACTTACAGAAAGAATTCATCATTCTTATCATTGACTTTTCCGGCTGACTCCTTCTGTCATTTTGTGTGTTCTCTTGGGCATAGAAGTGAAAGTTACGTTCTGTTTTTTTTTTTCTTACAGAAATCTATGCCAGGCAACAATTACAAATTCTGTTTCTACTACAACTGTGTACGTCAGTAGCATTGCATTGTTCAGCGAATTACAGATATGAAATAAGATCACTAAAATCCTAGAAGAATACTGCTGTGAGAAGAGCTGTTAGCCTGACATTTGCTCTTTCTAATTTCATATTCAACATGATTTCTTCTGAGTAAGTTTGAGCTGTAGTAGCAAGAGTTTGCCTTCCTCTGAACAATTAAGTCAAATGCATATAACCAGATAACTGCCCGAGAAGAGATAAATTCTCTGCACGGGTACTTCCATTGACTGGCAAGACATTCAAATGATTGCTTTTCTCAAAGTGGCATCTTTAGTTTGTTTTGTTTTCCTTTTTTCATTTTCATTTTTGGCTGCATCAAAAGGAGCATGGGAGGGTTCTGCCACTCTACTGTGCTCTTGTGAGACCTCACCTGCAGTGCTGCATCCAGCTCTGGGCTTCCAACATAAAAAGGACGAAAGGACATGGACCAGTTGGAGCAAGTCCAGAGGAGGGCACGATGATACTCAGAGGGCTGGAACACCTCTGCTGTGAGGACATGTTGAGAAAGTTGTGATTGTTCAGCATGGAGAAGAGGAAGTCTCCGGGGAGACCTTATAGCAGCCTTCCAGTACCTAAAAAAGCTACAGGAAAGATGGGGAAGACCTCTATCAGGCAGTGTAGTGATAGGATGAGGGTTAATGGTTTTTAACTGAAAAAGGGGAGATTTAGATTAGATATTAGGAAGAAATTATTTATTGTCACGGCAGTGGGACACTGGCCCAAGTTGCCCCGAGAAACTGTGGATGCCTCATCCGTCTAGATGCCCCATCCCTGATTCAAGGCCAGGTTGGATGGGGCTTTGAGCAACCTGGTCTAGTGGTGTCTTTGCCTATGGCAAGGGGTTTGGAACTCGTTGATCTTTAAGATGCCTCTCATCTCTAACCATTCTGTGATTGTAAAATATAAGTCTCAAGTATCCTGACCTAATATTAGTCAACCATTGTTTGCTTTTTTTGTGGGAATAGATGACCTTGTGAGGTCTTCTCTAATCTAAGTTAGTATCTGTGTCTAAGATTTTTGCTACTACAGGAATAAAGTAGATAAAATATTGTTGGAATAGTTTACTTTGGAGTCACAGGATTTTGATTTTTCAACAGGTTACTTGCATGAAACTAAATTTGTAAATGTCCATAATCCTTGTGGCACACAAAATCCACATTGAATAGGTTTAATAAAAAAACCCAGTATGCTTTTACTCTTTCTGAGTATTTTTCCTGGAATAAATAAACAGATGTCATTTACCTTTAAAGGATTTAGGATATGGTTTAATCATGGCCTTTGAGTATAGCAGTCTTTGTGAGAAAAAATACTTAATGTTAGAGCACACTTTAATCTAATAAAAAGCAGCAAAAGCCAGTGCACTGAATGGACATCAACAAAAAGAAAATTGAAGCAATACAAGGTAAATGGAAGTAAAATGCATGTTGCTAGTTTTCAATAGTATTGGTAAGTATAATTTCTGAAGACTGGATTTTAGTATCATTCTGTGTCCTTAAACACAGATTATATGTCTCTTTAAAAACATACCTTCCACTCTAAACTCATATTAGTAGCTTGTAATCAGCAACGATAGGATAAGGCTATGTTGTATGATATAACCAAGTGTGACTACTTACAATAATGGTCTCTGCCAGCCTCAACAAAGTCCTTTCTCTTTGAGACTTGTTCAAATGCATGGCATCCATTTATCTACCTGAAAAAAATTTATGCAAAAAGAAGAAAACTTAGTTTTTTAAGCTGTTTCTTCCACAACAACTTCCCTCTTTTTATAGCCTTTCTTCTGCTCCAAGTTATTATTATTCACACGCCATACAGTATTTCACACCATAACATGTTTATTAACAGCAATGTGTGATGTCCTAGGCTGTGCAGGAATCCATAATTTACTGATTCCCTTTTCCTCCAGTGAGCATTAAAAAGCTGTTCCAATTGATCTCACAGTGCTCCTTGGTGGCCTTCGGGCTACCCTGATGAGCTGGTCATCCTGTTGGAGCCTGAGGTTTGGGCTAAGGCACTGAACTGGTCTAAAACTCATAATTCTGTGTGCTCACCTGATACTTCTAATTTATGTACACTCTGCACAGATTGTGTCTACGCTAAAGAAGACCTACAACTTTCATCCTGAGTGCTGTCCTCGAACTAACAGGCCGGCTGCCTATTTATATCAATTCTTGGGCAGCCCCTGCAGTCAAAATTACCTACAGACTCTCAGGATCCTTTCAACCTTCTTGTTTTGCAAATTATTTTCCCCAGGGTTGTTTGGTAGAAAGGGGTTGTAGTAACTTCAGAAAGGCTGGCATGTCTTGGATAATTTAGGGAGTGCTTCTCAACTGGTGATGTTTGCCTTTAGTGGTGAGTAAGAGGGAAATGCTAACACATCTTAGAGCATCATTCCACCCCCTTGGAAGTTGTATCAGTGCATCGAACAAGCCCAGAAAACAATCCAAGTGACCGGGCGGTGATTGTCTACTTTGAGCAGAGCTGAACTTCCCCCTGGACTCTATTGCCTATATCATCATTTATTATAACGGGACCTTGAACACATAGTACACAAGTAGACTCTTAAATTTAGGTGCCTTAATCTCCATCTGAATCCTTTTAGAAAAGACCAGCTTAATTGAACACATGGATATCAAGTGCCACTAGAAATGCCATACTGTATCCAAGCCATCTGCACAGAGCACGCACATACGACCAGGACCTTTGGGAATTCACATCCTTATGGACAACAAGATGGGAAGCTAGGCAGGGCAGCACAGGACATCATTGTAATCTACAAGGTGAGACTGTAATTCCTCTGACCAAATCATAGAATCATAGAATGGTTAGAGTTGGAAGGGACCTTAAAGATCATTGAGTTTCAAGGCCCCTGCCATGGGCAAGGACACCTCCCACCAGAGCAGGTTGCTCAAAGCCCCATCCAGCGTGGTCTTGAACACTTCCAGGGATAGGGCATCCACAACTTCTCTGGGCAACCTATTCCAGTGTCTCAACACTAGATGCCAAACGTAGGCATCTCCTGTGAGATATGATGCATTGCTTCTACACTTCAATGGCTTTATGACTGTCTCTCCTCAACTATAAAAAGGAACACAGAGTAACTTGTTTAAAAGGTGATGCCCACACAGAAAACACCCACATTAAACCCTACCTTCAAGTTTTCTTTACAGTCAGTGAGGAGAACCAGACACCTTGTCTGAGACTGGAAAGAGCTGCCATCTGGAAATGTTCATTTCTATCTGCATTGACTGAAGATAGAGCCTATAAACTTTCCTAGACTGCACATATAACTCTAAATGGACAGAACTTAGACTTCAGTAGCAAAACTTATATTTTCAGCATCAGTTCTTCCTTTTTTAGTCTGTTAGCGGGGTCCACATCTTTAAGCTCGATCAAACCATAGTAAAAACAGTAACACAATTCATCAGACAAGTGACTTTTAACATCCTAGACATAAAGGTAGTTTAAGAAGACATTTAATCTTTTTCTTTCCTAAATAAATGCTCTTAAAACTTAGTTGTGTTTCCTTGCAGCACTTAATTTGAGAACATTATTAAGCATCCAGAGATGTTAGATAATAAATTTGTAAAACATGGTTCTGATTAAAGGGATATCACTTGAGATAGGTTGCTTTTATTCCTTAACAGTTCAAAAAATACTCAAAAAATTGTGACAAATTACAAATGCTGTTATTACATATTTGTCAGACCTTCGGGTTATTTTAGAGGTCTTTGTGTACACCTGAACTATTTTGTCCGAAGAGACCTGTAGAAAAGTGGTAATAATAACTCAAGAATATGTTGAATGGTTTAAACTGGGCACATCTGATAAGCTGCACTGATGAGTATTTATCTTTAAGCACAGGGTTGTGAAGCAGTAATGAAAAACAAAATAAAACAAAACAAAATGACAACATCTGTCTTGGAGGAAATTCCTACCTCTCCTTTCTTCTAGTGTTTTATGCTGCCTTTATCACTAAACTGAATGCCTTCCCTGGTAAACGCATAGTAATATTGGGTTCATGGTAACATCTAGTCTAAATTTGATTTTATTGTGGTATTCCCCAAACCTCAAAAAGACATGATTAGAATATAGATTTGTCAAAGCTTACAAGGAAATAGTCTCTGAAAGTTTCAGAATCACTATCACATTATGCAAAGCGGGAGAATAATACCTTACAAAATTGACTTAAACTGCACTCAGATCTATGTGAAACATAGGAACCATTGTCCAGGATTAGATTAATCTGGCTGTTCAAATAACTTGCCTCAAATTTGGTGCAAACCAAGTGAACGATAGAAGCTTTTCCTGCATCCTGCATGTGTGTGTGTTCAATGCACTACAATTCAACTTCACCTTCTCTGTCTCTGAACAACAAAGAAGTGTTTGTGTTCTGTTAGCTAGCAATGCTATAAAATAAGATATGGGTACTGAGGGTATCCCAGAGGCTTCTTGACTCCTGATAAATAGATTATATTGACAGAATCTCATAAAACAAAATTCACAACTCAGTTGTGCATTGGATAAAAACCGTATTTGATCAGTTCCAAATTTTCCAGCTTTCAGTTTCCTGGAATTTTTCCACTTACATGTGCTGAAGTAAAAACAATGAACTATCATTGTTTGCCTTCTGTATAACATTCACAAGCATAGTTTGTCACTTTGTCCTCTCTTATTTGTCATCTTTCTGAGTAAAATCAGGTATAGAACATTCTTTTCAGTCTTCTCCCACCTGAATTCAGATCTGTCCTTGCATTTCTCTGACCACTGACTTCTCTTCTGTATTCTAAATAAGTGTCTCTTATGTGGAGATGTGGACTGTTCTGGTCTTTTTTACTTCAATGGCTGGGAATTACATCTATTCCCCTCACTTGAATGAAAAGGAGACAAATATCCAGAGAAGTCCTACCTCCTCCTTGATGGTTTCTATATCAAGATCTCTTTGTATCTCTTTATTATCCAAAGACCCTCCTCACTTTGACAAGTACTTTTACTTATTTTACTAACATCGGTGCTGGTGCCAGCGACTAAGACCAAGGATGCTGGTGCCATCAATGCTGAGTATTATAAAAAGTTATTTTTTGGGTTGTAGCCATCTGCATTCATCAAGTTAAAGAACACCGATGACAAAAGACAAAGGGCAAAAAGACGGCATAATCACAACCCATTTTAGCGAACCCAATTCAGAGAAGCTAAACTTGTAATCTAAAAGCTGGAGATGTAACGTTGTACCATAGGACGCTTGTAGGGTATTGACATTTACTATGCATTGACAGGAGGGAAGCGTTGAATTATTTGTCAAATCTAAATTTGGACAACATTTTTCTGTGGAGAACATGATAGAGATCACAGATTAGTTTCCTTGCAATTTCACAGAGATCTGAGCACACATCTTTTCAGTAACAGGTAGATTTAATCCATATGTTCTATTTTCTGCAACCTCCTTCACAGGCATGGGATGAGTCCTGTTACACACCAACTTCTACTCCTTTCTGGTTTTGGTTTGGTAGAAAAAAAAAAGAAAACTTACCCCGCTCCACTTTCTCAAGATGAAGGGTACTGAATTATCCCCAATCTAAATGAGCAGAGGGGGATAAATTACCTTATTTCTTGCAATCTTTATATTTTATAGCCTCTAAAGTCTAAAGAGAGGAGCTGCTGTTGATGTTGTGAGCTACTGCTTGATTTGTGGTCACAGATGCCCAAACCTTGTGTTTATGAAATAAGAGAGTGTGAAAAATTGTGAAGTTTCTGTTTTTAATCCAGCTAGCAGAGCTCCTCCATTGATTAAGAAACAATATTCTCAGCTCATCAGACACAGAGACCAAACATTAGCTTATAGATTCTTAATTCCCTCATTGCTAAACAGAAGATTTATAAGTATTAATTTATTCTTTTTATGTGTGTGCTGTTCCCATTATACAGGGAAAAAAAAGAGAACAATGTGTCTGATCCAAAGCAAATCTGTAAGAGGTATGGAACCCATTTGTATCTTGTCACATAATATACTCTCAGAAAGAGGAAGAGTCAGATGTACGCATGTATTGCACTGGCTCCTGTCTGCAACTTCACTATTTTACTCTCCTCTTAGGCAAATTATTTGAGGTACAGCCAAGGTACACACAAGACACAGCTACATTTCAAGGAAGTGAATTTCTTGAAATTGATTTTACATTTCAAGAACTTTCACAACTAAATAGCAAAAAAAATCTGCATTGCTTTTGAAGTGACTGTGGTTGATATTCTGCATTGTAGTATTCTGCCAGCCAATATCTACATCAAAAAGTCCCCAGAGGGAAAAATAAAGTTTAAATAGAGTGGAGCATTAAGTTCTTCCAAGAATGTCGTAGAATCATAGAACTGTCTAGGTTGGAAGGGATCTTTAAGATCATCTTTCACATGCATGTCTGCTTTGACTGCTTGGCACAGATTCACCTTTCCAAATCATTGTCCTTCTAAACACACATTTCAGACTACATTTTTCAGCAGTAGCCACTTGATATCCTTCATTTAACTTGCTTTTCCATTCTTGATTCAAATTTATCAGAGCCAGAGGTTTCCCCTGTGTGACAGGATACTGAGTCCATGCATCAACATATTTTAGGGATACTGAATTTAAAATCAATAATTGCCCTATTGTAAGCCTCCTAATTTTTTTACCTCATCAACGGATACAAATCACTGAGGCCTTTTGTAGATTTTCCTAGATGTCTGCATAGTCAAATTTCCTCCTTTATTTCCTCCAAATAAATCATTATTTCCTCTCATCAGTGTGATCTGCTTTAGGACTTAGTAAAAAAGTTCAATCTAGGTTTTAACAAGATGATTATTGAAACAATACAATAATGCTAATATACTAAGTTTATGTAATGTTGATCCTCCACTGAGAATGTATCTTTTTGGGGTTTTTTCTCAGTTCAGACTACAGTGTTTTTATGCACTTTAGAAATTCACCTTCAAAGAGTTAACCAGCTACGTATTTTGAAAATATAGCAGCATCTGTATATCTGTACACCTCATTGATTTCCAGCAGTTGTCCCAGAATAACTTCTTAATTATTTTTCTAGTAATTATCTTGAAATCTAATTATAAGATCTAATCTGTAAAAGTTCCGGAGCTGGTATGTTATTATTTGCCAAAAGAAAAAAAAAAAAAAAAAAGAAAGAAATCAGGCTAACTGGATAACGTCTAATACCAGATTAACTTGTTAGTGAATTCTCACTTATAAAAAACCAAAAAAAACACCAACAACAACAAAACAGCCCTGATATTTTTTGTAACGTTCTTTAAGCATTTATTGAAGAGTATAGTTCTTACTCCACACTGGAAGAAAGACACCTGGAAACAAATTGCTGAGGGCTGAATAGGAGGACAGTTCTCAGAAGTGAAAAGTGTTAGACTATTATACTTTTATATCCAAAGGAATTTCCACCGCTTAGAGCATTTCAGACTATGTGGGAAGTCCTTTGGGAATACACTTCTCATCTCTGCTCCAGTAATGGAGCATATTGTCTCTGTATCTACTCACCACTGTGAGAGCTGAGTAGTTGACAAAATTAGGGGGAGCTGCTCTTCACAAGGAGACACACACTATGCTGTGCGGTTGCTGAGATTTGCAGCAGTTTTCTGAGAGGATGCTGTAGACTCGCAGACCAGCTTGCCAAAGAAGTTGCTATTCAATTAAACCCACGACCTGCTGCCCACCACATGAGGACACACACACACCTGGGCACATCGTTATCAAATTTAAACTTTATCTTCAAGCAAACACCAAACCATCCTTGGGGCCTCTAAGAACAGGGCCACGTGGTGAGGTGCAGTGCTTTGAGGGTGGGTTTGACAGTCTTGTGCTGTGCGTCCCCACGCTTACTGCCTTGCTGTCCTTATGGCTGTTTTTCAGACTCCATGTACTGCAGGATAAAAGCATCTCCACTGGGGGTGCATCAAAAAGCATCAACTCTCAGAATTTTTTTCTTAACCGCATGCAGGAAAGTTAGACCTGAGTTAAAAAGATCAAATTCACCACCTACAGCCAGTTCTGGAAGCTGGGCTGAAGTAATTGCTGGATGCAGACTTACAATATGGGAGAGGGAGAAAAAATTAGGCTTAGAAGAGCTCTGAGATTTGCCTTCCCTTGATACTGTAAGAATCCTGCAATGCTGAAACAAAATAGTGACATACAGGTCTGAATTCCCACATCTATGAATCTAGGCGTTTCACTGAAAAGTGAATACATATTTGCTGTCTCTGGGGTTTGGGGTTGTTTTTTTGTGGATTTATTTTTGTGGTTTCTTTTTATTTTTTATTTTTTCCCTGATGCTATGCAACCAGGAATTGCTTTGACAAAGATGAGGATTTGAAGTCTATTAGCAGAAGCTTCTGTCTTAACATTTAAACTAGCCCACTCATTGAGACTAGAATATTACTCTGTAGTCTCCAAGTTCTGGCAGAAGACAAAACCAGCACATTGAGCGTACAGTTAAATGGCAAAACATGTCCTATAATCCTTTTCATAGGAAAGTTTTGTGGTGGTGGTTGTGTTTTTTTTTTTTCAAAAAAGCAGCTGATGATGCTGTCTCTTTTAAACAAAAAATACATAAAGAAGGGGAAAAAATGCTGTCAAATGACTTTTTGAACCCAAACTGAATATGGCTATTTTTGAGAACTACAAAAGTATTTCTTTTTCTAGTGCCCTCTCGTGACAACCTTTAGTGGGTAAGTAATACATCATCAGAGGTCTGTGCTTTCAGCGGCACATCTATTACAGCAGATTGTTTTGAAGAAGCAGTGTAGAAGAGGGAGTTACAGTCATCAATTACAACTGCTAGAAATATGTCAACAGGTTCATGTCTGAGATTCCTCTCTAGCCTTGGAAAGCAGGAGTTGAAGAGCTCTACCAGCTGCAAGTTGCAGTGCCTTTTATATAGCAGGAAAACTTAGAATTCGCCCAAACTTTCTTGGTCAAGGCCAGCATTAATTCATTATGCAATGAAATGCATTTATTACTTTTCATATACCTAAACATAAATTTAATGTTGGTTTTTAATGATATCATGAAAATTGAGAGTCTTGCTTTCCCTGCAAACCTTGATGTGTAATTCTTCACATCCCTAAGGCTCCATGAAATTAGTATTGTTATTTATGCTGTGGAGCCTCAAGCAAGACAACATTTTACAAGATATGCCACGTAACACGGGAAGGCATGGGCATCTCTGGGGAAATGTGAGCATGGGAAGGGGAAATTGATCCAAAGCCAATTGAAGGCAGTGGAATGACAACCTCCCCTCTCATTTCAGACCCTTTTGTGTCTTTCAGCCCAAGGACTGAATGTCTGTGACAGTGGCAACAAGATGACATTCAAGTCCTTGATGAGACAAAAATATTTTCTGAAGTTGGATTTTCCTCAGGCTCCTCTAACTGCAATGAAGCTTCAGCTCTTTGTCAATAGAATAAAAATGTGGATCTCTTTGTGGACTTATTTCCTTCCAAAGTTTAATTTTTTTCTGTTTCCTACTTGAGCTGAGAACTCTACCTTTCATGGGCACAGCACATGGCCAGCTGAAATTCCATGGTGAATCACACAGTTTTTGCACATTAAGTATTCGTGTGCCTCTTAAAGCATTAAAACTCTGCCTTTCAGGTCTGAACCTCTGAGTGACTGAAGAAAATGTAAGAAGAAGATCCTTAGCCTATACAGAATTGGAATCTGATGATGGATGAAAGACCCACTCAGAAGATCTTTATAACAAGGTAGATGATAAGTAAGGAAATTTTGCAGCCAGGCAAGGCTAAAAAAGCCTCGCATGTTCTTCTGTCATAAATATGAGCCTTTCTCCCAACCTAAGCACCACTGAGACCAATCACTGTCTGAAATAAAAGCCATGTTCTCCAATTGCTTTAAATGGTACCAACTCAGAGTCAGGAATTTCTGCTTCTGTTTAACCAGCAGGACTTTCTGAAATGAGCTTTTAAGCTTAGCAGGAATGCATTTACAGAAAGATTTTCATTTTATTCTGAATAGCCAAGGCAGCAATGCATCAAATGCTATTCCCTTCCTGGTGCATGGTAAAGCAGTTTTCAAAGTCCTTGACTTATTGAAAAGATCACTGCTTCCCATATGCACTGGAATGCTGATTGAGATGACCTTACGTATCTGCAGCCCATCAGACTTTTCTCCTTTCTCCTGGGAAGGAGGGTTGTTTATGAAATTATGCTTTCAATAGCAGTAGCAGCCAGAATTCTGATTAGGCTAGCGGTTCGCCCCTTGGAAAAGGAACAAGAATGACACAGAGGCCAAAGTTTTAATTGTGTTGGCAGTTTTCCCCATTCATAAAGGGTCAGGAGAAAGAAAGATTCAGGACAGGGTCATATGCAGGTATGCCCAGTATGTAGAGCTGTTGTGTATTCTTGTGTTTACCAGATTCTGGTGCAATGTACTATTTATTTTTTCACATGCACTTGGAGTATCAAAAGAGAAAGCACCTCTGTGAGTCAATCACAGACTAACACTTCCCTTTCAAATGTATAGCTCATGAAGGTGACCACTGTCATTCTTCAATGCATTTCAGAAAACCTGGAATGAAAACCCTACTTGTACATCAAGCTCTGCAACTACACCCTGTTTCAGGAAGCTGTGCCTATCAGGGCACCTATGCCAAAAATGTTATAAAAAAATGATGGGGAGACAGAGAAAAAAAGTGATTGTTATCCTCTGCTCTTCTGAAGGAAAATGAGGACACTTATTCCTTCTGAAAGGAGAGAAAATTTCAGAGCAGACTTGGGCATCCTGAGGTCATATGTCTTCTGATCTCCTTGCTAACTAGCAGCCTTACTGCATCTCCAGTCCAGTCAATTCACTCTGGAACAAAGAGAAGCCAGTTTCTTCCCTGACAAATGGATAGCAATCCTACCTGGTGATGACCCATCCAGACTGCATCAATGAGAAGCTGAAATGGGTTGAGGATGCTGAATGTCTACATTTTTCTGCCTCTCTGCTCCACTCTGGTGAGACCTTACCTGGAGTGCTGCATCCAGCTCTGGGGCCCCCAAAATAAGAAGAACATGGACCTGTTGGAGCAGGTCCAGAGGAGGCCACAAAGATGATCAGTGGGCAGAAGCACCTCTCCTGTGAAGAAAAGCTGAGACAGTTGGAATTGTTCAGCCTGCAGAAGACAAGGCTTTGAGGAGACCTTATAGTGCCTTCCAGTCCCTGAATGGGCTACAGGAAAGACTGGGAAGGACTCTTTGTCAGGGATTGTAGTGATAGGATGATAGCTAATTGTTTTAAACTGGAAGCTGGTAGATTTAGATCAGATATTAGAAAGACATTATTTAATTTGAGGGTGGTGAGACACTGGAACCAGTTGCGCAGAGAAGGTGTGGATGCCCCACCTCTGGAAGTGTTCAAGGCCAGGCTGGATGGGGCTTTGAGCAACCTGGTCTAATGGAAGGTGTCCCTGCCCATGGCAGGGGGGGTTGGAACTCAATGGTCTTTAAGATCCCTTCCAACTAACCATCCTATGATTCTATGTTTCTCCATAGGCATGTCCTCTGTGCCTGGGCACTGGGAACACAAGAGGAGGTGGGCCAGGCTGTGGAATGTGTATATGTGAACTGATAATGTTGGCCTCATCCAAGAGATGAAGGCAGAAGTGTCATGTCGTATTCATCAGGTATCTCCCTTGAAATCTTTATGAATCAGTGAATTACTGCTGCAGCTGCTGTTATTAATAAAACATCAACAACCCAGTGTCATTAGATAAGGCCTGGAAACAGCAGTGTGTTATACCCTTAGATGAAAACACCAGTTATTTACAATGTATTTAAGATTCCAACATGGGGTCTAATGCAATTAGTCAAAATCATTTTGAAAATAGCTAAGAATCCCTAGGATGTCTCAATAGGCTAAAAGAAATCTAAGTAGAGTTAAAAAGTCATTATTAATGACCCTGCTGTGATGGAATAAAACAGAAGCTGCTGCTCCTTGCTAAGGAAATGAAACCAAAGAGACATTACTTATCCTTATTAATTCCATGATCTTAATTTCTGATGGAAATTTTCTGATTTCCTTTCCCATAAATATGTTTTCCTCCAGTAATTTGACTTATGTCTTGCACAAAGTGCCAGCTTGCTTCAAATAGCTCTGTGCTGGCTCGAGGTTTCTCTGCAATTTAGTCAGAGCTGTTATATATTCCACTTGGGCTGTTTTTTTCTGTCTTTCAGAAAACAAGGCTTTGCTTTTTGCTTTATACATTTTACATTTTAAATATTTATTTTGGGGACCTAATTAGAAAAATCAAGAGCTAGACAGTTTTGAGAGAAGCTTAATGGATCATTTTATAGGAAACACACGCTTAAGCACATGCAACACTTTACAACACGCATTTGAGTTTCTCGGTATCTTTCTAAGTTTTCTGTATTTAGCTAAAGTTGTCGGGTTTTTTTCCTTTATTTAACTCCCAAGTCTCTGCCTCAAGGTGGGATGTTTTGTCTGGTTGATTTTGCCTGGTTGTTTTTTAGATTTTCACTTGGAAATTTCTCTACCTGTGCTGGGATTCTAATTATGCTTTCTAATATTCTCTGTGATCAGATGACTTCACAATTTCTTCCGCAAGATCCTTACTTTCTTCAAGGAGGAATAGAACTGATCAAATTTGGGGATAAAGCAGGGACTTATTAGTAAAGGTTGTGTTGTCTGTGGGATCCTCGTAGTATTATTTACAGGATGTGGTATTTAACTGAGGTGGTGGAAAGAGGAAAATATACAGGAGGAGAGGGGCTGGCCTCCATGTGTGGCAAACTGGAAGCTATTCTGAGCAATAGGATTGTTTTCCACTTCTGCCAATCAGCAGGTCACTTCAATTGCATAGTTGCTGCCAACCATGTTTTCATTTTTCTGAATAGAGAGGGTAAGACGTTCAAGGACAGATTCGTTTTTGATTGAACTCTCCCAGCTATAACAGAAACCCATCAGAATTTGCCTTTGAGTATACCAGATTGCTAAACACTCTGGAAAACCAATGTGTCAGCCTCTCAGGTCAAGTACAACAAAACAGTACTGTGTATTTATAAGTATGACATTAATAATACCCTCCACAATGACCTCCCACCCCATGCCCATAAGTGATGTGGGAAGGTTAAGTCACTAAGAGCTCTGAGAAGCTGCTGAGTGCTTTGTAGACACGGCCTTGGGGAAATGAATGAGGTTGTAATCAATGCAGGGTCTATTCAGTCAGAAGGAAATATTATTTAAGATGTGTGTTGGATTAAATGAATAAACAATAAAGCTGAATATCTACCCATTCACTGATTTATAACTGGGTTGACCCAAAGCTGCCACTGAAGCTATTCACAAAGTCCTGTTATGTGGCCACCCAAAGGGGGGTGGCCAACAGTATCTGCCATGTGAAGGCAGGGGACGTGAAGGAGAAACATGCTGTGGTGCTCCTAGAAACACCAGATCCAGGCTTGAGAGATATCTTGGAGATTTTCCCGGACAGGACAAGCCTATTATGAGTTATGTTGCAGTAGCACTGAAAGGCCAAAACTTCGCTTAGCACTCTACACACTGCATAAGGAAGAGCATTGCCCTGAAAATACTACTTAAAAAGATAAGTGGTGGAAAGAAAGATTCACTCATGGCTGTAAGCTCATATACACGTAACCTTTAGGATAGGACAGGCTTAAATCTAGATTTCAAGTCTTGACTAAAAAGCTTAACCTTAAAAAATGCAACTTTTTCATTATGTCTTCTCCCCTGGACTTGAGGTGAGATCATTTCACTAACAGAGATGCCACGGGCAGAGGAAATTCAGATACACCAGATCGTCTTTTCTTGTTCCCTGATTTATTTATTTTTTTTCCCTTAGCTTGCTCTTTTTTATTCTCATGCAGACAGTTTGACAGCTTTGGAGCCTATTATCCCAGAATCTGTACCTGGTAAAGAATCATGATTTAAAACCTTGATGCCATGGATCAATTTTTAGAATCATAGAATAGTTTAGGTTGGAAGGGACCTTAAAATCATCGAATTCCAACACCCCTGCCATGGGCAGGGACACCTTCCACTAGACCAGGTTGCTCAAAGCCCCATCCAGCCTGGCCTTGAACACTTTCAGGGAAGAATTTATGAAATATATACTTTTAATCTCCCCATTTCTGTAGCATAAACCTCCACTCCCAAACCATTAACCTGGTGATCAGGAAGAGAATATTCAAGGACAAACAAACACGCCCAAACAAGCTTTTCCTGAAATGGCTTTCCTACTTATCATCCCAGGTCACTGACTGGGATCCTGTATAGACTATATATATTCCGACAAGGTAACAATGCTACAGAAGTAATGCAAGTGCAGTTACGTGGACTCATGTATTTTGTTTTTCTAACTGTATTTCTGTTTGTGTGAAAACATTTGTGGTGTATATTGGCTTTTTGCCAACTTTCTACTCCCTGTAAAATTATCTCATGGGCTGTGTGCAAGCAGACATTTCAAAAGAGTCTCTAAAAAAACAGACTTAAAGAAGGTAGAGAGAACAGGCAAATGATTTTAGAAATAACTGTGTGCAATTCCATTTGCATTAAAACAATGAAAGCTTCAGAGTAGAGCAACAAGATGATAAAATCACAGGAACAACTTGGATCTGAGGAACAATTGAGCAGACTAGGAGTCTTCAACCTGGAAAAGAGGTAATTGAAAGGAAAGATGGTGAAAGACTGCAGACTTAAGAATGGCACACAAAGGTTGTGTAAAGGATGTGAGTTCACACTGAGGATTGGTCTGTCTCTGAGTTCAGAGGAAGAGAGTCCTCTGGAGCAATTATTACCCTTAGTTTGCCCAATCCAGATTTACTTTACACAGGTAATAATACCTGTGAGACATGTTTTGTTAACTACCGACTACTTCTTAGTGATTCCATAACTAGACTGAGAAGTCATTTACTGAAATATAGATATTTAGAGTGTAGGTGTCTACATCTGAACTATGTTCCCCCCAAAGCTTGATTTCTAGTGAATGGAGATTGAGTCAATCAACTTAGTGAAGCCTAAGATATGATTCACCTCATCCTAAAATAGATATACAAAATAGATGACACTGACTACACCCTCAACAAGCCTGTTTCATTCCTTGGGCTGTAGGAAAGACACCAAGCTTGAAGCATAAAAATCTACACTGTAATTAAAAGCAGTGAGATCAACCAGTCCTGGAGACTGATTTCTATGGCTTTCACCGACTGCTTGACTTCAGCTGTCCTAGCAATTAGGCATATAGAATAGGATTTCTGAAGACAAGAAAATCTTAAATGCTTCCTTCACTTTGAGATGGCCAACACCAAGTTGAGATGAGTGATAATGAGTGCTGCTGTGTCTGGGCTAGACTAGACAGTGATCAGTCATATTATCCTGGCTGAGCCTGGTTAAAAGGTTGTATCCCTTCTTCCACACCACTTTCTTCCATCTTTCTAAACATCCTGCTCTTCTGCTAGAAATAATCGCACCTTCAGGTCTGCCTGTGTAACTTCCCACTCTCTGACCAGTTTTGCCAACAAGGCCCAGCTGAGAAAACCCTGCAATTAAAATTGCAGGTGCTGTTCGCTGGAGCAAAGTTGATAACCACTTACCCAACTTCATCTGTAGCACGGCAGCACCTCTAACTTGACTGTATTTTGTGTTTTTTAAATGTATGTGTGAGCATAGCTGAAAAACTTAGTCGAAAGCAGTATCAGCACCAGAAGGAAGTGACCATCTGCTCTCTTTAGAGAGAAATCTGTCTTAGCAAATATCAGAGAAACTGTATTTCCCATTTTCATATGTGTGCTGAACAACCTAAAAACCACAGAAACCAAATACTTTTGAGTACATATTCCTAGCAGGTAAGAAGTGTGCTGTGTTACTCAGATGATAAATGAATATTTCAAAAATCTGACATGTATATAATTACACATACAAACAAAACAATCAGCTGCATATTAGTTCGGTGTGATGCTGTAGACAGTCAAAATCAAATAGCTACAGCAGTATATGCTTATGGATTTTCTCATGCAAAATGAGACCTTTATAAATTTGCTCTTCCAAATACTCCAGACGCTGAAATGTTGTCCATGAATGGCAGATGCCACCCAGTGCAAAACTGTTTAAACTGATTTGACTGTTTAATATGATTTTTGCTCCTCCAAATCAAATACCAACTTCATAAGCCATACTTACCAGAATGGGAAAGGTGAAGTTAGGGACCAAATGATCATAAGAAAATAGTTCTATAACTTGCACTGAGGAATAATTTCTGAATTTCTCCTCTTGGGCCTGCAGCCCACTCCAATTTTAGGCAGCAGGTAAATCATAGTTTATCCCTACCTCCAAATGCCCATTCTGTCAAAACCTACTAATTCCCCATTTAAAGTCAATGTCTGTTGCATGCTCGTGACATAACATACAGTTTGCTTTGCCATCCTGAGTGACTTGCAGCCCAAGAGCCAAAGTTCAAACATTGCAGAAAAGAAACCCAACACATTAATCAAAGTTACAGGAAGGAAATGTGAGTCTTATTTTCTGATTAACATAAAGAGTCAGCAACAGTATCCTCAAAAGCTTAAATATGAGTGTAAGAACTTAGGAAAAACCCAGTGTTAAGATTACAGCCCTATAAATAACAAAGAGCTACACTAAATCACTCTTTTTCGAGGGAGACCTTATTTTGGCCTTTCAATATATAAGAAGGTTTTTCTTATAAAAAAGACAGACAGACACATTTTACCAGAGTCCGTACTGATAGGACAAGAGACAACAGTTTTAAACTGATACTGGATAGGTCTAAGCTGGTATAAAGAAGAAAGCTTTTATGGTGAGGGTGGTGAGACACTGGAAAAGGCTGCCCAGGGTAGCAACCTGTTCAAGGTCAGGTTGGACAGGGCTTTCAGCAATGTGATATACTGGGAGATGTCCCTGCCCATGGCAGGAGGTTGGAATTTACAATCTTTGAAGGTCTTTTCCAGTTCTCACCATTCCATGATTCTGTGAATCTCTAAAAGAGACAGCAAGTTTGCTAAACAGAGGATATCTGAGATACTGAGTAATACATGTGAAGTGTCAGCAGGGTTGGTGTGTCTAATATCAGGACAGCTTAGCTTTACACCAGGACCTAATTCTGAGAAATATTTTCTGGGTTTTTCAAAATAGGCTTGTATTGACATAGTTCTTGACCAGGTCAGAACCTTAAGGAACAGGAACTAGCAAAATCTTACCCTTTTTATTCTAGAGAGGGGATGATCTATTTTTAGTGAATTTACCTGCTGATAATTTCTTACCTTCTCCTGTTATGTGTTAGGCTTTGACCAGAACATTAATTTCAATGAATGAAATATCCACTACATCTGAAATCTCCCCCACCCCAAATTAGAAGATTTTGAGGATGCAAATATTGAAGCATTACAAATCAATGGTGTATTGCAGTGACTGTTCCCTCTAAGGGACTCTAATGATGGAAGCCCAACAGCTTCTTCATTTAATTCATCCTGTTCTGAGGAGGAGGAATCATATACTCTGAGGCACTTTTAAAAATAAACTTCCAATATGCTGAAGCCTTAGTGCCTTTCCAAACTTCAAAATTAGTAAAATTGCATGCAAAATAATGGCATTCATATCTACTTTAAAAGCCTTTTCTCACCAAAATTAGTCAATAATTGTACAGCGTCAGATAAAATCACTACCTGTTCTTACTGACAGCCTCAAAACAAAGCTTTCAAACTTGCCAATTTGTGTTAATGAATCGGAAGCAGAATCACTGGGCCAGATTTGTAGCTGGTGGAGGTTTCAGTCATGCTTAGCTGATTTACACCTACTGAAGTTCCCTTCTTCATGCCACAGATGGATTACAAACTTTTCTGAACACGTCTGGTCTCTCTTCATTACTATTAGCACCTTCCCACGCTGCAGAGTGGGTGTCTGAACCCCAAAATGGATCTCTGTGCTTTATTGCTCCTATTAGATGATAGTAGATGACTGTGGCATTTGCTTGTTCCTGACCATCTCCAGAGAATATATAAAGAACAGCATCTCTGGTCTTCTGGGATCTTCATTCTCAGCAAGTGATATGCCAGCGTGTTATAGTCATTGAAATGGTGCTTTTTTTTCCTGCCTCTTTAGTTTTCTTCCCTCTGAAAGAGGAAAGTTTAGTTTCTTTTCTCCACTGTGGGGACTTTCCCCACCCAAAGACAAGAATTTAATCTCTTATCGCAAGATGTGATCTGGACTATGTGGGGTTTCAGCATATATTTTCATATATTTTCAATTGGGTTTGGACTCTGCAAAGATTCCTAGAAGAAGGTGATGACTGTTGATGAGAATAGTTTAAGACCATATGTTGCAATAAAGTGGAAGAATTAGATGCAAACGGGCATCCAACTGTGCTGCATGGTGTGCAGACTTAAAATAAAAATGGAGGTATAGCCCAATCTTATATACAATTGCCATAGGAAGGACAAATTAACAACACAACCAACATGGTTGCAAAGGGTGTGATTTATGACTATCATCACCTTTATAAATATCTCAAAGAGTCAAGCTGTAACTGCTAATTAGCATCCCCCAAGAAATACTGCCATTTAATTGTTGATTTTTAACTGTAATTCGCCTAATAATCACTACATGGGGAGCCCTTCTCCTGAGGAAAGGGGAATATTGGAAAATTCAGGCTTGTGATAGCCATCTGTATTGGAACACCGTATCCAAAAGCTGTTGCATTCACTGAGATTTTCATCTTCCTGGTGGAGGGTGCTAACATTTTTAGCCTGGAATCTGTAAGGTGCCTTGATAAAGAAAACACTAGGTAAAGTCTGCTTTCTGCTGCCTGAAGGGAGTAAGAGGGACTTTTCAGAAGTTAAGATACCATTTTAGTGTCGTTCCTCCACATTTCACCTCTGTCCTAGCTCAGCTGCAGCAGGCTACTCTGGTTGTGCAATGCATTTTTCATTAAACAGGTATCTAACCAAAAACCCTGAGAAATAATTATGAATGGCTCTGTAGATCTTAATGGACTTTGGGCCACTCTATGTTAACAGTGAATAAATGTGTATACAAATTGTTATTATTAACATTTAAAAAAAAATCTGGCATCTTTTAAAGTATTAAAAATCGCTAAAATATTTGTGTAGTCCTTCTGCTGTCTTTCTTCTGTTTAATTTAGAATCTATGTTTCAATTAGGCCTGAATCTTTCCTCATATGTCTTGTTCTTGTTCTGCTCCTATAAACTCTATGTTCTTCCTCTGCCGCTCTTGCCCCCATTTAACAAGCCTGGAAATAGTTAGGTTGCCTAGAAAATTCGCTATCGTTTCACACGTTACCCTCTGGAGAGCTGAATCTACTTTTTTTTTTTTTTTTTTCTATGGCTATATCATTAACAGTAAAATATTTTGCATTTCTCCCTGTCCATATACAGTATAGAGACACACACCAGCCCTCTGCAGAGTTATAAAAAGCCTCCACTTGCCCCTAGTGACCTTGTCAGCACAAATTGCTTTTAGATTCTGTGCCATTTGAAGAAACACAACCATTCACTTTCATGTTCCTGCAAATGCTAATGGAAAAAAAAAATCAAAGGAAAAACAAAAAAAAGTGTTACATTACGCAGTATACGGTATGTAAGGGATCATTCTCACTTTGACACAGACTTTTCCTCACCTCCCTTTGAGGCTAAAATTCAGGGAATTCATGTTACTGACATGCAACGGTTTCTGTTCAACCACACTTGCTTGGAAATATCTGTTCTGCTTGGACCCCGAGGATGAGCTGAGCCAGATTTCTCAGAGCCAGACTTCTCAGAGACATACTATGAAAGGACTGGAGGTAACAGACATGAGTGCTAACAGGAAAACTTTCTGGTTGATATAAAGGAAAAATTATCTATGAAGTTCATAGTCGAATATTGGAACAGGGGCCCACTTTCCTTGGAGATTTTCAAAACTGAGCTGATGAGGCCCTGAGCAATGCAATGTATGAATTCAACCACAGAGGACTTGTCCAGTGATGTCCAGAAGTCAGTGCAACTGAAATTATTTTATAATTCTGCATATTAAGAGAAATTAACACCTTTACCAAAAAACACTGGCAAAAGTGAACTTCTTGATCAGCCAGAGGTGGTAAACTCATAAATACTTGAAGCTGAAAGGACAATTCAAGGAGATATTTCTGTTCCTATTGCATTTCACAGACAACTTTAGTCAGTGAATAGAGATGCCCTGGTTTCACAGGGGTTTTGATAAGCATTAAGGTATGGACTGATAAACCAGTATCACTTCATACAATGCTCCTGATTATTCTTGGTTCCTTGCCTGCTCCTTGCATTTCCTTCGACATGTGATATACTCACAGGCTGGCGTCTTGTAGCTATAGGTTTTATTAGACTCCCCTTTTACTCATCTACTGTAGCCATATTTCAAAATTCATCAAAATCATATTCCAAAATGTCCTTTTCTTCTTCTGAGTAAAATTCTATGGAAACAATATTGGTTTAAACAATATTGGTTTAAACAATATTGTTCCCATCGAAGATAAGAACTCATTCTGAAATCGACCTTTCATAACCCATGATGTTGAGTTCTTACAGGCACATAATGCCTAAGTTAGGGACAGAGAAAAGTTCACATTTCGGGTTTTACATGCAAATGTGTAAAGACATGAACCTGTCATATATCCACACTTTTAGATACAATTGCCAGATACCTTATGCATGTGCTTGTAATGATGAACTACACAGTCCATTTGAAAAAGAGAAATTACAAGTGCTAGACATTTTATGTTTTTTTTTTTTTTTAACTTTAAAAAAGCTTAGATGAAAGTGAGGAAAGAAAAGTTTGGGGTTGCAAAAGAAAGGTGATTTCTGTTCTCTTACTGTTACCAGATCTGGACAGAGTACAAAACAGGCCAGCTATGGGGAAAATGGACATGGACATATATTTCTGGCAGCGGAGTCGTGTGTCAATGGTGTGGCTTCATTTCACAGCTCTGCTCTACATTGTCTTGGATTTTTAGAAAAAATGTGGTGATGTTTCTATTACTCACTTTGCCTGTGTTACTGGTTAGATTAATTTATTCTTATGTGTACTTAAAGAGACCCACATCAGAGACTGATTCTTTCCTCTTTCTTATCACAACTTAAAATATTCATGGTCTGCTCCTATAATTATATATTTCTGACTTAGCCTAAATTCCCAGTCTTTTGAGTTTCTGGCCCATTAGCACTCAGGAGTTGGTTGCCTAAAAGGATGAAGTTCAAACCAGATTTTTTTGGCTGAGAGGTACAGCTGCAGGCACCTGAGTGTTGCAATGCCAAGGTGGATGCACTCAAGAGCATCTTCTGGCTCACATCAATAGTCTGTCTACCCCCACATTCTCTGTGACAGGAGCAACAGTAGTTAATATCCAGGAAAAGCACATATGTCTGGCTACTTTTTGCTATTCATTCCGCTTGTGTTCTCTGAGCATGATGTATTAGGGATGCTGGAGGGTCTGTCTCTGCCTAATCTTTTTAGTATCCGTTTATGGACCTTCTGTCCATCAATTTGTTTAATTTCATTTTGAACTTCTGATCCTGTCTGCCTCCATTCTGCGGTGACAAAGTACAGAGTTTCACTATCCATTGTACAAAAAAGTACTTTGTTTTACCTAGTTTACCTTGTTTTATTGAGCGTTCCTATCTCCAGCACTGTGGGATTTGTTACATTCATCTTTTTTTTTTTTTCTCTATTCCTTTCTTCCCATCTTCTATCCATTGCTCTGCCTTCTTTCTCCCTAGGCTTATGAGTAGCTCTAAGTCTACTTTTTATTGTAAGAAAGAAATATATTTTATTGCAACTTGAACTTATTAAATAGACCAGAGTACATAACTGATAAAAATTCTAACCCTCAACCAATCTGCAAAACGGACACAGATAATTTGCCTCTTACACAAAAGTACTTAACACCTGAGAATTGTTCTAACTTAAATTCTGATACTGAAGAGAAAGACTAACCTGGGAGCCCTTGATGCTGGCTTAATCCATGTTATTTAACTAAAACCTGTTAATCTTTATTAGCTTTAACCTTTGACTTTATTAACATAATTAATTGAAATATGAATGCATGGATAAATCTCTATGGGATAATACTTTGAAAAAAAATACTTTGAAAGGGAGATATTTAACCTCCTCTGATACACCAAAGAAGTGTCTATATTGTGTTGCCCCTACGTGATCTCTGAATTGGCTGGGAGTGAGGAAGTAATTAATAGCTGGTTGTGATGGCAAAGGAAAGAATAGCCACTCTGTGCTGGACCAGATGCCACACATCAAACTTCTCTTCTGTAGATATTTTCATAAAACAAAGTAAAGCACAGAATCTCTAACCTCTCCAGTTTGAGCTGCAATTGCATATGAAGGAAAAGAGCAACAAAATTAGTAAGTATTTATTAAGATAACTGCTTGGATCAAAAAATTGACTCTGAAACTTGTTAAAATGATTGCAAAGAACTGGGAAATTTTGCTAGAGAAGGATCTCTTTATAGACGCCCTGTGCTTGCAATCACTTTCTAAAAATCAGCAGCTAACTGTACCTTGTGATCGGATTGGGTGCATCCTCAGTCTTCCTGATATTCCTCTAGTGTTAGGACAGTTTGTTTTCCTTGACTATCTTAGCAGAGGATTGTAGAGGCTCAAACAGAGAGGAACAGACCCTTCAGACTGCCATACCCGTGTGGAAAGAGGATTACTCTTTAATCCTGTCTCAGATGTGCATATGAAAAGTGTTCATAACTGTTGAGTCCAAGATAAAGTGTTTAGAGATAGTTCCCCAGTTACTTAAAGCTGGAGGATCTGGTATGACACTGCTGCAGCTCCTTTTTAGCCTCCACCTTTGACTTCTCTTCTAATGGGAAATGAAGAATACTGTGTGTGGGAGAAGGGGAACTGAAAAGCTCCCTGGAGTTTACCATCCATCCTTGAGGTGAACAGCCTCCTCACTCCTCCAGGAAGATAAAGAGGTGGTATAAACTCAAATTACAAAGATTCTGTCTGTAGTTACTCTTTAGATGCCTGTCTTTTTAAACCCTACAGAGGGTTTATGGAGTAATATTACAAATATTTTTCTTTTCTGCCTGCCTGTAATATGAGTTCCAATTACAGCCTTGAAAACTGTACACAATTCCAGGAAAGAAAAATGTTTGTCCAATAAGTTATAGAAAACACTAAAAAGTATATATCCTCATTCTGCTCACTGTGTCTCTAATCAACCTTAAAACAAACCGTGTAGCTATAGAAATGATGGGCACTGGATCTGCTTTTCTGTAATTCCTTTCAAATTATTTTCATCAACATTTGTCCTGTTTCTTTCTTTTCAATCTCATTCTTACCTTTTTTAAATTTATTTGTTAACCTTGAAATTGCATTTATTAGCCCTGTAAGCAACTTTGGGATAATATTTGTCCAGAAGTTATTATGTAGAATACAATAACAATTTTATATGCTCTTGATGTACACAGAGTTCCATTACGTATAGTACCCAACATTACAGGTAATTTTAAATCTAAGGCCTGACCCAAACCTTTTTGCCATTTATGATCTTCTCAGAAATCAGCGTGAACTTGAATTGAAAATGACAAGAGACACAAAACTTTTATCAAAGTGGTTTCTTTTTTATTCTTTCAGCCATCAGAAAATAAGGATCTAAATAGGTTCCATCTCCAGTTGAAAGTTCTGATTTAAGCAGCAGGCTTTTTTCCTGTATGTGATGGCTACTTACATATATTTTACTTGACTCTCTTCTTTCACTGTCCAAGCCCTTAGGGTAGTTCTTGGCAGGAACACAAACCTCAGATGCACCTTCCTTAAAGTTGTTCACAAATAATCAGTGATTCAAAACCAGAGCGTATACCAGGGTAAGGGAAACGGAAGCTGAACAAAATTCAGGACTATCAGACTGATCTGCGCAGGGAAAATGAGGATATTAGGTAAATCAGGAAATTGAGAAATGTTCAGCCTGGAGCTCTCAGTGATGGGAAAGAGCCTGGCTATTAAGACATCAGACAGGTCCTCAAGGCAGGACTTTTCTTTAACCCATTCAAGGAACCTATGAATGATTTCAGAGAAGGGTCTTTATCTGTTGTTCGACTTGTTTCCTGAATGTAAAGCTGAGTTAATAACAATTTATTATTTTTTTTAATTTCACCTGGCTATGTTTGTTTGGGTGTTTTTAATTACTAGATGTTCAGCAGCATGGAGGACAACTGCACCCCATTTTCTCTGGGTTCTTCTGTGTTGCCACAACACTGCTACTGTTGGCAAGGGGGTAGCTTTTAACCTGACTGAAATCTGCATAACTCCAGAAAATCCAGACTGAAAGATTTAAGATTTTCTCTTAGGGAAAAATTATAGCTATGCAATGATAAAATAAGCTTTTCCTCCTTTCTGCAAAAACTGCAAGTGTTTGGATGTATCATCATGTGATTAGGTACCCACTGGACATGCTTTGGTATTCAGAGATAGCATAACCTGCAGGAACAGAAGAATCAGAATTAGGTGGGGGAGTAGAGACAGAGCCCTGTGTCTAACAGGCAGCTCGGGGCCACATTTGTTGGGGTTGCAGAGGATGAGAGGAAGGGAAAGATCAGTTTTACTCTACATCTATGTCCCTGCCTTACAAAGAGGTTTTTAGAGAGGGAGAGGGGGGTGGAGGTGCTGTCTTCTTCTCCTACAGTAAGCAAGTTCTCTGTAGATGAGAACAGAGAGGATGCAGGATCTCTGTCAGCTCTTCTACCCGATCAGAACTGTGAGGACAAAATTTCACTTCTGAAGTTATTGATTAAATTGCTTAAATTTCCCACCAGCTTAATTTTCTTTTAATATTTTTCAGCTTCCAATGGTGTTCCTAATTCCTGAGCTTCAAGGAATATGTATTCTAGTATCAAATGTAACGTTGAAATAGCTGGAACATGGGATTTTCCATACCAGATCAGGCCATGATCCATACCACACAAGTCCATAACCTCTCCAATGGCATGACCATTATCTCATAGTTCAGAGGAGGCAGAAACCAGGCAGAGAATCTAAATGCTGAATTCCTTTCGTGCCTGGAAATAGCATGGATTTGCCTCTGGGCTCCAAAAGTTGAAAATATCCAGGGAAATTTTGCTTGCCACTGCTTTTGAATTTTTATTATAACCGTTCTTCTTGGGTAAAAGTTTTACACTTCAGAGTGTAAAATTAAAAGCTTATACTAAGTGATACATATATGTATATTTCAGATAATGCTCATATTGATGTTTCAGTTACCTCCTGTTTCTTTGAACAGCTTATATGTTGGCCTCTGGGCTCTAAATATTTTAAATTGTCATAAATAGATAATAATGCTTAGTAAGATAGAAATGTGTGCATGTATATGGGTGTGTAGATTCTCATCGCAAAAAGTCGTGTTTCATTTCCCAGTTTTACAGCCAGTAAGGAGTAGCCTAGAGGAAATATATCTCTTTGTAAAGAAATAACACAAGAGCCTTTACTCTTCCAGCCATGGTCTTTGAAAGATCTAAGTATGCAGGGCTTGAACAAAAAGATAAGCATGAATTTAAGTGCTTTGTCAAGTAGGTTGAGATGCTGATTTGATGCCTTAAATATAAGTACGCCTAACAAGAAAAATAATGAACTCATATGAAATTAAGACAATATAGTGTTTATGAGGTGCTAGGTATTTGCCACAATCCTTTTCTCTCTTTCAAAAGACATGACCAGCAAATCAAGCAAAAAGCCCCACATCCCTTTGCCTGTGGTAACCATTCACACAGCATGGAGAGCAAGTACTGGGAGTAGATGGTGTGACCTAGGTAGAAGTTCAATTACAAATATGATCCAGGAAACATTCTTATCTACATAAACCCTCAGTGTACAAGTTCTTCATGTATAATTTTGTTTGATCCAGATACATTAGTTATGAGGGTTTAAACAGTCAGCAGTTGTCAGCTTAGCTGCCGTAACTGACCGCACGCACATTCATAGCGACCAGCAAATATGAAATAAAATACATTAAATTGAATGTCACTGAGAAAGAAGCAAGATGCAGTGATTCATTACACTTTTTTCATGGAACAAGGAATGTGCTTAATCAGTTATCCAGGCTCAATTAATATTCAGAAACTTGTTAAGCTCTGGTTACTTACTTGAAACATTATTATAGTTCAAATCCAAATGCTTCAACTCTGGAAAAAAAAATAAAAAATAAAAAAGGTGTGGATATAAGAAACCTTTTTTTACAACGAGGACAGTCAAGTATAAGAACAACTTGCTCAAAGAGCCTGTGCAGCCTCCGTTGGAGGTTTTCAAGTTGTGACTACTCAAAGCCCTGAGCAAGAATGCCATACCTGACCATGGTTTGAGTAAGACCTTGGACTGGAGATCCTCTATGACCCCTTTTAGCCATTATTCTCTCGGTCCTATGATGATCCCATGAAACTGGAAGGGCAAGGCACAGCTAGAACTGAATTTGGCAAGGGATGTAAAAAAAAACAAGAAAGGTTTCAACAGGTATGTTAACCAGAAAAGGAAGGTTAAAGAAAACATACCCTCCCTGATGAGCAACAGTGAGAAACTTGTACCAATGGATGAGGAGAAGGCAGAAGTTTTCAACAGCCTTTTTGCCTCAGTCTTCACTGGCAACCCCTTTCCTCCTAGCTCCCATGTTGATGGCCCACAAGTTGGTGACCAAGGTGACAAAGTCCCTCCCACTGTAAATGAAGACATAGTATGTGATCAGCCAAGGAACCTGAAGATATACAAGTCCATGGGACATGAAGGAACTGGATGATATAGTTACCAAGCCACTTTCCACCTGAGGGACAAGATGGCATTCAGAGGGACCTGGACAGGCTGGAGGGGTGGGTCCAGTTGAACCTCATGAGGTTCAACAAAAGCAAGTGCAGGGTTCTGCACCCGGGCCAGAACAATCTTCCGTATCAATACAGACTGGGGAATGAGGTATTAGAAAGCAACCTCGAGGAAAGGGACTTTGGGGTGCTAATGGACAAGAAACTGGACATGAGCAGGCAGTGGGCACTTGCAGCCCAGAAGGCCAATTGCATCCTGGGCTGCATCAAAAGAAGTGCTGCCAGCAGGTCCAGAGAAGTGATTCTGCCACTTTGCTCTGCTCTGGTGAGACCTCACCTGGAGCACTGTGTGCGGGTCTGGAGCCCTCAATAAAGGAAGGACACGGACCTGACAGAGTGGGTCCAGAGGGAGGCCACTAAAATGCTCAGGGGATTGGAGCACTTCTGCTACAAGGACAGGCTGAAGGAGCTGGGGTTGTTCAGCCTGGAGAAGAGGAGGCTCTGGGGAGACTTAATAGCAGCCTTCCAGTACCTGAGGGGTTACAGGAAGGCTGGGGAGAGCCTGTTTACAAAGGTCTGCAGTGACAGGATGAGGGGCAATGGGTCTAAGTTTGGAAAGGGCACATTTATATTGGATATTAGGAAAAAGTTCTTTATTATGAGGATGGTGGAGCACTGGAACAAGTTTGCCCAGGGAGGTGGTTGAGGCCCCTTGCCTGGAGACATTCAAGGTGAGGCTCGACGAGGCCCTGGGCAACCTGGTCTACTTGGGGGTGTCCCTGCTGACTGCGGGGGGGTCAGACTAGATGACCCTTGGAGGTCCCTTCCAGCCTGGACCATTCTATGATTCTATGATTGTATGATACTGAAGTATGAAGATCATCACCGTAATCTCACTCTGACTTTGGGAAATATATAGACAATAAATCTAATACTATAGAAAATTCTTTGACACTTCATTTAAACTGGGTGAGTGAGAGAAGTAGCTTGTGATCTTCTTCCAATGAGGCACTAAAATGGGTCAAGGTGCTCTCTAGGGGCTTGAAAAGATATTTTCTCACTCTGTTTAGTGCCTAAAAATGTAGGGTACCTTTTCAGATAAATAAAATAATAGAATGATAATATTATTGGATGTAGGGCACTTCTCTGAAAGAAAGCCCAGCACTGGCATTGTCAGATTTCAAGTCTCAGCTCCAATGTGTAGAATGAACAGAGCTTTCTTGAAGAAGAGATCACTGGTACTGAACAACTGTGAGAAAATTAAATTTATGTGGTCATAAATTATGCTGTGATTAATCTGAACCATTTGATCTCAAATTCTAAGAATTCTAAGAATCATCCAGTATAAAACAGATACCTGATACAGAACACCTTGGTGCCAGGATAGAATTAAGCCTACTTTCTCTAGTAGTAGAGTACACAAAAATTCTATTGATAGTGTAAATTGTTCCCCTAAACTCCCTGTGGCCTTGGTAGAGAGGCGAGGGCAAACTCCTACTTAGGTGACTGTGCTGTTTGAGATGGATCACCATCTGGGAATGCAGCTCTGTAGAAAGGGATCTGGGAGTTTTGGTTGATGATAAGCTCAATATGAGTCAACGATGTGCTCTGGTAGCCAAGAGGACCAACCATATCCTGGGTGTATTAAGCACAATATAACTAACTAATCAAAAGAAGGAATCGTCCCACTATATTCAGCAATGGTATAATCTCAGCTCAAGTACTGAGTGCAGTTTTGGGCTCCACAATATAAGACTATCAAAATATTAGACTGTGCCCAAAGAAAGACAATGAAGGTCTGGAGGGCATGGCTTATGAGGACCAGCTGATGATACTAGGTTTGCTCAGCTTAGAAGAGGCTGAAGGGTGACCTCATTGCTGTCTACAACTTCTTCATGAAGGGAAACACAAAGGAGGTGCTGATCTCTTTGTTCTAATGTCCAGTGATAGTACACAAGGGAATGGCTTAAAGCTGCATCAAGGGAAGTACAGGTTTGATATTTGGAAAAATTACTTCACTGGGAGGGGGGTCAAGCAGTGGAACAAACTCTCCAGTGAAGTGATCACAGCCCCAAGCCTCTTGGTGTTCAAAAAATGTTTGGACGGTGCTCTTAGATAGATGGTGTCACTTTTAGGTTGCTCTCTGGTATCATGAGTTGGGCTCGGTGATCCTTTTTGGTCCCTTCCAACTCAGGATATTCTATGATTCTGAGATTCTATAGTTTCAGCTTAAAAATTTAAATATTTCATCTTTAATTTCACTAAGCACTGCCTTGTCTCTTCTTACTGTCACACAATAAAAAACAATGAAGGGATTTCCCTTCATTCCATCTTTTTTTTTTTTTTGTTGACTTCTATGTGTTCCCTTTGCAGTTGCTCTTCATGCTGCTATCCAGCCTCACCTCACATGAAAATCTCTCAGGGCTCTAATCTTTTATACTTAGCTCTCCTCTATTTATGGTAGATCTTGTGCTGAGATTGGATGTATAAGCTGATTTTTTTGTTCCAGATGACAAAATAGCACTGATTCAAAAAATGGTATTATGAAATTTTTGGTCCATTTCGTCTTCTGTTTGCTTACAGAATTTTTTTTGTTGTTGCTGTTACTGTTGTTGGGTTTAATATCTGTGATGCACTGAGAAAGGTACTAATAGAAATGGTATAAATCTGCAAAGTTTCTCTAAAGTCAGTAGAGGTAAATCAGTTTGCATGAATCGAAACTCTTGTCCTTTAATATCCTTTTCATATGTAATTATTTCTGCATGCATATTATGTTGCTATATTTTTAATCTCTTTTGGAAAACAAAATTGGCCTGATGTGTTTACATTAAAATGCAATATTCAGCTTCTGTCAATACCAGTCTTGGAAAAGCTTATTGCTATTCGAAGCTACTGTCTTTCTTCTCTCTTCCTTTTTAATTGACCCAATTTAGAAAAGAGAATTTCAAAATGGAATTTTTTAACTCTCTTATTTGACAAGAAAATTGTAATGCACAGGATATTTATTCTGTCAAATATCACTGTCAGCTAAAGCTGCAACTGAGAAGTGGCTAGGTCTGTTTTGGAAATTTCTTCCCTGATGTATCTGACCTTTGTTGCAATTTTTTTTTTAAATCACATGGAATAATTTTTGACTGTTTAGAACACCAATAGCCAGAGGTTGGCATTAATGATACATGATGGTGCAACACTGTAACGCATCTTGCTGTACAAATGTGAGAGAATTGCTGATTTGCCCGTATTTTGTCAGGTTCTGCTCCAAATCCTCCCCCCAGTCAGTTGGAGATTGCTCTATCCCTCATCTCCACTTCTGAAAGAGGCTTACACAACTCTTCTTTCCTTAAAAAATGTCCTGATTTTGAATTGACAATTAAAAACTCAGCACTTCTTATGCTCAGAAGCTGAATGTTGATGTCCACTGTTCTATTTTCTCTATACCTATGTTAGCTTTGCAATTAAATCCTGCCCCAATTCTTCTTGTCAGGTGGACACTCTTGGCTAACTTTGATCGGCTGTCAGCTTCCATGTGAAGCTCTCCAACAGCCTCCCCTCTTTCCCTCTCATTTTTTCTCTCTCATTTTCCCTCTCATTTTCCTCTCTCATTTGTTGCTTTCCTGCCCCTTTCAGGATAAGTTCTAAGGTAATATGGACAATGTTATGGCAACATAATCAACTGGCATTACGTACCCTTAGTCTTATGCTTTAAAATAAAGTATGTGTATAGAAGCTTGTGCTATAGAATAGCTGGGGTCATGCTGAATTAATAGGGTTTCACTTTCCAAGGAGAATCTCTTTCACCTGTTCAGGTGGCATGAAAGTCCTTGAACACCCTGTGTTTCCAAGATCTCCAAAAGCAAGAGAGCCCTTTCTTGGTGAGTGGTTGTTTGAGAAAGTTCAGCAGTTCCTCAAAAATCAGTAATAATGGGCTGATTCGTTTACATTCTCCCATCTGCACCAAAAATGCCAGTATCTAGGTAGGAGATGGGATGTATTATTACGTGATGCTCATGGGGCTCCTTTAGTATGAAAATTGCAATAGAAATACATTATTATCTATCTCAAAATACACTGAAATAATCAGTCCCACACTCATCACCATGGTATCTGAACACCTCTGGGATGATATAATAATATAATTGATCTAAAAAAGGTAGTGTAATTATACCTCTGCTGCAATATGTCACACATAGAGACTATTTATAATGAATACTCTTTTACTTAATTTTTGAAAGGATCTATTTTCTTCAATGAGAGACAGTGAGGTAATCTATAGACAGTAAAGCTCTTTGATTTGGAAAAATATTAGACCTTAAATAAGAAGTTCGGTGTTTGCATTTGAGAAATTGATTGACTCTGCACCTCAGGGGTTCTCAGCAAGAAAAGACAACAAAGCTTCCTTTTACTCTGGTGCATTTTTTTCTGGTTGGATGCTCAAGACTCAGAGAAATGCTCATTCTGAGGACTCTTCTTACCCCAATTTAGCATCTAAAATATAAACTTCTAGTCCAAGATAGTCATCCTGGCTCCTTCTGCAGTCAACAGGGACAAACTGAAACCACCAGAAAGAATGACCTATCTCCTATCACCCTTCTACCAAGAAGGGTGTCTGATGAGTGGGACAACTGACCATGATTACAATTCCTTCATAATAGATAGAACTTAAATAACCACTTTAGACTGGTTCCTGAATAAGTGCAAACACTTCCCTACCTTTGTGAAGACGGAGTTCAGTGCAGTGTAGTGCATTAATTAGGGCATGGATTTTGTCTTCTGCACAAATTCCACAAGGCTTGAAGGCACAGTTTTACATAGTGTATTTCTTTACATATATGCACACACATGCATATTTACATATACACATATAAATATGTATGGTATAGCCACTAATTATAACAATATAGTGAAACTACAACATACATACTACTCTGGCATTGCAACGCTGAAAGGAGCACAAACTAAACTCTTGCATCTTAAGCAGCAGAAACAAAAGAGCTTATGAATTCCTTAACACATAAATATGCTTCTGTTTCTGCTGCTTGCCTGAGAAATATTTTCCAAAATGAAGGGAAAAAAACAGGCTTAAAAAACCTTGTTCGGGAAAGTATTTAATAGGGGATTATTTTATGCATATATTTTAGTCTTGTTGCCTTCAGGAAGACTGAGAAACATGCAAAAGTTAAGTAAATGTCATCACGGTAAAATAATGCATCTATCTAAATCGGGAAAAGTGAAACGAGGACTATAATTGATCAGACTCCTCTCAAAGGTCAAACACTGCCAGCATTGGTATTTGAGGGTTTTTCACTGTTTCTTCAATTGACTTTTCTCTTTGCAACATGACTTAAAAATTTCTTTGCAACATTTTAACTCACAAATTTAATTATAGTTCAAATACCTGCAAGCAGTTATTAAAATTTCCCTTTAACCAGATTCTCTTATATTTTACAATCTTACGATCACACACACACAAAACCCTAATTACATTTTGTTTGGTTTTGTGCCCAATTTACAATTGCTGATTTTCACTTTCTTCATTAATTAGATAAGGAAAAAGCCATAGGGTTTTAATTACTCAAGGTATGTGTGAACATATCTTCATTTTCAATTACAGGTGAGATAGGATGTTTGCATAAAATAACTGACATAGTAATTTTTCTTTTATTATCCTGACAGAAAACATATATATCTTGAGATGTTATCAGGAGGCCTCTTTGCACTTAGGAATCTCTTGGGTATGTTTTAAATTGAAAGGAGTTCAATTATAGGAGGAAGAAATAAAGGCCTAAATCTTCAACAGGACCCGTGAACGATTGCAGCATTTCTGACTTCCTTTAGCAGGATCATTCCCAGTTAGACATAGTCTAATTTCACTAGTCGATTTTACTGGGGTAATCTGGCATTTGGTATACGTACCCTCCAGTGAAGAAAATACTGACTTCAGTGAGTTCAAAGTCTGGTTTAACACATACTGGTAGTCCATCTTCCTAATTTTATGAGCAAAATATGTATATGATTACATATGAATTGCTCATAAAAGTTCTTTCTGAAGGGAAAGAAAAGTCAATGGGATGATAAATGCCAATGAGTAGAGAATAAATATACTGGCAAAGACCACAGGCAAAGTCCATAATAACTCACTGCTCATGCCCAATACTAACAAATTGAAAGAGCTTGGTGGGTATCTAACACAGCTTTGTGCAGACCCAGCTCTCTGAGTCACCAGGACATCAGCTGTTCAGCCTAATTTCTCACTCTTGGGTTCTGAAGAGCTGATGAGTACCACAGTATGGCAGTCTGGTAAGACATACAGCAACTTCTCTGAATTATTTTTCAGGAATGACAGTGCCTCTGCCTTGTCTTCTTGTCCTTCTCTTACACTATGTACCACAAAAGCCCTTCAAACCTGTCATTTGTTCGCTCCTCTGAATAACATAGGAATGGATGTCTGCACCAAAGCTGTCACAATCATTTAGAGATAAATAAACTCCAGCATGAAGGAAGCAATCTGTCTATGCTATGGATTAATTTAACCTGGTTTTAGGGAATTGCAGATATACCCATGACATTAAATATGTTTTCTTCCTTATAAATTATGTAAAGAAGATAATCCCAACTTTAATGGAGCCATCTCTCCAAAATGAAGTCATCTCAAATCATCAACACTGAGCACGTCGCATTGGCCCCACAGACAGATTTCCCTGTTTTGTTTTGTTTTTTTTTTTTATTGTTGTTAGGCCAGAGATCTTTTAAGGCTGTGAAATCCACTCTGGTTTTAGATTTGAGAACTCACAATTGTAAAGGAAAATCATACATATTGTCATTTCAGCATATTGCAGCATTGGGTTGGTAATCTGCTTAAAAATTAAATAGGCTAAAGGAGATGTAGTAGACATAGTTATGAAACCTGTCACAGCTTTGAGCAATCAAACGGCGTCTTCTGTGTGAAGTACCCATGTATTTAGGACTATGGATTTTACCCCAGTTTTTCTGAAATTGAGTTTAACTTTAGAATTGATCTTGATTCTCCTTTTTAGCCAAAGACAGTGCAATTACATAGGTAGTGCTCAAAATATTTGGCAGTGCTTCTAATATTTGGAGCACTTACAACATACAAATTTATGACGAGTAACATGTTTCTTAGCCTTCTGTTGTCATTGTAGCCTAAAAGGATTTAGGACTTTGAGAGTCTTAGGGAGAACACTGGCCTGGACACAAAACCTGTTAATAGTGTTTGGGCACACTAAGCAGGTGAACTTCACCATTGATACTGGTAAACTATCTGAGCTGGCAGATTGCCCAGGTGGCCAAGAAAGCCAATGGCATCCTGGCTTGTATTAGAAATAGTGTGACTAGAAGAAGTAGGGAGGTGATTGTCCCCCTGTACTCAGCACTGGGGAGGCCACACCTGGAGTATTGTGTCCAGTTCTGGGCACCTCAATACAAGAGAGACATCAAGGTGCTGGAGCGAGTGCAGAGGAGGGCAACGAAGTTGGTGAAGGGCCTGGAGAACAAATCGTATGTAGAGTGGTTGAAGGAGCTGGGGCTGTTTAGGTTGAGGAAGAGGAGGCTGAGGGGAGACCTCATCACTACAACTACTTGAAAGGACACTGTAGAGAGGTTGGTGCTGGTCTCTTCTCACAGGTAATTAGTGACAGAATGAGAGGGAATGGCTTCAAGCTCCAACAGGTTAGTTTTAGACTGGACATTAGGAAAGAACTTTTCACAGAAAGAGTGGTCAGACACTGGAATATGCTGCACAGGGAGGTGGTTGAGTCACCATCCTTAAATGCGTTTAAAAGTCATTTAGATGTGGTGTTTGGGGTATAGTGTAGGAGAGAACTTTGTAGAGTAAGGTAGATGGTTGACTCGATGATCCCAAGGGTCTTTTCCAACCTAAATGATTCTATGATTCTATGAATGGTCCTTGGCAACCTTTGGGTCTCATCTACCTTAGAGTCTCCTAAATAACAAGAAGAGAGAGCTCAAGAATTAGCCGAGTCCTTGACTGATGAGTAGTTTGGATGTGGCCTCCCCGTTGAAGTCTTGGAGAGCTTAATAGTGGGCACATAGTAAGAAGATGTGAGTAGATATCAGGGCTGGAGGACAGATCTTGGTAACTCCTTGGTTGAGCTGCAACTTAAGGGATGACAAATGTCTCATTTTTATCTGTCTTGGACACTTGCCTTAGATGGGGATCCTCTCCCTCAGGGCGTGCTTGGCACTGTGAACTGGTAATAGAGGGAATCTAAGTGGTTTGCTCAGACTTGCTACTTATCTTCAAGGTTAAGGATGAAGGAGGCAAGTAATATCTCATTTCCCCTAGTTGAAGAAAAGAAATAATATCTGGCAGACTTTGCAACTGTCTTAGTTAAAGTTGTTGTAAAAAGAGGATGATGAGTGTCATTGGCGCTGTTTTTAATGGTTTGGTTTTTTAAAGCCCGAAGTCCTGGTAGAGGCAATTAAACCCTTTCCAGATCTAGTTCATTAGCACTGTACTTACTAACCCTAAAGACTGCTTTTTCAGTGGGGAGAGTATTTTGTCCAAATTTCCTTCAGTGGTTCTGAAATCTATATGCAGTCACCTAAAATACGCAGCCTGATTTTCAAAGGGTAGGCATTCAGCGCTGCTTTTCAGATGAACTGCTGAATCCTCGCCGCCATGGGAAATGAGAGCATTTGTTTGAAAAGATTTACAATGGCTGTTAAGTATCAATGAACCAGGATTTCTGAAAGACATTAACGATTTTGTGTTCCTCCATGTGTGAGGTGGGGAATTCAGACAGAGACATGACAAACGATTTTCGTTCCCGAAAGGTACCATGCAGTAGCCTTAAGAAAATAAGGTCTTTTTAAGGTGTTCATAGTTAGAGATGCAAAATGAAAGGTCACATTTGAAAATCACCAAAGATACCCACAGGCAATTATCACATACAGAATTCTCCAGTTTTAATTAGCAGAGAATGAATCATTCCATAGAGGGTGAGTTAAAAAAAGAAAGAGAGAAGCAGGGTGGGAGCGAGGGGAGAAATCAAACTAAATTTCAGTAACAGACAAATACTAGTTCAGGTCCAGGAAATATAATTGTTTGAAATCAGACCCAAAGAGAATGACAACAAAATGGAGTTTAGTTTTCTATAAAGCCTTTCAAGCTTAAGGTAACCAGAAGCCCTTTTTTTTTTTTTTTTTTTTTTTTTGGCAAATTGAATACTTAACTATCATTGAATGTTATAAAAAATATTTATGGATTTATTTGCCAGTTAACAGCATGGCCTATAGCAATTAATATTTTTTATTTACAGAACTCAGTACTGATAATGGACAAGTAATAGGCATGCTTAATTGGCTTTTAACTACTGGTATCTTGTTATAGTATTTTCATCTTTGCCCAATGGCAGCAACATTCCTGAGGATTTCAATCCAAGTTTAATACGTTGCTGATTTTTAATTACATTTTTATTGCTTATGCAATTGTATGCTCATTTGTGTGACAAGCCAAGGGTCAGTAACAAGGACGGTTGTGGTGTCTTTCTCTATTCAGTGCCTGTGCTCAGCAGCATTGTCACTTCTTCCTGCTCATTTTTCCTCAATGTGGAAGGACTGAAGAAACTTCTCCAACTCCTTGCAGAAAGTACCTGAATAGCTGAAGAGTTTATGACAGGAATCCTGACTGGTGGATGGAGATGCAATCTTTAATTGAATTATCACAGTAAAAAGTGTTGTCTTTGCAGGCAGCAGCCTGCATGGCTGGCATCACCTTGATTTACCATCTTGTGTTTATGAACTGACCTGGCTATTGCTGGAAGATGAAAAAAAGTTGGCCTGGCAGAAGTGGAAACTGGCATTGAGATCTGTCCTCTGAGCTGAAGGAGCTGACACTATTACCTTCTGGTCTATTTCTCTCTCCTCCTTCACCGCTTCCTTGCGAATAAAAATGTTACCAGCAAGGACAAAACCAAACCAAACAACTGCACAGAGTACCAGTTTGGCCATAATTGCAAAAGCAATACCCTTTTTCAAGTCAGTAGCCAGTGGAGGCTGAGATATGTCTCCAGAGACTTTTGAAACAAATCAAAAGCTTGGACATAGAGCCAGAAGGGAGAGAGAATGAAAGTTCAACGTGAAGCAGGAAAGATATTGGGGAAGCTCAACCAGGGATCTCCATGGCCAAGAGAAGATTCAGGTGGAATAGACATCATGTCCCAACAGACTCATACTCCCTGAAGCATGGAGTTTGCTCCTGACAACTGGATAGTCAAAAAGTCCTCAGAGAGGTCCATCGACGGTGGCTTTATTGGTCCTAAGTAATTGAAGGAAAAGACGACTTGTTCTTATGTCAGTAGATGGCACTGTTTCTATGAACTACTGATATACACACCCAAAAACGCAGCTGCATCTCCATGTATTTGACACGGGGAGAAAAGAAAAAAAATGTAAACAAACAAACAAAAAAACCTAACCCCCAAACCATGCCCCCCAAATAAAAAAAAAAAAAAATCGATTGTAAAATAACATTTTGAAAGTTATAAAATTAGTACCTCAAAGCTTGAAAATGCTAATCTAGGGCAGCTCATTATACCTTATCCTGCCCTTGCAATCTGTATGAAGTATGATATAGTCTTCACTCATATGCTCATGTTTTCCATTTCCAAAGGACCACTGCCTCAGTTAATCCACTGAATAGAGTTGATTTCAGGATAAGACAACTGTATGGGATAAAGAAAAATATCCTTTATACAAGGTCCGTTGGTCTTAGGTGCTGAGGAACAGATGGAGGCACTGCATTTCTGTCTGAGAAAGGAATTTGTGGAAGTTCACTGAGTTGCACATGAAGAATGAACTTGTTGAATCCAGCTTGAGCTGGGTTGTAGTGTGTTCATGCAATGGCTATTCAACTGGTTATCTAATCACACTGATGAACATCTGGAAATGTCCAAATAACCAAATTTAAACTTCTGAAATTCCCACTGGACAAAATTTCTGCACTGGACAAAAATGAAGATGTATTCAATTATGTCTTGATGGATCAGCTGACAAGATCCATCTCATTAAAATGACTATGGTATGGCTGATAGGATTACCTTATTTATAGTAATTTAATGTGGCTTTAAAATAGTTTTTCCTAGCTTGTTTTTAAGAAAATTCAAGAATGCAATGAATCAAACCCATGAAACACCTGTCATGCATCTCCCTGATCCATCATCTCTTGACTTTGGGCATAATGTACCAGCCTCTGTCACTTGTACTAGAAGATGGATGGAGCTAATTGCCAGCCATGGGGAAGCAGCACATGAGTGAGGTGAGATACTTTCATACATCTGGCTGGAGAAGAAAACACAACACTGGAGTATCTGGGATCCCTTCTGATATGTGAAGGGGAACAGGTCTCAATGAAAATTCTCCCATGAGTCTTGTTTGCTTTTGCCCTCACCTAAATTTTGACTCCTAGACTTTCTGCTCCTCAGTTTCAACATTGCTTTGACAGGTTTCTTAGCTGAATCCTTGTCTTCTTTCTTAACTAGTCTTGACCCCTACCTCCTGGCCCAGCTCCTTGTCTTTCTCACATTCCTCTGCTCAATCCAATCCCTTATTTCCATATCAATGCTTAATCTGTCCCTCTGCTCATTCTGTTTGATTCCTTTCCATTCAGTTTTCGCAGTTTCTCAGTTTTTCATTCCCCTACTTCCCTAGCATCCCTCACCCTTTTATTTAGCTGTCTTAGTCCCCTCTGGTTTACCAGACTCTGTTTTACTCCGTTACTGTAGCTTTTGATGAACCTGTTATTTGCAACTCAACCTTTCCAAAACTGTCTCCACTTCCAGTCTGACCAAGCCTCATCTATCCACCCAGCTGGCCTTCCCCTTCATCATCAACCCCATTCTGATATTCTCCAGTCCTCTTCTTTCTACATCAGCAAATTCTGTAATCTACTGTTGACTCTATTCCCAGTCTACCTCCTTGTTTCTTTTACACTTATATCACTGATTTTCCTCCTTTCTGTTTCCTTTCCCTATTGTTTCATAAGACTGTGGAAGAATGGGTGTCAAGAGAACATGAGAAGCATGGTCACAGGTATCCCTTCACACCAGCAACTCTGCAGTAGGTGGGAATGTGAAAGGAAACCTTGAAGTGTCACATTGAGATAAATCCACTCTGCAGTGACCCTGGATGAACAACAAATTCAAAACCAGGACAGGACAGAGTATGTAAAGTCTGTAGAGCTAAGTAGAGCTAAACTAACTGAGAAAAGGTTCTTCAGAGCATTTTCAAATAATGAGTTTTTTTTCTGTTCACACAGACAAAATAGCATTGTGTGATGGTACTCTACTGTTTCAGAAAAATAGTGCCTTTTCTTGACATAAACAATTGCCTCAGAAATACATGAACAGTTATTTTAAAAAAATTCTCTAGAAATATGGAAGGTAGATATGTTGTAAGAGAAATGCTTGCCAAAGGAGAAAGTTAGACAAAGTAAGGAGCAACCTAAAATACAACTTTAAAATACAACAAGAAAGGCTGCCTTGTTAAAGGTAGAACTGTAATTTCTTATGGAACATGGTAGTTTCCCATACATCAACAATCTTCACACTTCCTTATGAGAATTTGACGTGGAAAGAGAAGTAGCAAAATCAGGGAGGCTGCAAGGACAGATACAAGGATGTTCTCCTCCCGCCCTTCCCAGAAACAGTTCTCATTCTGCCTCCTGTAAGGAGCAGAGTTACTTCAAACTCAAATTTCAACTTCTAAGGTCATCTACTTTCTATATTCTCGACCTGCTTTTAGGTGCTGGCAGGTAGGTATATCTCTGTAGAGCCACTAATACTACTCTGGAGTGATCCAAACTGTTCCTTGCATTTTGGCTGCTGAGAGATCACCTTTGTAATGTCTGTGTGAAATCTGTCACACCATTCTGCTGTTGGCCTTTGTCTGACTGATTTAATGAAATCATTGTCAGGAAAAAAAGAAGAAAGAAAAGAAGAGAAGAGAAAAAAAGTACTTAGTTGATAACTTTGAACATGAATGCCTTTATTTGTCGACAAAACAGGAGCAGAACCATAGTGACTCCACACAGGTTTGTGTTATCTGTTCTAAGAGAGGACGCTTTCAGGCTCTGGGAACCCCTGGGGCACCCTGATTCCCAACTGGATGACATGATCAGAAGCCACCACAGAAAACCCCAGACTGAAACTATCATCCTGATGACACATCCTAGAAACAGAGCAGTTTTGACTGTAGCAGAAATTCACAGATTTTACAATCTGTAATGGACTGAAGTTGCATCAGGGGAGGTTTAGATTAGTATTAGGAAGAATTACTTTACTGAGAGGGTGGTCAGGCACTGGAACAGCCTGCCCAGGGAGGTGGTGGAGTCGCCATCCCTGAAGGGATTTAAGAAACGTGTAGACATGGAACTTCAGGGCATGCTCTAGTGCCTGAGATTGTTGGTGTGTGTCTGTTTG
>JAOQGH010000012.1:149802034-149852012 GCA_025769975.1 Gallinago jamesoni
CCAGGTTGCTCAAAGTCCCATCCAGCCTGGCCTTGAACACCTCCAGGGATGGGGCAGCCACGACTTCCCTGGGCAACTTGTTCCAGTGCCTCACCACCCTTGCTTTAAATCATTTCTTTCTTGTATCTAATCTAAATCTCCCCTCTTCCAATTTAAACCTGTTGCCCCTAGGGCATATACCATCTACTCTTAGTGTCATGCTATAATAATGTCTCTCTGGAGGGTTATTTCAGGCACTTTAAATAGGAAGAACACACAAAATGACCATTTTTATATTGGGGCCAAAAAGGGGCACTACTTGAGGCTCAGAGAAGACACTCATCTGCATGTCCAGGACTTATTGTATTAGGAAAGAAACCAAAACCTGGCATGGTATATAGTGATCCACATTTTACCAAGCTTCACTAGTGAGCTCACCTAAAGAGGATAAACTCAGAGAAATTGCTAAGGCTGATGTTGGTGAGCATCTATGTAGAAGATTCCTCTGGTGTGCTACAGGTACTACTTGCCCTACAGAAAGGAAGGAGCAGATCTAGCCCACAGGAACTTTGTAATTACAATGACAGACACAGAAAAAACCTCATGAACAACAGAGTCGAATGTCCTTGATCCAGAAACACTGGATCTGTATGCTGGAGCACCATCTGGAGAACAAGGTATCTCACCCGTACTGTGTGGTGTTGTATCATTTAGCAGGAGAAGAGGAAAAATACATAGTCAACAGTCCTCATATTTTTTTTCTGTGCTGATTGTCATACTTGTGTTAATTTTTTCCAAGATGTAAATATTCAAGAGTAAGGTATTGTCTTCATGATCATTCCTCTGGACAACTGAAGGTCTTGAATAAATTCTCTCTTCTTACTCTATAGAAGATATTAGGGAACATTATCTATAGTCTAACACATAATCTCAAAATAGTGTTTGCTGAAAGAAAAGGTACTTTTCTTCTCATGAAGAATTCCTCTGTAGCTCTTAGATGATCAGATTCCATAATTTCCTGAGAAATATTAATCTATGGGGTTTTGTCTTCTTTGTCCTTACCTTAGAAATGCAGAATTATTAGTTATTCTAATATAGGTTGGAAAGGAACTCTGGAGATGAACTAGGCTAATACCTTCTCAAAGTATGAGCAACTTTGAAGTTACACTGGGTTTATCCAGTCAATCTCTTAAAAGTACCTCTAAGTCAGTCTGTACTTTAAGAAGAAATATCTGCAGGTACTAACATCCTGATTATGGCTTCTTGTTGGCAGAGCTTTCCACTTAATGCAGGGAAGCCAGCAGGTTATGTTGAGGAGTCATAGAGAGCAAAGTTGGGAAATAGAAATAGAGGGTTGCTTTAAAGAAGCCTCTTCTTCACAATTAATTTATGAATACCTTGCCCTGTCAGAGACAAACTCCTTAATGAAAGATGACAACATTGCACCTAAACCACTGGAGCAAGAGGTAGGGCAGATGGCAAGTTTGGAAGCAAGTAAGAAGCAACTGAGAAGGAGCAAAGTGGGATTTACAGCCTGTTCCAAAACATGAGAACCTGAGAAAGTTTGGTGCAGGAAAACATGGCTCAGCTACTGGGTGAAGTGAATAATATTAGAAACACCAAGACCATAGAATCATAGAATGGTTAGAGTTGGAAGGGATCCCGCTCCCCCTGAACATCTTCCACCAGACTAGGTTGCTCAAGATGATGATGGAAGAGCTCTAGTACAAACAGGAGTGAGATTCAACTAGTTTAATCAAAGTCCTGGTAGCACAAACTTGAACAAGTTGCCTTGGGCTCCCTTTTTAGTCATTAAGTGTCTAGTCAATAGAATAAATGGAGTTTAGGACACCATTTGTGTCACTTTGTGACCACCGTATGACACTTAACTTGGTCAGTTGAAATGAAGCCTAAATAGCACAGATTCTACCACCGAGATCATTACTGATTTATAATGGATATCTGGACATGTCAGAGACAGACAGCCATACTGTGGACTAATAAAATGTTTTTGTTAGATAATAGTATTTCATTTAGACTATCAATGGACAGATATCCATAAATGTATTGATCTGTGCAGAAGCTGTGCTCCCTTTCTGCACATGACAAAATTTCAAAGGCTAAGCACTGTAAGAAAGATCTGCTAGTCTTTTGCCAGTCCTTCTTCCTTGTATTACCCCTTTTTGAACAACTGCTGAACACTTTGACCTTGTCCATTGCCCAGATTTCACTGAATCTTAAGAAGCTTTTCAGATGCCTTCACTGGTTTCATCTCAGCCTCCCAAGATCTTTGCATTTCAGCCTACCAGATTCTTCTCTCAGTTTAACTCATGTCCTCCTCCCATTGTCTATTTTTTCAGTTTTTAGAATAACTTATTTTTTATTTGATTCTATGGTACCATTTGTTGTTCTGATCTCCTCTTCAGTCAGGAGTCCCATCTGCTAGATTTTCACTGTATTTACATTTATTACCATTTACATATAGTAATATTGACTGGGTCATCTAAATACGAAGTATGGATTTCTGTTAGCCATTCTAAGTCATCATAAATATATTAGTTTTATTCCTCATGGAATGAAGAATGCTTTGTGGCATTGTGGTCCAGATGATTCATGGACTAAATATTTTGAGCTCTGTGGTAGCCCTGTATAAACTGAAACCTCATTAGAAGACAGTGAGATATCCGCAATATGGACTGATGTTAGCAATATAAGGCAATAAAAAATTATTTTGATTAACCTGACAGAGAAGAAAGGGGCTATTTTATATGTATGAGGGAGATGCTACCAGTAGAGATGAGGCGGACTCAGAAGAGAGACTCTCCTAAGGTCGCAGTTCATAGCAAATGAAAGAGAGAGACACAGGGTCAACTTATGAGTCATGGTTAGTGGAGCAGAGTGGAAAGGAATGGCATTTCCCATGCCATTTGTGTATTTTCCACTGTACTCCACCATATTTAAGTTTTCTGCCTGAATAAATCATTTTGGAAGTCCCAGCAGCAGGAGAGTGATGAATGGGAAGGCAGAATTTGAGTGAAAATGAGCTAATCTCCCCAACACATTAGAATAATAATTCTTTGTCAGTCCTAACATTCAATGAAAAATGACTCTTGCTAACACATTAGTCTAGAGAGGAGGTTTTGATAATACAGTACTGTAAAGGTAAGACATTCATCTCTGAATCGAAGGAAAGCGAGAGGATTAGAGGATCACTTAGAATAATTCAGATGCGATGAAATACAGTTCATGGCAAGAGCTAACACAATAACCCAAATCAAATATGATTTAGGCACAGTTAGAAGTAGTACCCTAATTACTGGCAACTGATTTAACTAAAGAGTTTCCTGCAACTCTCTGACAGACTATAAAAAAAAAAAAAAAAGATTTAAAAAAATTTTTTTTCACAATGACAACCATGCTTTTCCAAAGATTTCTTGGTGCCAAAGAAGAGAACAAATAGTTCAACTGGGAATGTTTTAAAAGACATGTTGCCGTCAGTAAACCATCAGCCTCAGAAATGTGTTTCCTAGAAAGTGGTTTGGGATTGTATGTGAACCAGTGTGTCCTCAAATGCCAAATCAGTGAGTGTTACAAAAAAGAAGATAAATAGGGTAACCTGCCTGGTTTTAGCCAATTAAGATCCCTTTTTTTTTAAGGTAATGCAGCATCATGAAACCAGTTTAGGTGGTGTGACAACTTCCCAGAGGCTGAGTGATTTGAGTAGGGAGTTTGTCATTGCTGACACAAAGTGCCCTGAGTTGTAGGAATTCCCCCAGGAAATATAAAATATCTGCAGGAGACAGGCAAGAAGACTGGAGGCCTAATTGTCCCCTTGTGTATATAATTTAAACTAACATGTCTTCCTCAATTTATGGGAGCCAGGTTGATGCTATCACTGTGAAGAAAACAGTGAGTCTTTTAGAAAGAGATCAGATAGCAGAAAGATGTGAGACTTTCACCTCCGTCCCATAGCACCTAAATACATGATGTATATATTGTGGATGCCTAAAGATTACGCCCTTTATTATCTTGAGTCTAGACGCAGGCAAACTTCAGAACACTGAGCAAGCTGTTGAAGTAACTTTTGTTCTCAGTCCTAGACCTGGCAGTAGCTGTTGTAGATGATCTGAAAGTCCTTCAGCTAGAACCAGCAATTTTGAATACTTGTAGCATTAATTGAAACGACTCGGTACTGAGCCTCTGAGATTAAGGGACCTGGGAGATTTGCACATCTTTGATTGAAGGGAAGAAGTACATTTGTACTTTAATGGATACTGAGTGTTCCATTCTAGCACTGCCTTGTACAGCAAAGCCTGGTGGTCTCTTCACAAAGGATAATTCATCTGAGGGACTTGAAAGTAATGAAGTGTTTTAATGATGATACAGTAAAGGAACAAGGATGCACAGTGCTCATTATCATGAAACATTAGTGAAGAAGAGCAGAACAATTAGCAAGCATGATGTCCTTCCTGTGAAGTGAGCTATGAGAGCACAATAGTACTTTTACAGAAGTATAAAAAGGTGAGAGGCTAGGTTATGTGCACATCAAATCTTCGTGCTAACAGGATGGTCTTCAAGATGTACCTCCTTGAACTTAGTTTTCACCATTATGGCAAGTTGCTTGAGTTTTGCTGATTTCATCCTTGGGAAAGGCACTTGACATCACTTATCAACTTTTATTTCAGATTGACCAAGGTTTCTTTTGTCATTGGAAGTAATTACAGCCAATCAACATTCAAACAGTTGCTTTATTGAAGGTACCCTTCCAAATAATTCACCTGCCAGAAGCCACATACAAATGGTAATCATTTCAAGGCTTATATTAACCTTAAATATTTCCTTTTAAATAAGCAGGAAGGTAGCTAAAAGAGGTGGGCACCTCTACTTTGAGAACAAGATGAAGTAAAGATCAAGATAATTTCTAAATTGTTCTAATCTCATGCCTCAGTGCTTTAAAGGAGCCCTTTAGAGTCAATTTACTCTTTGACCATTGACTAAAATCTAATAACTTTGGCAGCAAATGAGGTGTGAAATGCTGTCAAAAGCCACCTTTTGTGGCACTAAACATTTTCATCTCTCTGGTAAGTGTGTAGAAAAAGCCACAGATTATCAAGCTTTAGAAATCAACATGCTTTGGCAGTAAAAGATATTTGTATTGTCAACTATGCCTTAGATTTTGAGTCCAAATCAAGGAAAAATCCTACATGATGTCAAACAGATTGATCAGGCATTATCAATATTTTATCTTTTGCCTTCCAGAATAATATATGCAGTCTGTAATAAAACAATAACAACATTTTGCAAACCTAGTCTTCTGTCTGCCTAAGGACTTCCAGAGAGAATTTAAGAGCTGATGTTAAAATCTCAGATCTTATTTTATTTTTTGCTTTATTTTTCATCCCCCCAAAAATTTGAGTGTCTTTTTTTTCAAAGGAGATACTAAGTAATGGACTGTAAGTAGCAAAATCCAAGAGTCAGTGGCCTTTTTTTTGTTCTATAGCTCGAATTATCTCTTGGGGCTGCAGCAAGCGATGTATGTGTCAGCTTGCATGTAACATGGATAGAAGATTGATTCTTGTATTCAGGAGTCCTACATTCTTTATTCAGCTTTTCCCTCAAATTTAATGTGTGACTTAGCACAATGTCTGATATACTCAGTTTTCAAAATCTCTGGAACCTGAAGAATGACCCTGTATGTCTGGCAAAGTTGCTTTGTAGATGATTTGGTTGATATGTATAAATTCAGATGGTTTCAGGCTTCCAGCCAGGTAGTGTCTCAAAATTAACATTTCCATCAAAGTCCTTCAAGTTTAAAATTGCTTTTTTTTTTTCAATAAAATGAAATTATATTTTTTTTTTCTGAATGGAAATCTTCTTTATGAAGAACTAGAATAAAGTAAGGTTGAAAATTTACTTCCTTTTCTTCTACTCTCTTCATTTTATATTTCCTCTTCTTTTATACAGGTCATTAATACTTTATACCTCTTTCTGAATTATTATTAGATCTTTGAATGTAAGGCACAATGTAAGCATGAAGTACTACCTAATGTGTATTACAATTATTGTATCAGGCAGAACTCAATAAGCAGAGGGCATACCTGGTAATGCCTCATATTCTGTCAGAATAAGGAAAAAGTACATGATAAAAAAGCTTAGAGGTGACCCATAGGAAAAGTAATAATTTCTAACAAATCTGGCATTTGCTCCCAGTAGAAAAATAATGAAGAGAAAGATGAAGAGAAATTAAAGGAAAAGTTATATCTTGAAAAATATTTAGAGAGACAAGTTCAATTTATAGGAGCTCCTAAAGACAGGAACTTCTAACAGGACCAGCATCTTACTTTTAGTCTTCAGTGCCTCTTCAGATAACAGCAGGAATTACGGAATGAACAGAAGCCATATTTCTGCCCCTTTGTCAGCAAAGTCAACACAGATTTTGCAGCTGAACTTGAAATATAGCTATGTTTTTTCTCCTCTTTAGTTTACCTCCATATCTGAATGAGAATAAATGGTAGTTTTTAAAAAACACTGAAGAATGTACTTCTTTTTACACTGACCATGTTCAAAAGTGTCTATTCTGAATTCCTACAGTATGCAGAAGATTGAATCCCCTTGTGGAGCTTGTGCATCTTAACTATGTCCAAAGATGGCAAGGCGATGGACCAACTGGTCTCAGAAAAGCTTATGAAACTGGAAATCACTTTTGCTGTTGGTTAAAAAGAAAAACTCTTATTAGAATTCTTCCAAGAATATACTCAGCATCATACACCTTGAGAGAGAAACTGGCATAACCCAGGGCCAGGAAGTGGGAATATGGTTCCTGGCTCAATAGAAGCCAGAATCCACCAGGTGCAAAAACATGTTAATCTGTTTCTTGGATGCATCTTCCACCTGAGGAGGCAGGTTCAGGCATTGAAATACTACAAGCATTGTGGGATCAGCTGCATTTGCATGAAACTTTGTCACTGAATTTCACAGAATCACAGAACCATAGAACACCGCACCCCAGGTTGGAAGGGATGTTGAAAGAACATCTGGTCCAAACTTTCGTGGCATCTAGCAGCTTGTCCAATTGCATCTTGAAAACCTATAGCGATGTGGACTCTACCATGTCCCTGGGGAGGTTGTTCCAGTAACCGATTGTTCTTACTGTGAAAAATATCTTATATTGAGATGACAGTCCTCATAGTGCAACTTGTACCTGTTGCCCCTTGTCTTCTCCATGTGGCTCCTTGGGAAGAACTGCTGCTGCTTGTGTTAGCTTCCCAAAGTTTGAACTCAATTTCTGTGGCTAAAAATTCAAAGTAAGGTTTGTCTGGACATCAGAAAGGTGGTTTACGCTCCAAAGAAAATTTTAGTTTTGTGGACTGCCACCATGTACTGCCCAGTCTCACTGACAAAGTATGAAGATAGATGAGTCTGCCTTGAGGGACAGAAGTGGCATAATTGGATGAAATACCAAGTTAAGGTTTACGATTATTATTATTATTTTCATGGAGGAAGGTATACTGAGGTAAGCATGCTGTCATGCCGATGATGTTAACATTGCTCTCTCTGTCCACAGAAGCACAGAAGAAGATGGCTGTAACACCACTGTGCAGACCAACTACTCATTTGGTGGTCTGTCTTTTGGCCCATGAAGCTGGCTTTTAGCATTTGTCCCGTTTTGTCATTCCTACTCATGTGGTTTCAACATTTTTCCATCCCTGTTAGTGTATTTTGAGATTGATTCAGCTCATGCTTTGCTTTTGAGAAGCTGGCAAGTCTATTACATAGAGCTAGAGCCATGGCTACACTAGAGAGAGAAAACCTTTTAGGTCAGGCTGCTGCTTTCCTTTCACCTCCCTGTTGTTCCCCAGAGCAGGTCCTCTTCTATTTAAGTTTCCCAAGCAGTAACACTGCCACTTCTTCTCCAGTGAAGATGCTTTATAGTCTGTCATATCCTACCAGCTGGGAACAATTCCCAAAATTTAGATGACATTTTGTCTGTTATAAATTCATTCATTTGTTCCAGAGTCCTATTTCTAATGCATGGTTTTGGTTTTTTTTTTTTTTTCTAGTATAACAAAAGTAATTTCTGTCTGTCTCTGGTATATTCCCCTTTCAATTGAGTCCCTTTGAATGATTAATCCATTACATATATTCAGGTCATGATCTTGCTAAACAGTTAAGCTATTGCTTACATATGAGAACATGAATAGTTGCCAGATATTGGAACATGGATACAGTTTCTTTCAAAGCTATGTTAAAATATATTCTGAGGTAAGGACTATTCATTTAATCTTTTCTCAGAAAGATAACCTCTAATGTTCCGATCACTTTTTCTTTCTTTTATTTTTCACTAAAGTCCCTTTTTTTTTGGATATACTTTTTTGTAGGCAGTGATCCCTATCTCTAACTGCTTCCCTTTTTTGCAATCTGTTCAAAATTTCATAACGTCGTCCTTTCCCGTGTTAAAGCAAAATTAAAATCTAAAAAATAAAATGAAAATATCATGGAATCTCATAGTAATGATGGAAGTAAGATCTACTAACACAGTCTGACTGTTGAATGACTCTTATTTTTGTTGCTGCCCTGGGGACCTATAAACTCCCACCTGTGCTGTTCGCTTTCCCTTCTTAACCTTTTGAATTCCTTTATGGTGCATCTGTCCTGATGGAAACTGTGTGTTCATCTCCTGTATATTGATTGATCAACAAAATTGTACTGTTTGCTCTTCTAACTCTTCCTCACAAAGTGAAACAGAAAATAAATAAAAAAGAAGTAGCAAAAATTTGTCCACTATTCAATAAATGCCTTATCGTAACCTAATACACTGCATACCTGCCAGTGTGAATATATTTTGGAATAGAAGGTGATAGTGAGACACTTTATTAAGCATGAAATATGACTGCTTATCATGCTTCTCTCATGCATGAACATGGGCCTGGACATTCTCGCTTCTTTGAATAATTCAGACCTCTCTCAAATAGACATTTAGTCATCCACCCATGCATTACACACTACTGTTCACATTTGTCTTGTGACGGTTGGTCTCTTTCTGAAGGTCTCCTCAAGAAAACAATCATCCATTGCGGTGTTTTACTTTATTATGAACTTACTCTTGCTCTCCCTGTGTGCACTGCTCTGAGATCGTTTCAAAAAGGCACACTGAAGAAAAAAGATGCTACAACATATTGGGTGACTGATCCTATTTTTCTACCATTACTGTGCTTTTGTAAACCTGTCCACCTCATTGCAGCATCTGGTGAGGAGTTGTGATGGACTTTAGCTCCTGGGAAATGTAATTGCTCTGTCTTATCGGTTTGTCCAGAAAGGGCTGCCTCTGCTCTTATGAGATTAACTCTTGGAAGAGAGATATTTTCTGTTACAGGTTGAGAGTTATTGACTCCAGAGTTATTGACACTGCTCCAGAGGAGCATTGGAAGGGTTAGCATAGTGCTAGGAAGAGGGGTAGAAGCTGAGGTGTGTGTATTGACAATTTTAATTGTATTACTGCTGTTACTGTGACCTTTTCTGTACATAAGTATTCTTGCTACATTATTAACTTTCCTTTTCTGCACTAATTACATCTAGACTAATGATGATTCTTGGATTAGACTGTTAAGGTTTAAATTATACTAACAATAAATTCTTGGCTTTACATCATGCATATGTAACATGTTTCCTCTCTGCTCATGAAAAAATTTTGAACATAACAACATTCAGCCTGCCTAAGGACCACTGCTCCTTCAGACTTCCATTTCATGTCATAGGATCAGGCTTTAAGCAAGAAGGATGGGGCTTCAAGCAACCTGGTTTAGTGGGAGGTGTCCCTGCCCATGGCAGGGAGATTGGAACTCAACGACCTTTAATGTCTCATCTAACCTGACCTATATTATGATTCTATGATTCTGTGAACTTCTAGGTGACACATACAAATAGGTAGCTAAGTTTGATTTGAGCTATAAAACATCTTGCAGACAATGCCATAGACCTCTTACACCACTTGATAATTAGGAAAATATTTGTGTAGAGAGTAGAGGAGAGGTTTGATGTAATTATAGGAGTCAGTGTTATTGCATCAATAGTTTAGTTTGAATGAGGAGAAAAGTTTTTGGAAGGATATCAAGTAATGCTCATGTGTCATACTTTAGTTTCTATTGCAGAACTTGGCAGACCACCAACTGAATTCTGCTCAGAAGAAACTAGATTAAACAAAGTTTGGGGTTCACCCAAACAATCAAGCCGTAATCAGAGGACCACGTCACTGGGTTGGATTCAGTATCAAGCAAAAAAAACCTAAGATTTGTACAGTATGAATACAAGGTCTTTAGAAACAACTGTTCTTCATCACAGATCCACTGCTGCTGCTCTGAATTATTTCTTAAGTAGAAACAGCCTGGATTTCTGATGAAAACTGGTGAGCAGGGAACCAGAAGTTCGTGCTCTGAGTAGAGACAAGGAAAATTTCCCAATAATCCAAGCTGCAAAGTGATACATGGGGCATCTTTCAGCAGCACTGAAAGCATCAGGTTGTGCTGATATGGGAGCATCAGTACTGGAACATACTGGACTATAGCAGAAGTGGTACAACTTTTAAAACTTCATCTGTGCCAGGGATTCACATCAACCTCTCCCTTTTCCCAGAGAGCTAGATATTTTCAAAGTAACACAACATACTCGTCATGAAACTTAAGCTTGAAAAGCACACCAAAAAAAACATGTTTCTGAGAATGTTTTAAGTGTTTCCAAGACAATATCTGCACTGCAGCACTTTGAAGCTGAGTAGCATATTCCCCATGCAAACTTTTCATGAAAATATTCTACCTCTTTCACTCTCTCTTTGACCTCAGTCGTATTTGAAAGCATTTCTAAGCTGGAGTTATTTGGAAGCGGAACACATCACTTTTATGACTTCAGTGATCTAAATTACTGTTTGCCATGGGGATAAAGAAAAGAGAAACTATTTCTAAAGAGGCAGCAGGAATAAGATACAAACATTGTTGCTTTGCCAGCAATACTCAATCTCTTTCACCAAATGCTTTAGAAAAAATAAATTTATTGAAATGAAAAGAAAGAGAAATGAAAAGAAAATGCTATAAAGCTTAATTTAATTTTCAACATTGTAAAGAAAAAAAAAGAACAATGAACAGGCAGAGTTATGTTAATTCCATCAAATTCAGTGGTAATAATCAGGCCCCACAGATATGGTCCCCAGAAAGTATACAGCTACTTCGAACATGCAGTCGGACAGAACGTCTTTATTTCCTGAGCTAGGGGCTGGCAGTGTTTATATATGTTGAATGCCAAACAGCATTAAGACATGTAGTTATTTTTCATAATTTTACTTGCAAAATACCTTGAAACTTCCTTTATCAGACATGTTTTATAAACATGTCATAATCTCTCCACTCAGAAGAAACAGTTAAATCATAAATGTTTATATTTGCTATATTCATTTTGTAATGTGAAATATTAATGTTAGATTTTGCCTTCTATCACTAAACAAAATTTGCTAATATTTTTTTTCAGGCTTTGTATTCCAGCAGCTTTTGAGTACATGTGCCAAAGTGGCCAAGGAATCTATTTGATATAGTTGTGTTTGCACTAGATGTCAAATTCTCTTCATCCAGCTAAATTGTTGCACGAATAAGGCATGGGAGGTTAAATTGTTGATACAGTGGAGCAAAGCAGAAGACACTAAATATTTAATGCAGTGGCAGGAGGACTTTTATAACATTTCCCTCATTGAACAGACTAGCTGGCTTACCCCATGTGTAATCTGACGTATTATTTCTGAAAAATCCGTTGCAAAGTTCTCGTTAGCTGAATGGCTCTTGAGAAGACCTAGTGGGGAGGTCTCAAGCTAGAAGTGTCCACCTTCATTCTTGTATTTGGAAGAAACCCTTGTGTTCATGAAGCTGATGATCAAAAGATGCTTCTAAAAAACTGGCCATAGTCCTACTTACATGAAATGACATTTAACCTTCAGATTTCCCCGTCACACTGGCAGTACTCATGGATGGATTGGGAGATTATGACCCCACGTTTTCACTGAGTGAGCACACTTCAGAGCTCAATATGAATTCAGTCCTTCTGAGACTCTGCACAGCCTGAGGAATGCTGAGCATACTCAAGGCTCAAATACTTTGCATAACACAACTTTGTTCAAGCCCTGTGGCAGCAAGTATCCATGGACTTCAGAAGCAAAAGAATGAATTACAAATCCAATCTGCTGCATAGACCCAGATAGATCTCTCAACAGAAAATGCACAAAAATTCCTGTTGGCTGATGTTTTAACATCTGGAATTTAAAGCAATGATATAGAATCTCTGGGGAATTGTAATGCAGCTGCCCCATGTTCTTATTCTGTCCTGTGTACTGACTGGCCCAGCCAGACTACACTGTCTGTAATATTTCAAAGTTTCTTCTGCAGTCTTGTGTGGGAATCCAACAGCTGCTCTGCACCCAGCAAGGGTTTTGGTGGCATCTTTTAAATAACTCCTAGCAGGATGCTAATTTCCATGGCCATCCAAGCACCTGTGATGAGACTTTGTCAGTTTTACCAGGTCTGATCCTTTTTTTCTTTTACTAGTTGTTATTATTCAATGATTATATACATGTTCAGACAGCTCACTTTTAGTACTATCATTTTTCCATAAATATACATTACTAGCCACTGCTGGAGTCAGGAACCCTGGGCTGGGTTAATATTTCATCTAATCTAGTACTTATGCAGTTACGGTTCTGAAGTTTCACAAATCTGACATCTGCACCTCTCTTGAAAAGTCAGATTATTATGGCTCAGGTTCTGTATCTTCTCTGCAACTTTTCCTACAGCAGGAAGTAACAAAAGGAGAATGTTTTGCTTTGTACAGATTTTCTTTGGACTGAGTCTTGTTCATTTACATTTGAGAGAGAGAAGACTAAAAGATGCATGTTTTATTTGGAGCAGAATATGATACATTTCATGTGTGTTTGCTACCATCACCATGTGACCCTGAAGAAACAAACCATCATTATTGAGTTCCTACAAAGCTGGATCTCTGGGTAAGAATATGAGAAATAGATCCTCATTGTGAAGAAGAGCGGTATCAGTCCTGAGCATGGCGGTCTTCAACGATACCGCGAAAAAAGTGAGATTTGTCACCTAATTGGACCAAGAAAGTTTGAGTTACTACTCTTGGGTGAACATCTCCTAGGCTGTATGTCAATGAAGTTATTTTATAAGGTCTACCCTACTGTTTTAAGTACTGCTATAGGTATCCAGGGTCAATGTAATTAAATATCTCACAGATGATGAAAATTCTCTCAAGCCTGGCTTAGACAATTTTGGACACCAATGTAGGGTATGGATGAGGGAGTGTCAAGTGCTACGGGAACATGCATTAGGCTGGAACCCAATGATCTTTAAGGTCCCTTCCAACCAGAAAGATTCTATGATTCTGTGCATGGGTAAGAGAGTCAAAGATTTCATCAGCCTCATAACCAGTGGTGAAATGGTTTAAGGACCATATGTGGTAAGCCTGTGGATGACAGTTTCGTTGTAGTATCATTCAGACACAAGACAGAAAGGCATGAATATCCCTTAAATTGACATTTGAACTCAACTAATGTTCTGAATGAACCCTCTGGAGGAATGAATCTTTTTCCATTAGATATTCAGGGGCTTCAGCCTCCTATCCAATACACATGAATTGAGCACACAAATCTAGACAGGCTACTCTATTATGAAAACAAGAGAATCAGTAATTCTAAACCACACACTTGTGTAAACACTCTTATTCTGAAGTCGGGGTCATCCTTTATTTTTCATTTCTCCTTAAACTCTTTCCTAAATGGCACAAACCAAGCTGAAAAAAGAAAGACACTTTCATGCCAGAATAAAAGCAGCCACCAGCATAATTATCCTGCTTTCCTGTGAAAACAAGGACTGAGAGGGAAATGAAATGTCCAAAGACAGAGGAAGATTATCAGCCCTGGATTTGTGGGTATTAATACTCTTTCTCATTGCAAGCAGGTGAAAGTGCTGCTCTAAACAATAGCACTGGGTAGGCCTCAGAATAATTTGTATTCAAATGTTTTTCTGTTCAAAGATTTCTTGCATAGAGGATTATGCAAAATAGATCTGTGCCTATTCTTCACTCAGTAAATAGGTTATATAAAATTTCAGTGGTATTTCACTATGCATTCCATTTTGCTGACCAATAAGGAGAGTGCATATCCATAATATTTCCTTGGAACAGATCTGAGTGTAATGTCATCCAAAATAAATTTTGCTTTGCCAAGAGCAGACAGCAGGGAAACATTCTCTTCCTCCACTGCTAGCTAAACAAAGGGAAGAAAACCCCAGCTATTTGCAATGCTTCATCCAAACTAGGGCAGTAAGAGAACTTGACATTTTTTGCTGTCTACCTTTTACACTGGAGGTTAGAACTGGAACAAATATTTCTGTGCAAAACTTCACAATAGAATCATAGAATCGATTGAGTTGGAAGCGACCTTAAAGATCATTGAGTTCCAACCTCCCTGCCCTGGGCAGGGACACCTCCCACCAGACCAGGTTGCTCAAAGCCCCATCCAGCCTGGCCTTGAATATCTCCAGGGATGGGCATCCATGACTTCTCTGGGCAACCTGTGTCAGTGTCTCACCACCCTCACTGTATAGAATTTCTTTCTGGTGTCTAAATGCATTGATCCAGTGGCTTGACATACAAAACTTGGATTAAAACAGAATTTCAGAAAGTTTAGAACAGTAATTTGTAGTTCTGAAATTGAAAACTGAATCCCAATTCCATTCCCCAGCTCCCTGTTCAAGACTCCACTCCTGGAGAGCAAGCTCCTCCTGGAGATCTGAGGTGGACCTTGCTTTATTGTGTGACATTTTTGGTTGTCTCTTAATCACTTGCTGTGCACCCTTGATCACTTGACTATGCAATGAAATGCTTAATATTTTGACATTGAACATCGCACTATCAGTCATCAATTCAGTACCATTGAGAAGATACAGACTAGTTTTATTTTCTGGATAGTATTTCAGACTCTCTGCAAACACAGATTTTTCTACACTGAGTACCCACTGGTCAGGTTTTCAAAACATACTTTGTGGTTGCAACAACTGGAACCAAATTTGGTGTCAAAATAAAAGGGGCAGGATTGGGTGGATCTGCTAAACTGGCTGGCTTGGGGAAGAGATGAGCGGTGCAGGAAAGCTTTAGACTCTCACCACAGTGGGTACAGACTGATGTTCCCCCTCTAGTCCAAGTTTGGGACATCCCTGTGCTGGGAGTTATGGGCATGCACACAAACACAAGTGCAAAAATGAGTCTAGCATTTGGAGCTCCGTAAGTAAATGACCTCAACAACAAGATTAAGTTTCTCAGATCATCTAGAAGGACGCACCTTCAGTTTTCGTCCTATGCTGAGCACTGCGTGCAAGAGGACAGGAAAGCCAACAAGCAAGCATTGAACCAATATTTAAAAATATCTGGGAAAACATTGTTTGAGATTCTGAGCTATGGCTGCTGACCCTGCAACAGACAATTCACGGGACCTCGGGCAAGTCACAATGTACTCTACAAGTCTCACTGCTGCAGCTTAAAATGGGAGTATTGAAACTTCATTTTCTCACTGTTTGTCTTATTTGCCTCCACAGAATGGCAAGATCTGTTATGGCTCTGCTCTACAATGTCAAATAAAAAGATTAATGCTTTTCATGGAGTTGCCTTTCTGTTGTGGACCCTAAATAATAAATATGCAATTCTGTTATATGAAATAATTAGATTTATCTTCCCTATTGTTATGCATTTAAAAAAGTTCTGCAGCTCTTTCAACTAGAAAAAATAAACGTCAGTTTTCACACAATAATGGCACAGGGATCTTTTCTGCATTCTGCAAAAAAAGGGGATATGTGACACCCTAGATCCACCTGCATATTCTGAATTGCTTGAGATCTTCACAGACACCCTGCAAAATACTTTTCTACCTGGTAGGTTAACTATATGCAAGAAAGACATAAATGCTGAGATTTAGATAAATCCACTGCATTTCCAGCTTAATGGCAGCTCACTTTCATTCCTGGTGCCAGCAGCACTTTTGTATCTAATTGTTGATGTGTTTCTGCTACTGAACAACTGATGTCAAATGAACCTTAAAATAAGAACATTGCAGTTGGGGAAGGTTTCATTTTTTATTTATTTTTCCCCCTGCCAAGACCGTTATAATGGATGAGATATCACAATTACAGAACTGTGGATTCACCCCCAGGATTTTCCAGCTGGAAGAGATGGCGGGAAGGTACACAGACCTGGAATTCTGCAATTCTAGACCTGGATTCTTCTCGATTCTCCCCGTCACGGTACACATGACACCAGCTCATGCTTCCCTTCACACTCCCTCCTCCTCACCTCTGTAATTGAAAGACTTAGATCTTTTTAACTGAAAGTCAAACCCATTCACTGCTCAGACCATCAATTAGCTTTTGTTCAGATCTGAGTCTAGATGGAGGTGTTTGGAAACACAGAGCTGCGTTAGGCTGTAATTCCGTCGCACTCAAAACTGAGCACAGCAGGAAGGCAGAGGAGTCAACCGCTGCAACTCTGGCTACATTGAGTTCACTGAAGAACTACACATTTTATATGCCTTACCCAGGCTTAACTTCCTCTGCACATGCTTTAGAACAAATTCCCTAGAAATTTCCATGGTAACACTAGGAAAAATACCACACTGAATTCAGTAACCACCCCTGCTTGACTTTGTTTTGAACAGCGGCAGCATCAGCCCAGTACTTTATGCCGGTGTTACCCACTCCTGGACATCCGTGGATCAGCACAGGTTGGGTAGGGGATGGAGTACTTTCCACGCTGCACTCAGGAGGAAATGGGCACTGGTCTTGGCTCTGCCACTGGTCCCTGGGATGATCCTCATTGGTACAGTAAAAACTATTTTAGATTATGTATGTAATTTTATATTACATTTAATTTATAAATTAATTTTGAACTGTATGATTATAAAACAATAAAATATTCTAATATATTATTTCATACTACCTAAGCAGAGGTATTTAGGGCGATATGAAGTACTCTAGGGTAGTGTCTTCCAGTTCTAGATAGAGTTCCAGTTCCAAAAATATGTCCACTTCTTACACGACTTTTGTCATATCTGCCCAACCCATGTGAATGTTTCAGGTACCTTGGGGCATCTCGAATCACACTGGATGCATCTCGTTCAGCAACTGAACTGAGCTCTGCGTCTCTGTTTTCCCTGCGAGCTCCAGCCTGATCAGCATAATGCTGAGAACTATAAAATGCTGCTGCAATGCACATAATAAGGAAAGCATCATACAAATTTCTTCAGAAAAAGAGAAAAAACTGTGTGCATCCAGCTATCAAATCGGGCTCATCTCTATCTGCCTAAGATTGATTATTCTCATCTGTTTACTTGTTAACATTGCATACAGGATTATTTCCCTTTAATAAGGGAGCACATAACCATCTCACCTCATTCCTTCTACTCTTAATTAAAGTCTTCCCATCCCCTAAAACTCTGGATGGCAAAGTTAATGCCACAACGTCTGGATTTTATAGATAGCAGTGACAACACCACACCACTCTTTCTAGCCAATTGCTCCCTGATAGTGCAAAAAAACCCACCAAGCTTCTGCAGAAACTGGGCAGTAAGTCTGAATGTGAAGCAAAATGCACTCGCAAAAGAGCAAACTCACCTGGATGATTATCCCTTCCCCAAGAAAGGATGCAATCAGGCCAAAGAAAGCAGAATTTCTTTCCAAAATGAAGTAGACAGAGGCAGAATGAAAGCTGCTGGAATAAATGGAGCCCAAAACTCCTATTCTGGTATCTGCTAACACAATTGAACAAATGAGCTTGTGTGTTTCTATCATTTCTTGTACATTTTAGAGAGAAAGGTCTGTCTTCCAACACATCAGAGATTTTCTGTGAACAGTTCCACACAATTAGAGAAGCACGGGGTTTTTCCCCCACAAAAAAAAATCACATCCAACAAAATCAAACAGAGCTTTGTGTAAATAGATCCATTTCAACCAGGTTTTTACCAGAGAAAGATCAGATCTTATCAGAGACTTAGGCAAGACTTACTTTTCAGAATGTCTTCGGGCTCCCATGTATCGCACCAGAAAACTTTGAAACAAGAAATTCAAGACACACCAGATTCAGACAGAGCTCTCGGGATTTACGGAGGATTTTTCTGGGTCCTGAGGACTCTCTGAGTTTGGACATTCCTTGACCTCAGAATTCTAGGAGGTTTCCTGATTCTCCTTCAAATTTGGGACACTATCTCACTCAGGAAGACGAATCTTTTGTTCCATTATTTTTCATGGAAATACTGGGCAGGGTGAGAGAAGATTTATGTTGTTTAAATTTTACCTGAAAGTTAATACAAGATAGTTTGGAGAAATTGTTCCAGTTAAGAAATCATATTATTTTGAAAATTGGGAGATGAAGCCTTCTTGGAAAATGAAATGTGTCTCATAAGGCTGACATTTCTCCAGAAAGCCACCCACCGACTGGGAATTAGCTGAAGCGTGTTGGCAGCACGGATCCTAAATCCAGCTGTGGGAGTCATGCAGCACCACAGAGATGATGCGGGAGATGGGGTTTTAAACCATGAGTTCTCCTGTGATGTTCTACAGCTTTGGATGGGGAGGAAGCATTTCAGTGTGAATGGGTGGGAACAGACTAGGAAATCCACCCACCCCCGTAAAGCAGACAACTTTTCTGTATGATTCATAGCATGTGTCTTACAGCACCTCAGACCTTTACATCTTCATTAAGCCACGTACAGGCTGTCCAACATACACTGTTACTCACCTGGGTTTCACATTGTCCTTGTAATTATATGACAGTTTTCCAATTCATTATTTCCTTATCGGGAGTTACGTTCAAGAAATACCTAAAATTAGTGCCAAAACCAGGGTTTCCTGTTGTGATAGAGCCTTTGTCTAATTTTATGAGTTTCTGTTGGTCATTATCACCGTGTTAATTTATTTTCTCTCTTCTTCCTCTGTGTTAGGTTTTTGCTACTCCCTCAACCCTGCAGACTGTAGCAGTGGATGATGGACATGTATCCCATTTAGTCATGGAACACCTATGCTTATCTCCCATCAGATTAATGTTTTCAAGTCATTTTGCAGCAAAGTAATAACCATCAGTAGCTTTTATACAATTTAAGTAATTTTTCTCCCTTGTCAAGACATCAAATTAACATTGTAAAGAAGAAACTTAATGCCCATGCAGTATTTAGATACAGAAACAGAGAACTGATGTCTAATCAGTCCTGGTATGAGTGATTTCATTAATTCCTATTCTAGCAGTACCAGATAATTGGTGCTGCCAATCATTTATTTTCCCTTCAGTTAACAAGGAAATTCATTAGCTTTATTTTTTATAACCTGTTTCAGGAACTTTGAACCCTTCTAATTACCTTTCTCAAAAAAAAAAAAAAAGTAACCAAAAAAAAAGGTGAAATGATTCATTTCATTTTTGGTTGAATGTTTCATCCACCATTTTAGAAATTTATTCCAGATGCATTACTCACTAGTGAATGACAACCAATGCATGTTGCTAGCCAAAACAAATTGGTGAGTCATGACTGCCTAATTATCTTCATATTAGTATATAAATAGTGTTGATGGAGACGAACAATTCTGTGGCACAAATTGGTCAAAGTAATTTGGGAAATTCTGGCTGCTCACAGTTGCCTAGGAGGACATTGCTCCTGTATCTTAAGGAGGTTTTGGAAGATCAAATCTTTAGCACAAAACTATTCTTCCTCATTCGTAAATACCTGAAAAAAATCTGCTAGGTGATTCAGAAATTATGTTATTTATACTGTCTCAAGAGAATAAACACCTTACGGAGCCAGTTGTGTTTTTTATTTTTCTACATGTATTTGTTCTTTAGTTGTCCATTCCCTTTCTTGAGTCATTTCTTCATCTTCCCCGTTCTTTCCAAGGTCATCCAAAGGTTTTATCAACTAATATAAGAAATGAATTCACTTTGTTTTATTTGTTCCCTCAAAAATAGACAGAGCAAAACTGCTATTTCCAGAAATCAAGTTGTCCCTTCCTTTATTCAGACCAAGAAGCAGACTTGCTCAACAAATAGCTCCAATTTATGTCTATCATTCACACTGTAAGGTAGTTGTCAGTGAGGGAGAATATGATATAATACAGGTCTGTCTGCTCTGCTTCCTGAGCTCCAGGGGCCTTTTTGTGGTGCTATTGACCTTGGCAGAGCTGAGAAGTTTTATTTAGTGTTGCTGTTTTCTTCACTGAAGTTTACATATTTTAACTGGCTTGGAAGATGCGTGTGTGTTTCAGACAATAAATGACTTCAGGCATTCTGATTCTATCAGTCAGTGAGATATATCCTCCCCTGTTCTGAAGGCTACTACATTTTATAGCGAAACAGTTGAAGATATTATATGCTGGTTGTTCTATTTGGCAGATGTGTGTTGCTAGGAGAAATTGGAAATTCATATTATTTCGATTTTTTTTTGGTTTTTTTTCGGTAAAAAGGACTTCAACATTTTTTTGATGCTTTTAAAGCTCTGTTTTGTACCAAGATAATATTATGTTTACCCAATACACAAGTAGATGACTAATGCTTAGAGTTAATATCCTGAAATCTAGTTAATAGTAGAGGTTTGTAAAATTAAATACTTAACCATAAATACTTTGTTTTTTCAAGGACCAGGAAAAATAACAAATAAATACAAGAAACAAAGTGCTTGTCAGTGATCTTGTATAGGGAAAAGCATCCCTATAATGACAAACTACTCGATGCCAGCAGAAACTTGATAAATAGAACACCCTTCTCTGAGAACATTCCTGCAAAATTCAACCAGTAAACGCTATTTAAAATCAGTCTGTACCAATACAGTAACTTTAAGAATTTGAATGTAAACAGAGATGAACATATATAAAAAATAAGCAATTACCTAAGTAAATAAATTTTAAAAAGCTGCAATGTCTGGTTATCATCCCTGAAAAGAAATTCCCTACTCTGAGAAAAACATAAAACAGTTATCCCCAGATCTTGGGTACGTTTCTACAAAATCTGTTGTGTTCTTATGTGTCAGATCAGCGCTCAACCAAGTACTGACCACAGCAGATCCGAAATGGCTTTGGGAAAGGAGTTTTTAGCTGGAACAGGAATGTAGCTGAATTAACCTTTCTGACTGAAGAAGGGCTCATGTGGCTAATTTCCCTGGAGCTGTCTGGAAATTATAACCTCCCAAACTGTTTACAAATCATGAAATGGACAAAGAAAACAATCCAGAAATGCAGAAAGGAATAGAATATTTCTTCTTGTTTCTGCAAGATTTTTCCCAGAGAAGTGTTTGGGGTTCTCATGTGTGAGCCATTAAACGACCAAATAAACACAAGTGTTTAAAACATATTTTTTTTTCCAGTGCAAGCATGATTTCAAGTTTGGCTTCAGGTTTGTGCCCTTCATTATAATGAGCTTATTCAAAATGGTCCGAAGCAAACGTTTTCACATTTCATGACATGGTCACAGCAGAATTGTCACCTTCTGCAAATTTTTTATCAGAATATTCGCCTTCAGCTATCATTATTTCTGAAGAGGAAAGGTGGCAAAGATATTGCAAGGAAAAACAACTGTTCTGACACTTCCTACCTCAGGTGCAATACTGGTCTTTTTGTAGCTGTGAATAGAGGTGAAGCAAGGTCGGTAGAAATAGGAAATACCTTTTATGATATCCTTGAAAAAAACCACAGGAGCTTTTTAGCCCTTTTCTTCAGATCTCAGATAGAAGCAGCAGCCTTCAAGATAAAACACAACTTGAAAACAGTAGTTCTGAATTTCACTTGGTCTTTCATTTCCCAGAGTCTCCAAGGCTCTGCTGTGTAATTGTTCAACATACTTGGAGAGGGACATGGTACTCCGTAGTTTTTGAACTGTAAAAATTTTGGGGTGATGTGGTGGGTGGGGTGGGGTGTGGTGGGTGGGGTGATGGCCTGGATGTCAGGTGCCCACCAAGCTGCTCAATCACTCCCCCTCCTCAGTTTGACAGGGAGAGAAAATACAACGAGAGTCTCGTGGGCTGAGATAAGGGTGGGTAGAGATCACTCAGCGATTAACATCATGAGCAAAACATGAAAAAAGTCAAATCGGGGAAATTAACTTGATTATTGCCAATCAAATTAGAGCAGGTCAAGGAGAAAATAAAACTCAATCTTGATACACCTTCCCCCCACCCCTCCCTCTTCCTGGGCTCAATTTCACTCCCAAATTCTCTGCCTCCTCCCACTGAGCACTGCAGGCGGGTGGGGAATGGGGACTGTGGGGCCTCAGTCTTGGGCAGCGGCAGATCCCTCTTGGAGCTGGCTGGCATTGGCTCTATCAGACACTGGAAAAGCTTCTAGCAGCTTCTCACTGAAGCTACCCCTGTAGCCCCCCCACCCCCACCCCACCCCCCCCAAAACCTGGCCACACAAACCCAATATATGTGAAGATATATCTCTCTTTTGAGATGTAGGGCAAATGGCTTGATGTTTCAGTGCTTGGATCCTTTTTTTTTTCTCCTATCTTTAAATTTCACTGCTTACTACAATTCTGAAAATACATCTTTCTTGACTCTCTAATGCGTTGATGTTTCCATCAGAGCTGAATCAACACACAGACAAAGCAGTACTTTGGGGTACAAGTCTCCTGACTTATATGTCTGTTTTGGGACAAGATGAGTCACACTTGATGGTTCTTATTTTTCTCCATTTATTGTAGAGGGATATAGATGCCTAGAGGGAAGAAAGATGACTACAATACTAGGATACTTAGAAGACTAGCTATCCTTTCACGTTTGTGTGTGCTGTATTTTTTCAGTGATCACACTAGAGGACCCAATGGGCTCATGCTTCTCTTTCAGGAGCTGGGATAACAATAAATTTTTTTGTTTGTTTTGCAGATTTTACTTCTTATTGTAGAATGAACGATAAATATCATTTCATTGCCTACTTAAATAAATTGCCCTGAAGGCTTGCCAATGACAGGTACAGACCTCATCCAAAACATGCCATAAAGTATTCAGCTCCATCTGTGGGACCAGTAGTATTTGGACTTAGTTTCTTAACTAATCTCAGCAATGTTGTGGGAGTCATCCCCTACTGGAACAAGAACCGTGACGTAGATGAAGGAGCTACCAAGATGCCATCCGAATGTGTTTCTTTTCTCTGTCCTTCCCATACCATAAGTGTTTCTCCACAACCAGTGCCTCACTTGTCCCTTGTGTGCCATAACATAACTCTGTGACATTCAGAGATTATATGGATTCCCATGCAGCACAGATTATTAAATTTGCAATTTAAAAGAAACTATGATGGCAATTGTGGTTAAAAATCAGGCCAAGTTTCATAGTCCCCCAGGACAGTCCACAATAGGAACAGGATCACTGTTGGGTAACTTGTGTATTTTTTATCTCCACTCCCAAGCCTTTATTTCATTAAGATCTTGTGATAGTGGTACTCCTCAGCTGGAGGAAAAGGTTTGCTATTAAGACAACGTTTGCTGCTTAATCACTTGTTCTAGTCTCTCCTGGGGAAGGGGCAAAGGAGCAGATGATAACATAGACTTGGTTGCATCTAGTCTAAATTTAGCTTGATGTCTATCCCTTCATCTTTTCCCCACCCTTTATGGAAATAGCACCTTGGTAGGCAAAACACACAAAAATTTGCTTCAGGAATTCTTGTGCTAAAATCAGGAGCCTATAATTGGACTCCAGCCTATCTTTAGAACAAAAAGAAAGTAACGTCACCAAGCCTCTCAACTCCAAATTTGTGAAGTCCAGGTGACAGAAAATATTCCCTCTTTCGTGAGGATTCTTTTATTTGGACTAACTTACTTTCATTGTTAACTTCTTAAACATAACAAAATAAAAATCTATTTTCATCTAGAATTTTGCTGGCTCTGACTCCCTACAGCCCAATTTTGTAAAATAGCTGTCTGCTCAGTTAGAGCCCTGTGGCAGCATTTCAGAGAATATCTTTTCTTGATTCAGGGTTTGCCATAAATCTTATAGAACAGCACACAGCAATGACATGCTTCATCCCTAATTTTTGCAGCCCCCAATCTTAATGTTATGCTTTAATTGAACCGAAATTGCATTTAGTCAGACCTTGAAATTTCTGACTTGCTCAGATGCCATTGTTTTCATACATGAAGTTTTTGACTTGTACATTTTTTTCCCTCACCCTTTCCCCCTTGAATTATTTATCATTTAGAAAGCTGAGCTTTGCCACTTTTATTTCCATCCCCAGTTTTATTGCTATCTAAGTGATTTACAAATCAAGCCTTGCATCTAATGGCACTGTGTATTTCCATTTCCACTGTTCTTCTTTACTGTCGGCTCTTGTTGGATGGGGCAAACCTCAGACACAAATAACCGAAATTAATGTCAAATTGCATCATGTGCAGCTTGAATTTCAATTATGAGATCTGAGTAAAAACGCGTGTTTTCAGCAAACAGCAATAACGCTGTGAATTGCCTGGCCCCAAAGCGCACATTACTAGAAAGTATCCTGCTCATGACAAAGATGCAAGATTTCAGAATCTTAAAGCAAATCTGCTTGGCATTTAGTTAAGGCCAATGAGCTATGAGAATGAGTAGTCATTCAGGCTTTCAACTTTTGTATCCTTTGCCCCATGGTATGTCTGTGGCTTTTTATAGCCTCAAACTCAACCACTTTCTTCCTGGATATTATGAAGTGATCAAGGATGCATCTAGCCCCAAAGCCCTAATGCATCCTAAATCTGTGGAAATTTGCATCCAAGGCTTGTGACTCAGCTCATCTCCAGTTCTGTATTCACGGAAAGGCCCAGTAGAAGCTTGTGTACGTGAAGACACAATGGGAAGATGCATTTCTCTACTTGTTATTTGTGGTTCACCTGGTGATACAAAGAAGCCAAACCTTGTCTAGGCTTCTGTTGTAGCCAGTAGAAAGAATTAGGTGTTTTGAGGGCAGATCCTTTTAATCCTCATACAGATGTCTAAACGGGTCAAAGGGATCACAGTCTCACATGTCTTTTCCTCTGCATTGTCTTCAAAGGGTGTTGAGGCACAAAGTTATATTTAAAGTCTTCAAAGTACAATGCCCTGTCACTGCTGAAATTTATGTGGCTTCAAAAGCTTCAAGCCAACTGAATGACCTACATATCCCCTCCAAGCAGGGATATTGCAACGCAGCTACAAGTTTTGCCTCCTCAGCTTCCTGAAGAAAAAGACAGTCCCTTCCCTTAGAGATTGCTTGAAACTTTATGTTGCACACTCATTGCTCTGCTAGCATTGCCCTCCAAAGAAAAATAACTTTCTATTCGCATAAAAAAATAGCTTTATATGAATGCTACACACTCACATGACACTAACAGAAGGTGTCCAGCAGTCACTTGAAAAAATCAGCTAGATCACACTTAACTAGATGACACTACTTATTTGTGCAAACATTATCTACAACCTGATGTCCCAGTTAAAACGACAGTGGCTTGGAGTACTGGAAAACAGCTTGCTTATAATCTGGTGAACTTGTCTCTGTCGCAATCAGCTCTAAACAAACACTGAATAGCTACCCAGGACATTAGTTAGTCAGGTGAACTTTAAAAGTCTTACTATTTTATAATACAGTGAGATTGTAAAGAGATTTTTAATGGGCAAAAGGATGGGGATTTATATTAGACTCTGAGTGATTAAGTCTTTCCTTTAGCTATGTTAGAGAAAAAACACAGATTTCTAGAATTATTCCTCTGGAAAGAGATAGGAAGTCAGTTTTCACTGTGTCTGTCGGCTCCCAGCTTAGGATGTTGGCTTTTGGTTGGACAGGCCGACACTCAGATCTGAATTGAGGCCATGAACTCCATTTATATGCCCCATCAGATGCTTACACAACTTAATTGTTACTCGGGGCTGTAGAATCAGAAGGGACAAGCCAAGCCCAGACTCTCCCTGTAGGCACCACGTCACATAGACCTTCTCTTTCATGTGCTCTCACGCTTCTTTGAACATTATGGGTTCCCAAGTGCAAAATGTCTGCACTCCCACCTCCTTGCAGGGCACCAAAATTGCTATGAATGAATGTGGATCAGTTGCAGCTGTTACTGTTAGGGCTATGTGTCAGGAAAGGGATTTTTTTAATTTATTGTATCTGCCTAAGAATAATGAGCCTAGTCTAAGTTAGTGAGCTCGGCCCTCTCCATAGCTGCTGGAATGACAGATTCAGCACCAGAAGGTGCTTCATCCCTTTCTGGGACAGAGCTGAGATGTCTCTAATAAATATACATGAAATTTAGACAACTGGCTCAGGTTAAGCATTCAGCTTTTAGGTAGTAAAGTTAGGTGAAAGCAAATTCTGCCTCAATATGAGTTTGCAAAATTGCTGACAACCAGGATTGGGCATGTTAAAATCAAAACATGCAACTTTAGCGAAAAAAGGCTTTATTCTGGAAGTGTTCCTGAAAAAAAACAACAACGAACAAAGAAAAACTACAAGCTCTTCCTTTACAGGGGAAGGTAGCAATATGTAAGAGCTCTTTTCCATAGCCAAATAAAAAACAATGTCAAGAGCAAAACAAGTCACCTATTTTTTTGCAAGGTTCCCTGGTTTATTGGGAGGCAAGAGGTTCTGAAAGTTACCAGAAAGGTCAACCAGCAGGATGGAAATTTTATTAAAAATATTTAGTCTGCCTTTTATTACCAAATGTAAATGAAAACCAATTAGATAATCATATTAAATGTAGGCAAAGGAATGGCATTAACACTCCCGGAGTGTAATGATCATTACTAAGGAAGTGTATTGTCCAGCCTTTGTAGAGGGGGGAAAAAACAATTATGTTTCACCTTTTAATTGCCTTTTAAAGCCTTGCAAAATTGATTTCATACAACATCAAAAATACAGTTATAAAATAGGGGCAACAGTAAAGCAAAAAGTGGATAATAGAGAAAGGATGATGTACAGCACCTGTAAATGGTGGTCTGAAAGCAGCAGGCTACTTTTCTGCTGGGGAAGATGGGGTAAATTGGTATTTCTCCATTGCCACCATGAATGCAGTGCCAACTTATTGCAGTAGTACCTTGTATCCACGGGTAAGTGGTACGATTCCTGCGGCGTAGTCCCCTGTGGAATATTTGGCCTTTGATCTTTATGAGTTCTGTTCTCCATCAGAAAGCAATGAGCATCTTTAACTCGTGCCTATGTGAGGCCATGGGACAGCATTCAGTATACCACAAGGTTGTGATACGGGTGCAACAGCCAGCAAGGTGTGCTCACAGCCCAGAAAGCTCTGGGTGCATCCCCAGCAGTGTGGTCAGCTGGGCACTGGGGGGAATTGTGCCCCTCTGCTCCGCTTCGGTGAGACCCCGCCTGGAGTACTGCATCCAGCTCTGGACTCCTCAGCAGAAGAAGGACATAGACCTTTTGGAGTGTGTCTAAAGGAGGGTCATAAAAATGATCTGGGGGCTGGAGCCCCTCTCCTATGAGGACAGGCCGAGAGAGTAGGGGTTGTTCAGCCTGGAGAAGACTCTGGGGAAAACTCAAAGGCCCTTCCAGTAGCTAAAGAGGGCCTACTGGAGAGATGGGGAGGGACTCATGATCAGGGAGTGTAATGGTAGGACAAGGGATAATGGTTTTAAGCTCAAAGAGGTGAGATTTAGATTAGATATTAGGAGGGTGAGGTATGGTGAGGGTGATGAGACACTGGAACAGGTTGCTCAGAGAAGCTGTGGATGCCCCATCCCTGGAGGTGTTCAAGGTCAGGATGGATGGGGCTTTGAGCAACCTGGTCTGGTGGGAGGTGTCCCTGCACAGGACAGGGGGGTTGGAACTGGATGGTCTTTAAGGTCCCTTCCAACCTGAACCATTCTGTGATTCTATGATTCTATAAAAACCTCCTGTAATGATTTTTAAACAATCTCCTAGTTTCTTCCCCCTCTGCATCCTGTAATACAGCCTAAACCCCTACAGGCAATAACCCCTCTAGTTTGCAGGGCATTCCTGAGAAGGTGTTTCTTTGGCTGACTCATGCACCAGGAGCAGATTCACTGATTAGATTATAAAAATTCATTGGCCTCCCTGGGTCTTTGTGTTCAGAGAGATTATCCCTTAATCACATAACCTGGCAAAGAGAACATGACGTTTCTTTGTGCTTTATTTTTTCTTTTCTTTTGCCCTTTGTGTTCTCTTACATTCCCTGCCTTGTCTACCAAATAATAACTAAATGTCAGCAGTTTCTGTAACAGGTAGAAAGCCTCCATACTTGTTAGCCCATACAGAGAACTTTCCCCCTATGCCACGGGTCATTGTGACATCCAGTCTTGTCTACAGCCCATGAAGTAATGCCATTAACCCAAATATACAGCAAGATACTATGTCCTAGCTCACATTTCTCACAAGCAGTATCAGAGATGATTCTTCAAAGGATCACAGATTCAGTCAAAATGTAATATTTGGGATGGAAAATTGTTTTCCTGGAGTGTTCTGGCAGGGAGTTGGACAACTTGTCCTCCTTAACATTTGGAGTGAGTGCACCCCAGTGGTCCCACGTTGAACATATGCTTATTCACATGCAAAACCATACAAATGTGCACTAATGCATTCACACAGATACATTAAGACTCCTTTATAAATATGCTGCATAACTGTCTGTATTTCACTACAGAAATATTTTTGAAACTATTTTCATGATACTAAGTTTTTTTGTTTATTTAGACAGGTTTTTTCAAGTTTGCAGCCCTTAGTTTTTTCTTTCCCTCCTCCTTAATTCTATGTATGTTTCATATTTGCATCATTATATTAGCCCATAGTGGATTTTGCTCCCTACAGTGGAAATAAACTGCTTTGTAGTCTAGTTGTTTGGTCAATGTATTGGAAACTGGATGTTTAGTGAGATTCGGATGAAAATCTAGTTTAAACTCTTTGGAGCTTCGTGACTGAGAGAGAGCAAGAAATAAATGTTGTGTTGAAATAACATGTTCTGTTCTCAGGTTATTTTAAGACACAGAGTGATTCTTCTTGCACACTCTCAGCACCAAAGACCACTCCGCTGTGGCTTGGGAAAGTGAAAATACATTATGGCTATGGAAGTATTTCCCACAACAGTAACTCGTTTAGCTGGGGACACATACTAATGAAACTGCCAAGTTGGAGAGAACTTTGTGAAATGCTAGAGGCCAGTTCATATGGATCAGTGAGATTACCTCGGACACTAAGCTCTGTCCTTATGAACCACTAAGATACCAGCAAGGCAGCTTGACTAGTCAAGACCCCAATTGTACTTCCAACTTTTTCCTAAATTACAGGAAGGGTAAGGAAAATGTCAATCTCTGCTGTGTTGTGATCTGGAGCCTGGTCTGGCCTGCAGACTAGGATAATCCGTTCCCCTTTATTAAAGGAAATGAAAAATCCATCTCGACTAATATGTTCCGTTGCTATTAAAAGAAATAGAAACTGGTTAAACAGGAAGATTTTTATCTCTATCTGAAGTTGAGTTCTTAGACAAACTTGGAGCTGGAGAAAGCAAACTGCAACACAACATCTATTCCCTTTCACATTCCTTTTTTCCTTATTCCTAGGAATAAGGAAAAATTCCTGTATTTATTACAGTATGGAAGTAACTATAACATCGTACACTTAAAGGCAGGGGACAATACAGGGCATAGTAGCAATAGTGCTTTAAATCATAAAAGCCCTTTTTAAACAAATGGCTATCTTTTAACACAAAATCATCCTTCAGGGTATGTATGATACTTTGAAGAAAGGTCAAAGGCAAACTTCTTAAATCCAACTTGAAAATAAGTCTAAAGACAGTGCCATCCTATTCCTTTCTTATTACCTATGACTTGCGTTGTAGGGGACATGAAAGACACAAGACATTTCTACAAAAGAGTCTTATCATGTCAAATTCCCTTTCAAATCCTTTCATCTGTGTGATTACTTAATTTAGCTAAGAACACCTGTAAAATTGCTGCAAGGCACCAAACTCTTCCACATGAGAAGAGGCTCTGTCCCATCCTTACATCCTATCCTTCATTACCACTTGTCCTGCTCAAGACTTACCAAAATTTCCCATTTATTTCTCCTGAATGCTTACCCTAAATGGTAATAAATCAAATAAAAGTGCCTTTGTCTTCGGTGTATGGGAACCTCACTGGTGGTGTTGTAGTTTGCCTCTTATTCTTATAGGGACTCAACTTAGAAACATCGGTTTCTTTTTTTTTTCATACCGTTAGATTTTGCATTCTTTACAAAACAGTTAGCGTCCTCAGGGGCAATTAAAATACAAATGCTGACTATTTCCCTGCATCCCCTTTTATTTTCCTGGAGACAGTAAAACACAGCTACAGCCCAAAGGCTAAAGAGAATTCATTACTGTGCATGTTGTTATCTTCTAATGTCATCATAAATTAGTTGAAAGTCTTTCCTCCCAAGCTAAAGATCAAAAAGATCCTTTGAGGTCAACATTTTGTTACAGCAAGAAGATCTTGCTTTCAGGCTTGGAAATACTTGTACCCCAAAGGCCCCCATTTTGAGTCTTGAACATTTCCCTAGGCAGTGGTGAAAATTAGTAATATTGAAGATGTTCATTCTCAACTTCTTTCTAAGTATGGTCTGATTGATCAGAACTTGGAGACTTCATCTTCTTCCTTCTATGCCAATTAGTCATCTATTATAATGTTTTATAATAATTTAATAAGTATAATAATAAAATATTATAAAATATATTTTATTACACATTGTCTATGAATTGCAGTCACTTCCTTTTTCAGATCCCTTGCACTGTCTCATTCACTCAGTGCTATTTAAAATTTCTATTACATTAGGACAAACAGATCCATCCAAGAAATGAAGTTTCACTGTGTTATATACTGTGGTCTAACACACAATAACAGAAAAGATAGAGGCTGGAAAAAGATAGGATGAGCATTTCTGAGGGCCATGGACCATGAAAGACTCACAGATACCCTGATGTTATTTGAGACTCGCTAAGGTGTCCCACCCGAACTCCAGCCACTGCTCCAGAAAGGAGTGGCTCTCTCGTGGGTCCCCTGTCGTGTTTACTAGCCCTGTGGCGACGTCATAGACAGCCTGTGGTCTGGAATAGTGCTAGAAATCTATGATTAGAAAGAGGAATTGAGACCCTGGTGGGGTTGGTGGGATGCAATTCCACTTTAAGGTATCTTTATGTAGATGTATATGTGAAGTTACCTCCATCTATGTGAGGTGTCCAACCTCCCATTGCAGCAGATCTAGTCAGTACAGTCAACATAAATCAAAGCCTAATCCCCCTGATGAACCAGTAGGTATTTATTCAATGGTAAGTACAATTTTCTTTAGTCTATATTCATTATTTTTACTAGTGGCTTAATTCCAATACAGGAGTACCTAGCAACATGTGATATCCTTTGGAATATCTCACCTGGCCTCCAGTCCTGTTCAAGCTGGACATTCATTCATGGCAGTTCCTTTGCCATATCTGCCAGACCCATGTTGAAGTCTCAGGTAGTCTGTAATGGTTTTAAACACATATGCATGAACTATTGCATTGAACCTTGAATCACTGCAGACTTAGATACCACAGGCACACACAGGCACACTGAATCTCACACAGAGTCTCTAGCAGAGAAAGGACCTTCATTCCTCTCTGTGGATCACTGTGCCCTAACCATAAGACTTCATTCTCGAATTCAGCAACATCTCTAGTAACTTAGAGCTGAGGTCTGTCAGACACTTTTCCTGTTGCTGAACAGTAGTCAATAATAAGTAATCATAGAAACTGTGAGGAGAGCAGAAATGTGTGGTGATACTTCCAGAATAGTCTCCCAATGGCCTAGAGCTTAGGGCATCAGCTGTTGATGATTTGGAACTGGTGGTTTCGTATTTAATGAGTTTATCAGAAGTGCTTTGATTCCTTACACGTTTTTGACATCAATGAATTTTTGTGTTAATTTCTGGAACATTTTTGTGGATTTCCTATGTTATGTCTATTTATTTTTGTTGTTTGTTTCTTTTGACAAATCATTACTTTACTTACTTAAGTCTGTGTCTCAAATCTCACTTTGGAAATGGGCAAGTTGAAACCAATCATTTCAGTAGCACTGTCTAGTATATTTTTGGGGTGATTATGACACCCAAATAATATACTGAGTAATTTCTTAGGTCCTTGAACAATGCTCATTGTAGTGACAGAATGTCTCTTTGCCAAAAATAGCAATCTATCAACTGGGTTTGTGAAGGTCATAACAGGGGTTTTCAAAGGACTGCTGATTCGTTGAGCTTCTGATTATATTTTTTTTTTTCTTTTAATGTGTAATGTAAAGCAATTTAGAGAGGCCTGATTTTCAGAAAGAGTGTGAAATCCACCCATCTCTTCAATTTGGGTAGCAGCATTATTATCTTGCTGGTGTCTCTGATGGGACTAGGATAACAAAAAGGCACTGAAAGAGTTTCTCATGTTTTCCATTGACTGAGGAAGTGCAGCATTCAGTCATTCTGAAGAGTGTTTCTGTTCTGATTTAAGATCTTTTTGCCTAGAATTTCAGATAATATCTCCAACTGAAGATAATTTCTTATCCAAGAAAATGCCTTCAGGATTACAGTTTCACACCAGGAAATAATAATGAGAACCACGTACTGAAAAAGCAAAGATGAGTTTTCTGCCACTGTATCCATCGTACAGAGAAGTAACTTCCTCCAGACTCTGATGTTTGGGAACCAGTTACATTTGTTTAGTTAAATAAGGTTACGTTACATACTTTGCTTTTTTCTCTGCTTCCAGTTGGAAATCAGAAAGTGAGTAGCATGCCTTGAGCCTGGAAAAAACGTTATTCCTGTGGTTGTAAGCCATAAGGACTTTTTTTTTTTTTTTTTTTTTTCTCATTGCTCCTGATGGTGGAGTTTTTTTTCCTCTAAACTTTTAGGAATTACAAAGTATCAGAATCAGCTTCTAGAGCAGTAATTTATTTCTTCATCTTCCTTTTGCAGACTGAGATACTGATAGTGTGGGTGGCACATACAATTAGCTCCCAAGTGCTTGTAGAAATAATTGTTAGTCTTCCATGACATTGCACATCTTACCTCTCTGGCATGTCCAAAAAACAAGAGAGGAGAATGATTTTAATTCTACATGTAAAAATCAGGCAGATCTCTTAAGGCTGTTATTCTGCTCTTCACTACACTTGTGCTTAAATTAGGTGATTTTCTTACCATGAGTTTATTCCCAGTTTATGTTTTGAAGATGTCTTCTGGTTACTAAAGTGATTTAAGAAAAATGAATCTATCAATAGTTTCTGATAACTGAATCCCCAAAGAAATTAGTTTGATATTACTTTCAATATTTTCTTCTAAAAGAGAGATGTTACTCAATTATTTTGTGATCTGAATCTTTGCTGTTGCAATAAAGTGAGTTTCCATTCATTTTGTTTGTTTGGGTTGTTTTGTTCTGTTTGTTTTAATTTTTATTATTATATAAAATCTCATTGCAATCACTTACTTTAGCATCATACATTTAAATGCTTTTGTCCCCATATCTGCCATCAAGCACCAGGAACACTACTTTTAAGGTGTCTGGCTTCTGATGATCTTTCTTCTAGTTCCCAAAGTTCAGATGTTTCCATGATATTAGAAAGAAATGATGAGAAGCCTTCCCATCTATTTTTCCTACATCAGCCCCTTCATCCTGATACCGTATTTGATGAAACACCAATATCTTTGGGGGGAAATAAGGGATTCAATATGTTTCAGAAGCCTGATAAAAAAAACATGGAGCTTCTAACTCTTCCCAGAATGCTCCGCTCTACAGAGTATTTCAATCCAGCTGCTGCTGAAAGTCTGTACCTATTATTGCCATAGATGGAAAACAAATCAACAGAGTATGTTGCCAATAAGACAAAACTACTTGTAAAGTCATTAGGAATGCATTTTTTTTCTCTTTAAATACAATTGTGTACTTGTGAACTAAAAAAAAAAAAAAAGATTTTTTTTCCTCAGTATTAAAGGAATCAACAGAAAGAAACAGGTTTTTCTGGGATGTGATACATCTGACTAAAGTAGACATCTAAAATAGATCAGATGTGCCGTGTCTGTTCCTATCCACTGGCTCCATAAAAGGAACTGAAGTTGACTGGTTCAGATGTAGATTTCTGCACTGCAGAATTTATTTCAACTCATTTCAGCAGTGTAATCCATCTTCAGATGAAGATATTTAGTGAGTGTATTAGGGGTCTACAGTACCATATCATAGTAAAGTGGAGTGTATTGAGTAAGGGAAATTTTTTATTAGAACATCAGATAGGAAAATGACAATACTTTTTACATGTTCCCTATTTTAGGCTTGAAGGAGAAGCAGCAAACTGCGGGCTAAGGATGAATTGCTGTGACAACTTAATTCTGTTAATCAATTAGACAATTCAAGAGAAAAAGGTGATTACTGAAAGCTGACAATGCACTGTCTGCAGAGGCAGGGACATAAAAGCAAACAAGCAATCGTGCCTGCCAATTTAGCCTGGAGCCAGCACTCGTATTCTCTTCTGACCCCAAATCTAAGTAGCAGTTGAACTTTGAGCGCAACAGCAAGTCACATCAACCAACTGTTTTCAATTCCACACAGGGTTTCACTGTCCAGCCTACTGTCTCTAGCCTGACAGATGTGAGGATGTGCTTCCAGCAGCCATTCATCAATTTTTCTATTCTACTGCAAGGATGCCCAAAATGCTGGAGGTGCGCAATTTTAATTTTATTTCTTCTTCTTCTTCTTCTTCTTCTTCTTATTATTATTATTATTATTATTATTATTATTATTATTATTATTATTCCATACCTACCCAAAATAGAGAGAAAGAATAAGCTTTTTTCAGCATCCAGCCTGCAAACCCACTAACCTGGAAGATCATTTGGAGGGGGAGAGTGGCCTTAAAGAATAACACGTTTTGGCTGCTGTTTACCAGATAATAGAAGCCATCCACCGAAAGAGGAAATTCCGAGTGGCACTTTCCTGACAGCTAATCTCTGGCAAGCTGTCAGGTGCACACTGTGTGGAGTGCTTCCCCAGCGTCTGAGCGGACCCTCCCGACAGCTCGAGGAGCCATTCAAAGCACATTGCTCTGCAAAAGCCTGACCTGCAGGGCAGTCTCCTATTGACTACTCTGATGTGTACTAATTGTGTACCAAAAGTATTAAATTAGCAAGGCAATCACCTTCCATTTGCTTTTTCCTCCTTCTTTCTCCCTGTTTTCTAATTTGCTTGAATTATGCACTCAAGAGGAATTTTTAGACTGGGAAGCTTGTTAGCTAAAATATACTTCTCCATTCACTTGATTTCATCTGCCAAAGCCTCAAGCAAAAGTGCAAGTAAGGACAGATAGAAGGGTAGTAATTAGAGCATATCGTGATTTATTTTTTTTCTTAAAAATTTATGTGATAACAAATGTGGTTTTATTGCTACTTATCTTTCATTTTGGAAATTGGGGAGGCATGATTTCATGACTTGTGACCTCAGGAGATTCTTCTCTTTGGTGGATGGCTCCTTGAGATGTTAATGAAATAACTTCTGTACTGTCCTGAGTGGAAGTATAGTGTACACCTGGAAATCCAGAGCACATCTCGGGCCATAGTGGGTTCAGTCAAATTTCTCTTCTATCTGCATAACAAAGGTTGTCATTATACCTGGAATTCTTGCTGCCATTGCAGCAGACAATTATTTGGTTCAATGAATGCTTGTTAGGTTAGACATCAGGAAAAAAAACCTTCCAACCAGCAAGGGTAGTTACCCAGACCAGTACGCATGCTTTTGTGAGCGTGAAATCTCCTTCTGCCCTCGGTGCAGGTTTTAAGAATGGGATAGTCAATCATACGTCAAGAATGATTTAGATAAAGTTTGACCCTCCCTTAGGACAGAAATATGGAAGAGATGGTCGTTTAGAGTTCTCCTCGAGAGAGCTGCATCTATGAATCTAAATTTCTAGTACTGGATTTCTATGATTTTCTATGAATATAAAACTGCTGTCTAGGTCCAAGGCATACTGAGATAAAAAATGACATTCCTGGAGGGTGATTCGGTCCATTCTAAAAAGAGGTGAGCATTTTGCTAAAGGTAGTGGGTGAGGGTGAATAGATGTGAAAAAGATGCTGCAGAAAGTTGATTTCTCAGTTCATCTTCTTAGCAAGAAGCCATGAAGATGGACTGAAGCATTGGGATAAGTTATTTGTTTTGCCATCACAAGCATTTTGTCATATTGGAGATAACTAAGTTGCCTTGTAACTGAGAAACTTTTCCCAAAACAATGAATTCTCAGAAAGCAGGGAAGGTGGGAGCCTTGTAAACAAAAATCAGTGTTTGGAATTTTCAAAATTCTGAAGTTAAAATTGATATTACCTTGGATGTGTCAGAAACAAATTCTCTACCACAAGCCTTAACAATTTTCCTAATAGTTGACTGTAGATGTCCATAATAATTCTACATTTGAGACAGCTGTTCACCCAGGAGTTCTTTGTACTCTTTTTAAAATCCTTTAAATCATTTAAGTTATCTAATAATTATTAAAAGGAAAAAGAAAAAGCCAAACACATCCAGTTTCATGTCTTCAAAGGGAATAAAAGAAAAAATACTTTGAAAGTGAAGGTGGAAACCAATTAAGATTAAATGGAACCCCAGACTTGTAAGTGGGAATCAGGCATCGAAATAATACATCATGGGATATAATAAGACCTTAATTTCTTAAATGTCTTCAGATGAGGATTGAACTGCATAGCCCTTTGTTTAAAATCTCATTAACCCTCACATCAATGAAGCTGATTTTTATAGAACCATGGAATGGGTTGAAAGGGAGCTTAAAGATCATCGAGTTCCAATCCCCCTGTCCTGTGCAGGGACACCTCCCACCAGACCAGGTTGCTCAAAGCCCCATGCAGCCTGGCCTTGAACCCCTCCAGGGATAGGGCATCCACAGCTTCTCTGGGCAACATCTTCTAGTGTCTCACCACCCTCACAGTAAAGAATTCCTTCCTAATATCTAGTCCAAATCTCCCCTTTTTCAGTCAAAACCATTATCCCTTGTCCTATCACTACACTGTCTCACTGTCTGATAAACATCCAGAACCTGAATATCTCATTCTCCAAAAAGCTCCTAGCAAAGGTGTGGTGAGGAGCTGGACTGTAAGACAAAGCAAAGGTATTTCAGAAGAACCCCAGCTTTGCCCTCAATTCCGCTTAGACTGCATCTACCAAGGACCAGGTGAAACTGGGAGAAGTCAGATGTGAATATCTGCAGATAGAAATGTCCCATCTGTATGTTCACTTCAGGCTCCTTGTGCTCGGGGACTTGTAAACATGCCTGAAATAAATTCCTGTCTTAGACCCTAATCCCTGGCATTATTTTCCTTGTATTATCTTGTCTGTAGTGTAAAACTCAATCCTCTATTTTTTCTCCCCACTTTGACAATATCATTAATGCTAATTGTGAACTTGGCTGTGATTGCACATTGCTTAGTTTGATGCTAATGAATCTGAATAGTAATTTGTACTATATTGAATTAGCATAATATCTCAGAGACCATGGAGAATTGAACCCTAAAGCTTTCATCATCCCTTTCTTCTTTTTTTACCAGCCAGGCTTCGTAGCTTTTCTGCTATTTGTAAATCATTTAGCAATCTGCTTACTGCCCAACTAACATGAGATCATCACCACTGACAAGTGCACTGTAATATCTTATTCCCAGCTAAATATAAAAATCAGAATGAGTTCAGCTTAGTGCTATTCTTTGGAATATGTTGATGTTTTCATTATTTTGAATATTTTTATTTGTTATGTTAAATTAATTTATGGTGCAGGAAATGCATGTTTACCCACAGAAGTCTAACTGTTGCACAGTTCCAAAGAGGCCTGATTATTAAGGTCACAGTTCAGAAGAAAATGAACCTCTTACTTTTTAGATCATATACAGAACGTAAACACATCCCATGTGCTCAGGGATGACTTAAGCAAAACTAAAATTAAATGTGTATAACATAAGAACAAAATCTGTGTAAAGACTATCCAGTGAGTGAATGTGACTTTTATGCACATATTGGTATTAACAAAGATTATATACTTGGGCTGAAATTTTTGGAAGCAGATGGAAAATAAATAAATCATTTGGGAAATTAAAGATTTTACTTTTTTTTTTTTTGAAACCTCACTAGCTTCATGAGAAAAAAAAATATCAGTCATTGGAAAAATAACCTTCAACATATTTAAGTGAAGAAGAAAACTGGTCAAAGATAAGAATATACAGGAACCATATTGGAGTTTTGATATCATTGTCAGAAACACATTTTCAGTACAGCCTGCAAATTCTTGGCAACAGGAAACCCAAGCAACAAACGCTTTCAGGCTCCTCAGGAATCATAGAATAGAATCACAGAATAGTTTCTGTTGGAAGAGACCTTTAAAGGTCATCTAGTCCAAATCCCCTCCCATCAGCAGGGACATCTTCAACTAGATCAGGATGCTCAGAGCTCTATCAAACCTGACCTTGAATGTTTCCATGGATGGGACAGATGCCCCATAGGCAACCTGGGCCAATGTCTCACCACCATCAGACCGTAAAACATTTCTTCCTTATATCTAGTCTGAATCTCCCCTCTTAGTTTAAAATCCTTACTCCTTGTCATCTTGTCCTATTAAAAAGTATGTTCCCATCTTTCCTGTAGGCTTCCTTTAATTAATGAATTTCATTCATTAATTGAATGAATGAAACAATAAGGTCTTCCCAGAGCCTTCTTTTCTCCAGGCTGAAAAACCCTAACTCTCACAGCCTCTCCTCATAGGAGAGGTGCTCCAGCCCTCAGATCATCTTCATGGCCTCCTCTGGACCCGTTCCAACAGGTCCATGTCCTTCCTGTGTTGAGGACTCCAAAGCTGGATTCAGTACTTCAGGTGGGGTCTCACCAGAGCACAACAAAGAGGCAGAATCACCTCCTTCTATCTGCTGGTCACAGTTCTTTTGATCCAGCCCAGGTTGCATCAGCTTCCTGATAAGGAAGTGGAGTTAATTATTTGCACATATGCTCATAAGATCATTAAGTACTCTAATTGTCAGAAGATACTGTGTTTGAGGCATAGTAACAAACTGTAGTTACATTTACATTTTTCAAATAAAAATAAAGTTGACTTGCAAATATAAAAATCAGAAAAAAATTGAAAGATTTTGTATTTTTTTTACCTATTGCCTGAGTTAATAAAATAATGCATTTCACATTCACCTAAATTATTTTCCACAAAACTAATAAAAATATTTTATTATCTTACTACTTTTTTTTAATTAATCAAGTGAAAATATTTTAAATGGTACAGCTCTTCAAAAGGAACTATTTATTTTCTGAACAAAATGAATAAGATAAAGTAACACACACAAAAAAAGCAATTTCAACTGCAACTGTTTAGAACGTTAAACACTCAAATCACTTCTTTCTTTCTAAAGCTTTCCAACAAGTCCCAATAAATTCAGATTTTTCCACAGATCTGGAAGTGATGCTTTTAGAATAGTGAGAAGTCATTCCTAAAGGACTCTGAGTCTGGTTTCTTTAGGTCTTATGGTCATACTGGAGACTGATCTGCTCATTGTTGCCTTTGCACTCAAGGATATGAACATTTTTCAGTCCTTTACTGTTGTCTCAGAACTATGTGATATTTCACACATACACATTCTATAGGTTATTCTAAAATTCTCTGTAACAAAGTAAAAAAGCATGTGAACACATCCTTTGGGTCTGTAAATAAAAAAAGATATTTAATGAGGGGATTAAAGCTACTGTTGGATCATGGATATGTCTATATGTAGGTTTGTAGGCTCTAGTGATTAGAAAATAAAGAAACCTGTAGGCACTGTACAGATCCATGCTCATTCCTTTCTAAAAGTGAGATTTATCCCCAAATCAGTCTATTTTAACTGATAGCAGCCTTAAAGTTTTCATCTTTTCTCCTTGGATGCAATTTGCAGGCTTAATTTGTCTAATGTGATATTCATACTGATATTTATTCTACATTCCCCCATGATGACTCCCCCACCTGACTCTTTGTTTTATGACCTTGAACTAGTCTAAACAATCCTCTGACAAGCTCATCAGTGCTTTATGATTGTTCCTACAGAAGCAGAAACAATATCTGAATAAACAGGCTCAATTAAATAAGTAATCTGTGCGTTATTTTTTCAGGCTTGAATCCTAGTTTCAGGCTTAAAAACCCCATATGTTGGTTTGAAAATGTTTTCCTTTTTCTTTTTTTTTTCAGTCTTCCAATGTATTTCTGAACTAAGCAGTAGAGTTCAATATGAACTGTGATGTTACTGGATCTGTTTTAAATTACTTCTGTCTGGAATGAATATAAGTCATTGAACTAAACCTTCAAAAGATGAAACCAGAATTGTGACATCTAAGAATCTTAGCTCCACACCCCATTTCAGTTCAAATGTCCTTATCAAAAAATGAAATAGCATTTGGCTGTTTAAATCCCATTGCTACAAATGCTTGATTCTGTTACTCTAAACCTGAAAAATGAGTAGGACCACTTCAGGGAGGAGAATGGGTTTCAGAGAACGCAGTATCAGGACAGAACATCAAAAAGCTGTAGAGGAACAGGATCCTGAAAAGTCTGACATCAAGAAGACATCCCCAGGCCATTCTGTCAGAGGGGAGCCTGGAAGTGTTGTGTAAGGGCTCAATGACCAAAAGCATTAAAATTTTGAGTGATATGGTTGGCTTAGAGACTGGAAACACCCACAGGAAAAATGAATTTGCAGTGTAGCAAATTTCTGGTAAGAGACAGGAGGTGGGAAACGGTATGGTCTCTTCAAATTGTACTTCTCCTCCACGTGGGGTTTCAGATCACTTCTTTGTGGAGGACTTAGCTAAATCTGAACTGTTGTATGGAGTCAGTCCGAGTTCCCTGTTCTTATTTACTCCAATTATATCATGATTTTTTCCGACTTCATGGTGCAATGTTTGCTTCCCAGGGACTGAAGGCACCTTAGAGAGCAAAGGAGGTGCAGGGACATGGGGTAATGTGTGCCCAGGTCCAGTACCAACATGAAGTCATGGCATGGCTGAGACATGCACCCATAGGAAACGGAGAGGTCTCATGAATTCTACATATCAGGAATGCTTTTGTGTGATGAACAGGACAATCCATTAGTGCTCTGATCACCCACACTCTTTCCCTTTCATGACCACATAGCACTGAGAGACATGTGCCACTTCTCTGCTATAGACTTGCTAAGTCTTGTATATTAAATTTTCCAACATGATGTATTTTATCTACTTAAAAACCTTTTGAGGATTAGGTTCCTTTTTTTAACTTGCTTGTATCTCTGTTCTTTCTTAGTAAAAATGGTTAACACTATTGCCCTACCTCACAGGACTGTCGTGGAATTCTTAACCTGAAGTGTGTGAGGACATATTTAATGTATCATAGACGTGTTCAGAGAGTGTGCTAATAGATGACTGGGGAAATTGACCTAAAATTTGGAGCACATTTGCTTTGCCTCGATCTTCAGCAGGCTATTTGCCACAGTTCCTTAAGTCAATCAGCTATTAATAATACAAAGATAACGTAGCATCGGTGAAAACACTCCTAAAATCCATCCTGCAAAAAAAATTAATAATATTAAATTACTAGAAAGGGCTTAGAAAACAGTAATTTGCCTTCCTTAGAGCGTGAAACTTATTGAACATGTTGAAGAGGAGATTAGCAAGTAGCTTGATTAAGGTCTATAAGCACGTGTTAAGATTTCTTCACTGGTAGGAGAAAAGATTGCCCATGGATGAAGGCTTAGTGTCTTGCAGAACGCAAGATCCAATGAAATAGTCAAATGCAGGAGCTGTTATTTGAAACAAGACAAATTCAGATTATAAATAAAACCCAAATATTCAGCAGGGAAATAATTAACCACCTGCAGAGATGCAATCGGCTCACTCACCTTTACTCTAAGACAAGAAATCTGTAATGAACACTCTTGGGAACAGAAATAACTGAATGTAAGTATTATGGCTAACATTACACAGGAAAACAATTTAGATCATAATGATCCTGTCTGACTTAAAAACACAAATACATGTTATCTAACAATCGATAATTTGAAGCATTCTCACACTGTGTTTAGAAACATCATGACCCAGGTGTGGCTTAATTTCACCAGTACAACCACTTATTATTAACTCTAACACAGAAATATGCTGAAACCTTATTAAAGTCAGGGTCCCTTTCTCCTAGGCAAGCACCCAACCCATGGCAATGTTCCTGCCACCAAGTTACAAACCTTTTGAGTAACATCTTTAATCCCAAATGGCATTTTTTTTGCTGCAGATTTCCTGCATGTGATAGCACAAAGTTCTTCTCTGATACATTTCAGATGAAAATATGAAATTAATTTTAGCTGAGTTTACGTCTGCAGGCGCATTTCAGCGATTTGACTGTGTATGCCTTTTGTCAAATACATTTGTCATAGAATGGTATTTTCCACAAGCCTTCCAGAATAAATAAAATATTTTGTTTACAGAAATGGCCTTGGGTTTGAAGTGGGAAAAAATATCCTGATACTTTCTGTCCTCAATACACTTTTAGCAAGGAAAATTTTTAAATTGGGAATTTTTAAATGGGAATTTTCTATAAAAACAGTATTTTTAAAACCAATAAATGCCAAATAAACATTGTTAACTGTGTTTGGAAGTTAAAACACTTAACAAAAATTTAGAAATCCAAGTCATGAAGAATTGTTCCTTTTTCATTCACATCTCAGTTACCACTATAATATTAAATCTGTCGAAGAACAGATAAAACCCCCATGTTATTCTATATAAAGAGAAGAATAATAAACATTATTAAAATATATGAAATATTTTAAGAGGATATTTAAAGAAATACAAAAGAAGAGAATGATATATATCTGTGGAAATAAATCTTTCAGAATCAAGGTCAAAATGTCATCAGTGTCTAGGTGGCCTAAAAGAATAAACTGCGACACTTTCATCACCAAGTGGTGTCCCCACCAGTTTCGGATTCCCAGGGTGCCCCTTAGAGACACAAATACTATGGCTGGTCTTACATGCAAACCTTAAGCTCATGTTTCTGCATTTTGACTGAGACATCTTGAAACCTCTTCAGACACATCCCCTACTTTCAATGCATATGTAATATGTTACTATCACAGAGAAGACTCCTGTCTCTGCATTGGGCTATCTCATGTCCATACTCAGTGAGCCACTTGTCATTGTGTACCTAAGGTAGAACAGTGACTCCTTCAAATTAAAATTAAATGCATTTTCTGCTACTTTTACCCCTGGGTTATGTGGTCAGACACGAATGTACCATGTACTCTCAGTTAACTAACTATAGCTAGCAGCAGTTTTCCATAAACGTATGACAGCATTAAAATTGTTCTTTAAGAACATACAGTTCAGATACATCCCTACGTGGCTAAGTCATATGTCATTACTGAAACGGATGTGGAGTGTTGTCTCTGTTCAACAGATGTCCAAGTTTTTAGATGTTCACTCATGTTGTTGTGGACTTTATTATGATAGTGAGGCATTTATCAAGTGACAAAAAAGATATCTCTTTCAAGTGGACTTCAAGGCTAGACATTCGCTAGCAAAAAAACAGCTCATAAATCAGCTTAAAAATATTACTATCCTTCTGTGAAATAATCTCTTTTCCTGATGTATCGAGGGAACTTGTTGACTCCCTTACACAGAGTTGCAAGAGAAATATTACACACTCCTGATGTATCGAGGGAACTTGCTGACTTCCTTACACAGTTGCAAGAGAAATATTACATATTCCTTTGTCAAAGTGAGAGGCTTTATTGGAATAAGTTTCATGGGAGACACTTGAAGCCAGGATGGTGATTTGTTTCTGATTAAAGATATTTGGACCACATAAGATACTCCTCCAACCCAACATCCTGTCCAGTATTTCTAAAGGCTTTGGGAAGAGTGGTAGAATTCATACTTTGGATGATTATGGAACAAAATATATAGTCTAAACCCATAGAAAGAATATAGAAAGCAAACTCTGTGATTATGTGAAACTTGAAGGTCAGAGAAAAAGTCAGTGGCCAAATGAAAATAAGACCCAAATTCTCTGGGTCTTGATACCATAACTTTTCCACTAGAATTTATTTCCAATATATTGTCACTACAAATATTCCAACATTAATATAAATCTCTATTATACTCTTAAATACATTTATATTTTTTTAGCTTCTATTCTGAACAGAGATTCTGGGAACTAAAGAGCCATCAAATCCCAGGACTTTGCCTAGCATATTGGTTGAAATAATTATTGAATAGAGAAACAAAAAGTACATTAAAAAGTATAACGTAATGTATTATCAGCTTCATTGTCTAGGGGCAATGGTAACTTACTACTCTTTTGATACATACAATCAGTGATACATCAGCTGATCCATAATACCTGGTCCTGGGTGCTCATATCCCGTTCCAAAAGACAGCTAGTTCAAGCTAGCTGTGCTCTTTTCCACTGGGGAAAAATTATTTCACATTTTACCTAGATTAAGAGCTCACAGGCCGACAAGTACCACAAAAGTCCTGACAAGTAATGAGTGGCTTCCTCAGCATGCATCAGAGCTTTTAAAATTCTTCAAACATACCAGGGAAGTGTCAAAAGAAGCTTTATAGCATCAGGCATTTTGGTTTGTAAAGGGCCTTTGGCAAGGTAACACACAAAGGACTATTAGAGGAATCTTTTAAGTAGTCATTACCGCAGGAAAACTGAGGTTGGCGGGTAGCTTTGGAGACCTTCTAGTCCAACCTCTCTGCTCAAAGCAGGATCAGCTAGACCAGGTTGCCCAGAATGGTGTCCAGTTGGGTTTTGATTATCTCCAAGGATATAGACTCCACGGTCTCTCTGGGAAATTCAGCACTTCTCAGAGTTGGTCAGGAGTCAGGAGAAGTAGTAGAGGATTCTATTGACCAGATATCCCTTGATTGTAACAGGAACTATAAGAATTAGTTGGAGATTACTAAAGGCAATCTAAAGCAATACTAAGCCCCATTTTGGAAGTCAAGATGTCAAACAGGACATTAATAGGCACAAGAAGTGGAAAACTGAGTGATGGTTTCCTTGAGACAGACCTTTCAATTAGTAAAGTCAAGTTGAAGACAGAAACTGTATAAAGAGAAGGGGCTGGATTGAACCAGTGGGAGTGATTAAAGGACTGCAAAATCACTTGCAGTGGAGATAAATAAGAAAAACAGATTGTGCTTTTTTTTTGTCTCGGATTCTCCTAGAAGTTAGGTCCATTCAATCTCTGCTCCTGCTGTGGAGCTCTTTGCTACAGTAACTCCTTGGGGACAGAAAGTAACCAGGATTAGACATGCAATCACAGTTTGTAAAACAAATAGCTTCAGCTAATTAATGGTACTAATTCTCAATTGTTGAAGCCATAAAGCTCAGGAGATGATATTTTTCCTAATGGGTTGGCATTTTACTACACTAGATTCACTCCGTAGCTGCTGTGTTGCTGAAGAAACAGGGTTTGGGGATGCTTTTTTTTTGTTAATAAAATTCCTTTACCAGTAAATTTCATATTAATAAGAAATAGCTCAGCATTCTTTCACTATGGTTTTCCTAGTGCTGCTTTCTGCAGCAGCATGAGTGGTTATTTTATTCTGAGCTATATTATTATAGCTCAGAAACAATTTTAGCTACCTTCATCCAAAACCACGCAGTACAAAATAAAATAACATCACGATGAGTTTAACAGTTTATTATTTTCTCTTTTCAACAGTAGCCGGAGCAGCCTGGTGAAAATATTCAATATTGTGTAAAGTATCTCTTCCTTACCTCTACTTCATTTTGTTGTTTTCTCTTCTCTTTAGCTGTTTCTCCTCTCATTTTACTGCATGTAGGCCATGGATTTGTCTAGCTCTGTGTGTTAGTGCCATATGCAATTCATGCAGTGCAATAAAAAATAATTATTCTTGCAATTAAAAGGAACCACTACTTGCTAAGAGTGAAATGGAAAGCTGTACCAGATATCCTAGGGGAAGGGCATGAAGGGAGAAGGAAATTGAATTCCTGGCTCTTTTTCCCCTTTCTTCTGCATGTCAGAGTGCAAACAGGTCCTGGCTGGCAGAATGTGCTGTAGAACGGAGCTGAATTCAGCCACTACATTTCCCCATCCAAAATCAATGAGGATAATTAGCAGATGAAAGATCTGCTGGAAACGGGTAATTTTCCATGTCAGCAGGTAGATGAGGAATCAATGTGGTAGCCTCGTTCCTCTCGTTTCGATGAATTTGTTTCCATTAGAGGATGTAACTCACTTTGCCTAATCCAAAAAATGTTTGTTTGGGATGCTTCTGTCTGTCTCCTGGTAAAAACACAAAGTATAAAATATCTGGAGCCAACAGGGCAGGTTCCTGGGTATAAAAGTGCATTTTTCCATTTATACCAGACAGGTATAAAGGACCTGACCCAAAATGCAGTTGTCCCTGACACTTCAAGCTCTCTTGAAACTGGATACAATACAGACTACAAATTGGGAAAACTCAAGAGTGTGACATTTACTGGGTGAACAGGAACATTCTTCTCCATTTCTTCGCTCAGCCTGGCTTGGTTATAGCCTTCAGGAGAACTTCTGCTATTTGTGGCTATATTGTCCTTTCCTTTCTTCTTTCCCCTTCCCTTCCTGATCCTCTCCCTTTCCTCACACATTCATTTACATAATGTAAATGTATGTAATATCTTTTACATATAAGAATCCAACCACTCTGTGTTTCCAACCATAAAGCCATGGTCAGAAACCTACCTACTCAACTAAATTTTAGTAGTAGGTTTCACTCCTTTTTGTGTTTACAACCCCATTTGAAGGATGAACTCTACTAGATAACAGCAAGAAAAAAGATCTTATCTTCCTATATCACTGCTTTAAATGCAGAAGTTTGTTTTCATTGACCACAGAAGACTTAACCTTTTGCAGTCATTATAATTAAAGCAATGGAAGATGTTTTGTTTCCACAATTAATCTTTCTCTTTGTGAAGAGGTTTCTTTGATGTTTAACCCCTCTCCTTTCCCCAAGGCAACATGTAAACACTTTAATAAATAATTAAGTGCTTATTAAAATGTTACCAAAATCAGATTTTTAAAAGATCAGTTTTCCAGTTCATCCATGAGTTTTTAAAAAGGTCACATGAAACATAAATTAGTATTATTTATTTATTTTTGTCCTGTCTTATTGCTGCTGCCAAAAGATCAGGGACCTTAATTGCAATTGCCATCATTATGAGCAGCAAAATTAAACATGCATATGTAATGTATTTAAATTTACATAAATTGATTATTAAAAACAATTGAAAGTCTGAGTGAGCATGTCTCTTTTGTTCAAAGTAAGCCCTGCCCTTCTCTTCTTCAGCAAGGACTTCACAAATAGTTATGAACCACTATTTATAACAAGTCTGGGTGTTATCTGAATTCAGTCTCCCTCTCTTTGCTGTGACCTAAAGGAGAAGTCAACAAAATATTTTTCCTTAGTTAAAGAGGGGGCAGCTGGCTATGGTCCTCTCTCTTTCCAGTTTGATAGTAACCTTTGTGCAAAAATCCCTCCCCTCCCCACCCCTCCCCTCTCTCCTCCAGAATAGTTACTTTACAATTCAGAAGCAGTAATTATTATTGAAATAATTTTATTGAATTTTATTCAAGGTATAAAGTTAAGTAAGTCTTGCATAGGCTTTTTTAAATTATTTTTTAAATCTAATTTAGAATGCAAGAAGTGATTTCTCAACTCTAAACGAAACACTTATTCATTTAAAATCAGTCATGCAGTTGTTTGTGGAAAAACAAACAAACAGCAAAAAAAATCCTGTTGGATTTTATCCTTTGGCTGGGGAAATGAGCTAAGCTTTGTGCTTAAAAGTTGGAAAACTTTGGCTGAGTCGGAGAGAGTCTGCACTTCTGATGAATGTTATGAATCCCAAAGTGGCTCTGACAAGGTGCTCTTAATGCAGGGAGTGAAGGAAGCCTAAACTGAGCTTTTGACATTAACTCCAATGGAGACTAATGGCTAGAAAAGTGGTTTCTGTAAAATTAAATTTTAATTGGAAAATTCAGAGAATTAGATCAATCTGAGTGTTTCTGCTCAAGGTGGATCAAGGAATAAGGGTGATTTAGATAGTCCTCTCAGCCTTGACAACTCAATAATGCTGTATCTAGGTTTGAGGACCAGAAAGTGAACCTGGTCACAAAGGAAAAACAACCAAATTGTGTCTTGTTTCACAGCCCAAGCTGAGGGAAGTACAATACAGAAATGAGGAACACAAATGGAAGAAAAAGAATTAAATTATCAAATTATTTTTTTTCTAACACCTCCAGTATTTAAGTGCACTGCCTTGTTGGCAATGAAAACACATGGCTGTACATATAGATGCAGAGCAGAAAGGAAATCCTGTTTTATTCATCGAATGAAGCCTGCTTAGGTTTGCTTGTCTGCTTACAGCAGCTATCACCCTTCACAAACATGGGAACGTTTGTCTCCGTCTTCCTACCATCAGTTCAGGTTGTCAAAACTTACGTTCATGCTGTGGCACTTGGCACTTTCTTTGCAAAACCACACCCATTCAGCTGCTTTCTGTTTCCCTCCCTTTATTCCTTCCCCTTCCGTATTTATGTCAAGAACTCAAAAGTCTGTCACTGGAGCTGTCAGTCATTCTGAAAGAAAAAACCTAGCTTGTTCGTGCACTTGTAGTGAGTGGCTGGGTGGAGAGGGCAAGAAGTTGTCAGAGGAGCCCCTGCAGTAGCAGCAAGGTTTCACCAGAAACAATTTGGGCACCATCTGAGCTCTGCAAAGAGTGTCCAAGATCTGTTGAACACCATCTCCCTGTGAGGGAGGTGTCTGGAGACCTCGCAGATGCCTGTGTGTGACTCTGAGAAAAGACTCTCCTAAGATAATATTGATGCTTCCCGAGAGGTCCAAGAAGATTCCATGACAGGTGTGTGCAGGTTGTCATATAACATTTCTGTGGCTTATTTGCCTTTTACAAGGTCTGTATGTATACTTACAACACAGATGCTCCCCCAGAATCCTCTTCAAGCCTCTGGGCTTCCTACTGCTAAGTGCAGCACAAAGGAGGAAAGAGAAAAAGGAAAAAGACAGCTCTGTCCCCAAAGAGCGTTCAATGCACATAGACAGGCACAGATGGTGGACAAGGCAGCAGTGACACTGTGACACCCCAGCTCACACACGGCTGATCAGCAGCAGAGCTGAAAACAGACCCACGGCTTCCAGAGCATCATCTCACTGTCCCACCTTGGGCACAGCAGGGCTCTTTCTGCAGCTCCAGCCAGCCTGGACCACTGATACCTCAGCCTTCCTGCTGCAGGTAGCCTCAGCCCAACCCCTAACACACCAGTGCCCCTTTTGCAACTCATTAGCACTAATTGCTGTTTTATTTGTGTAAGTCTGGGTGGTGACTCTGCTGCTGGGCTACATCACGACTAACCAGTGCCAGCAGAGGTCCCATGGCATCAAGGCACAGCTGCTGCTGGTGTGCCATGTTTGTGCTGTGGGTAAATAAGGACTCCTCTCTCTGGGGATGACAATACAGTGCTTTTCTGTAGCTCTAAATCAATTTAAAAAAAAAAAAAGAAAAAAAAAAAAGAAGACCAAAGAAAAAGAGAAAAAGGAGGACACGTAGCAAATACCTGAGAGACTTGCTGCATTTTCAGTATCAGATCTGATATTCAGATGAGGTTTGCTTTAGCAGCCCTTTGTCTATATCCACAGGCACAAATCAACATTCCTCTTATAAGAGAAACAATTGCTTCAGTGACTGCCAGAATTTGTTTCAGTTATTTTGAGTTTAGCAAGAAACAGTGACAAGAATTGCATAGTGAACCGAGTGGAGACTTCTCTGATTTCAGATTCCCTTCTGGCTGAATCAGAGAGAGGGAAGGGAAGGGAAAGGGAAGGGAAGGGAAGGGAAGGG
>JAOQGH010000012.1:149861295-149898599 GCA_025769975.1 Gallinago jamesoni
TTATGTGGTTGGACTCGATGATCTCAAAGGTCCCTTCCAACCACTAAGATTCTGTGATTCTGTGATTCTGTGAAATATCTGTGTATGTTGCTGCACGATTCACACTGTGTACGTTTTTGTCGCGTGCACGGGATTCAGTACAAGCAACTGATGTGAGACCTTGGCCTCGAGGGGTCATCTGTCCAGCTGCCAGCAACTGGGGAGACCGAGATCCAGGGGAATTGGATCCACACTCTAAGCATGCATATGTATTTCAATATAGATATAGGTGCATATATATTTAAATAAATAAATGATTAAACTTATGAATATACCTCCTACTAACAGACCGTCATCCTGCCAAGAGAGGGCAATAGGACAAAGCTATGAGTGAGAATATGTCTGTCTGTCTAGATCCGTGTGGTCAGCCATGAATATATGAATATACAAGTTGTGTACTTATGAAGTGCACAAGTACTTGTACTTTTAAGTGCCTTCTGGGAATATGTGCTCAGCTTCACTACTAGCTGGACCTGGGGACCTGCCTAAACTCTTTTGGGCTACTGGATTGGGGCAACTCCCTAAAAAGTACTTAGCAGACCTCCCAAGTTTCTCTCTAAAAGATTACATAGTGCACATTAGTGATCTTTCTCAAATTATCCAGTGCGTTTTGCCTGTTTTATCTTCAGTCCATTATTATATGTCTTAAAAGAGAAAGCCCAAACTGATTCAGTATTTAAGGTAAGTTTTAACAGTGCTCAACAAACTAGGAAGTCACTCTTTTTCAGGTTCTGGTTCTTTTCACATATACTAGTAAAATACTTCTCAATTTTGTTGGAATATGAAATTTTTAATTTATATTCTGCTTTAGATCTGCTATAGTCCCCAGATCCTTTGCAGGAAAACTTTTGCTTTGCCAAGTGTTCCCCAGCTTGCATTTTGGCAATTAATTTTACCAAAACTGAGTATATATGCTGATGTAGAATAATACACAGCCACTTTTTTTTCAGAAAATTTCTCACATTTGCCAAAACTTACTACTATGTCCTGCAATATATTAATAGTCTTTGCCACACTCATAATCAATAACCCTAATATCAGTTCCAGGCCCAGGACATTAAGGACCCACTGAGCTATACCCCTCACAGATATCTGAAGAACCTTATTTGATACAACCTTCCGCTTGCCAGTACAACTTTGTCATGTGCTCTGGACAGAAGTTTTATTTGGGTTTGCCTTCCCTTAGAGTAATTTCGTTTAGCTCAAATTTCTCTATCTTACTGATGGGATTGTCATGTCATACAGTTACAAAGCTCCACTGAATTCGAGTATTGAAGGCTTTTCTCCCCTTCACAATGCTCCACAATGTTTCTTATCTTACCATACAAGGAGACTACATTGGCTCTTTCTTGACAAATCCATCTCCTTGTCATCCTCTGTACTTAGACATTGTCTGCTCAACGTTGCTCTCTTGGATTTTTGCTAGGGATTGAATCTTTTTTTTTTCTTTATAAAGACAGGCTTTGTGCTTTTTTCTTTTCCAGCCTCCTTTTCTTCCACAAGGCATTGAAGATCTCAGTTAACATCAGCCAACGAAGTAAATTGCCAACAATTAAGTTTAACACATTCAGTTGATTTGAAAAAAGTTTAACTTATTTGACTACTCATTAATGTTCTTTTCTTATTATAATCTGAGTGTTTGTTTTACTGTATTAGTATTTATTGGACTAGTCATTGCTAGTCATTTTTTAATGAAGACTGATAACACATAGGAAGGCAACACTCTAACATTTCTGACATTATCTGTTGACAATTTTTCCATGCCACAGAATCATCTGGGAACACTGAGCACTTCCCTTATTCTTGTCCTTACTAACGGTGCACTCGCAGAAGGTTCCCTTTTGCCCCACGATGTCTTTTGGTAAATTATCTCATTTTATCTCTGGGCATTTCATATTTTAATCGCTCTATACTCAAGTTGCAAGGAGTCAGATTGCCAGAGTGGTCTCACTATACTTTTTCTCTAATAGCTGTGTTTCACACATGCTAGATTGTGCCTTTGCTGTTCTTTCTGCTGTGCATAGTAATATATCCATAAGCTCTTGGCTTAGTCTCCCTTAGTGGCATCATATTACTTACAATTATTAGGTTATTCATCCAGGAATGGAGCAGCAGAATTAGTTGTGGAAATCTTCTTTTACTGGCACTTTCTATTCCTATGCTAGAAGCTGAGTATCAAGATACACGTAGTGATAATATTTTTTTTGTTTATGATACTTTGTCTGAAAAATGGTTACAGCTCCTTGCAGAGTGAGACATCTTAAGAGCACCCAATTTGCTCAGCGATGCTAACATCCTCATGGACCACGTAAGAGGTACGAGTCCATCACCAGGCAGGAACATGCAAATATCTCTTTTGCCTGTGTTTGTGCTGAAATTAATTAAATTCATGGAGTGGCTTGACGGAAAGGAAAGTCTCTTCGGGGCTGAGCAGATAGGAGGATGGGATGTGATTTGTCTAATCACCTCCCTGAAGAATGAATTTCACTGAGGAGTGAATTCATTATCAAGCATCAACGGCAGAATATAGATGCTTTTATTATCCGAGAGACTTGATGCTCAAAACTCCAATCTTGAACAACAGTATGACCTGCCAAGTGCTGCCTGTTTCTACTTTTGCCTTCAGTTATAGGTACAGAAAACTGGTACCTGAGGCCTTGTATTTTGCAAAGATCTTCCCAGGATAGTACAGTATTGAGATTCTGTTCCTTTTAGTATTCGTAATTTGCACAGCAAACAGAACTGCAAAATCCTAGGCCATGGCCACGGCCACAGATTTGAGGTGTTATAATGATAAAATAAAAAACAGTGAAGCCAGCTGTCAGACAATCTGTGATCTAGGCTTGACAAGATACAACTAGCAATGAAATTTAAAAGCGTACAGAACATAAAACCAGCCAGATAGGGTCAGATCAAATAACCTTCTAATGTGGATGCTTAGGAGATAGCAAGTATACCATGATGTTTCTTCAAAACCTCTCTGAAATCCAGCAATTTACAGCTCATGGACTCCTGGAAACAGAGGTCATATCTTTGTGTTTATTAGTCCTTAGTGAATTATGATTATTACAATAATTTGATATACTATTTTTGTTCTGTGTTGTTGTGCTCTTATTAATAACAAATCGTCATTCTTCCTGATCCAATAAAAGAGGTTCTGTAAAACTATACAAATGACTATGAATTAGTCCAAAAATAATGTCCATATAATAATTTCCATCTTACTTCATTTCTCAGCAGGACTTTGTCCATCATTCTGTACAAAATAGTGTTCAGAAAAGTAGTGATATGCTTCTGACAGATCTTTTTAACGTTTTCATACAACCCTCAATGCAATAATATCCAATTCAGGTTTTGTGATGCTATTGTGCTAATAAATCATGGCCCACATCCCTTTCACTCCATCAGGGATTCTTGCAAAAAACAATCACAAAAACAGATCAGGAAACCATTTTTATTTCTCCCACCCCCCTCCAATCATTTGACAAAAGAGACCATTTTGGATTGATTCAAAATTGTTCTTAGAAACTGTATTTTTTCTGAGGAGAACCTGATGCATTTTGACATAAAATTGATTCTCTCCCTAAGAAAAATGAAAAGCCAATCGTTGTTCATGCAAAAAGTGTTGACTATTTTCAATTCTGCCATAAAAGTCTTGGTTTATCTGGGAAGGAAAAGGATTTTTATTTTCTCTCTTGTCATTTCACAGTGCCTGGAGAACCTAGACTTCATGTCCTTCCCCAGAACACACTGAAAGATTGGAAAGGATGAAATATCCCCAAATACTCAATGTATCACACAGGTACAGTGTGAACAGTATGTGCATTGAGCACAGCAAAAGAATGAATTTGATTTTAATAGAACTACCCACTATCAAATAGGTCTAAGAGCCCAAGTAAAGCTCTCCTGAACCCCACTGGCAATTGTGAAGGTAGAAAATTCCATAGATGATATAACTCTATAACACACAATTACAGCTCATCCTGTCATATTTACCTTCCTGGCTTAGGCTCTTTTTCGTTTCATATTCACTAGTTTATAGAAAAGACTGTTTTTCAGTCTGATGTTTTGCTCCAGTTCTGATGTCTGGATGTTTTCTGTTTTAAATATGTTTTGGAGACACTGTGCTCCAGCAGCTGATCCCAAAGGAACGTATTCCCAATGCAGTTTTGAAGAGCTGTAACACTTCACAGCAAGTCATGGCATTCATGCTTTACCCTCTCACAAACTATTGTTTCTTCTGCTAAGTTTTTCTCCTTTCACTCAGCTCGTGGCAAAATGATTTGTTGTCATTGTCAGCAGTGAGCAGACAAGCAAGAGGAAAAGAGAACTGGATGCAGAAAACTGAAGAAGAGCGGAAAGAGAAGGAATTAAATAGGACTCTATGGCAAGCAGTAAGTGAGGATCAGACAGGAGTCAAACAAGAACTTGCTTTGGTAGGGGGTTTGGACTAGATGATATCTGAAGGTCCCTTCCAACCCCTACCATCCTATGAAAAGGGAGCACTCATTTTCTGATTGCATCTTTTCTTAGAATCACAGAATCCCCTAGGTTGGAAGGCACCTTTCAAGATCATCTAGTCCAACCAATGAGAAAAAAACCAAACCAAAACAAAACAAACCCACACCCACACCCACCATACCACACACAAAACAACACCAACCCAACACTAATCCATATCCCCAAGCACCATGTTAACTTGTCTCTTGAATACCTCCAGGGATGGTGCCTCAACCACCTCCCTGGGCAGCCCATACCAATGCCTGACAGCCCTTTCAGTAAAGAAATATTTCCTAATATCTAACCTGAACCTCTCCTGGCGCAACCCCTTGTCCTATCATCTGTGACTTGGGAGAAGAGACCAACCCCTGCCTCTCTACACCCTCCTTTCAGGTAGCTGTAGAGAGCGAGAAGGTCTCCCCTCAGCCCCCTCTTCCCCAGGCTGAACAACCCCAGCTCCCTCAGCTGTTCCTCATAAGACTTGTTCTCCAGACCCCTCACCAGCTTTGTTGCCCTTCTCTGGACCTGCTCCAGCACCTCAATGTTTTTCTTGTGGTAGGGGGCCCAAAACTGGACACAGTATTCAAGGTGATGCCTCACCAGTGCTGATTAAAGGGGGCTGATCACCTCTCAGGTCCTGCTCACCACGCTGTTCCTGATACAGGCTAATGCTGTTGACCTTCTTGGCCAACTGGGCACACTGTTGGCTCATGTTCAGTCTGCTGTCAACCAATACTGCTAGGTCCTTTTCTGCCAGGCAGCTCTCCAGCCACTCTGTCCCAAGCCTGTAGCGCTGCTTGAGGTTGTTGTGACCCAAGTGCAGGACCCGGCACTTGGCCTTATTGAACCTCATCCCATTGGTCTCAGCCCATCCATCTAACCTGTCCAGATCCCTCTGCAAAGCCTTTCTACCCTCCAGCAGATCAACACTCCCACCCAACTTGGTGTCATCAGCAAATTTGCTGAGGGTGCATTTGATCCCCTTGTTCAGATCATTGATAAAGATGTTAAAGAGAATGGGTCCCAGTACCAAGCCCTGTGGGACACCGCTCATGACTGGCCACCAACTGGATTTGACTCCATTTACCACCACTCTCTGGGCCCAGCCCTCCAGCCAGTTTTCAACCCAGTGGGTTGCTCCTTAGACAAGGGAATGTCATTCTTCATTCATTTCCTCGAGAAAGGGTTGAAGGTGCCCACCACACAAGATGATTTTGAGCCTTAGAATCACAATGAAAAGGAACTAGAAGATAGAAGGAGCGTGTGTTTACTTCCAACATCCCACCAGCTTAGCACAATTAATTTTATTGGGAATGCCCGCTTTCCCATAAAGTGGGATTTCCTTTGTCACAGCTTTGTCTGTGCATTCCCTGACAGACAGAGTTGTGTGGTGGCAGCAACTTCCAAAAGAAAGGCTTACCTGTATTGTGCAATTACCAGAGCGTGGTAAATTTATTCCACTGGTTCAAAGCACAGGTGGTTTTGTCAGTTCATCACACTCCTAAAGCATTCCCTTAAGTGTTGACTTTGTCAGAGGTATGGGCTGTTGAAGAAAGGAGAATTCACTCTTAGTTGAAGCTGACCTCCTCTTCTACCTCCTCAGGCAATTCACACACTCTCCACTACCTGCACTTCACGAGAACACCCAGTTAATTATTCATGGAGAGATGAGGCCTTTAAACTCCATTGATTTCTTGTGTCTGGCTTTTGATTGCATCTGGTAAATTCATTCAACTTTGATGGCATTAAGTATTTTGAATAATTAATATGGTAATTTATCCCAGGCTTAGGACTAAATGTTACCTTCTTCTGGGAGGAGTGTTGGAAGGGGAATACTCTTTAGGGCCCTTTTCCTGATTCCTTTAATGTCAACATGGTACTTAACTTAAGTGCCTGGCTGACAGCTATCTGCTTCTATGAGACTCCAGCACACGCACAACTGGGAGAAGAAGCACTAGATGCACAAACATTCATTCTTATTGTATGCTTTTAACTGATGGAAAAACAATCAGAATATCTGTGACACCAAATCCAGGGAAAAAAAAAGTCTCCAATCAATCACAGAGTTCTCAAATCAATGGAAATTTTTTTTTTGTGAGTTCTTCGGGAGTAGAACTGAATCCCAGGATCCAAACTCTGCTGAGAACACTATTTTACAGTACACTGTTGGAAACTTAATCCATTTTGGATTTATTAGACCTAATAATGACTTCTGGATCTTTCTGTCCAACCCAGAGGAAAGTAATCCTTTCCCTAGTGGATATCAGAATTGGGACATATTTGTCTTTTCTCATTATGTTCATTATAATGGATCTAATAATCAGAACCATTCATAATTTATGGATTTACTTTCTGTTATTTCTACATTGGTATTTATATCCTTCAGGAACCCATATCATAATCCCCAGACCCTGAAGTCATCAGTAAATCGAACTGTTACACAAACCAACCAAACACTTCACACCAAAACAACTCTTCTTTTGACTTGCCTCTGATGTGAAGGTTCTTTTTTGTCTTGTGAATTCATGCCAATACTAAGCATTCAGACAGTGGAACAAAAAATTGTAAGGGCAAAGAGAAATCACTAAATTGCTTTTCATTAGAAAGTTATGTTAAAGAATCAGGAAACTTCCTAAAAATCAGACTCAAATAACCAGTGGTGGTTATATACAAGACAAAGCTTAACACTTCAAAATGCTTTCTGTTGTTTCATGACTTCGATCTGTGAATTTGGCTTCCAATAGATTTTTTTTTCTTGTCTAAGATGAGCTCATCTTCTCTTCACTTATTTTTACAAACACTTAAGTCTATTTCTGATCTGTTCTCTTCGGGACTGTGTATAGTTTTTGAGGGCAGAAATAAGAACTGAAGAGACCATTTATTCTTCCAAACCTATAGATATAGAGGTGATTTAACCTTCCCTACTTATTGGATATGTACTTCCAGGTAGGGTTTGAGCCATATTATTTCTGAATTTAGACAGCAATACTTCATGGCCAGCTATAAAATTTTGATACTTGCCAGTGCCTACAGAGCACTTTCAGTCCCATGGCATGGTTTCAGTACAGCTGGATCTGGAATATAAGCTTCAGCTAAATGGTCATCTTGTTGACGCGAAGGTAGCTACCTAGGGCTCAAAACTGGTGCAATTGTGGGTTATGGGTAATAGTTCTAATTCGTGTTTCTTTTGTCCTTGACAGTTTGTTAAAACCTTGCTGTCACTCAGCTTATGCAAACCTCCTTTGTGTCACTACCCTTATCATCTCCAAGAGCACAAGGGTTCAATCAGTGCCAAAAATACGTAGTGGGTTTGAGCAGATCTGAAGGCATCTGTGTCTCCAGTTATCTTCCAGCTTTGTTCTGCTGCTACAGGGCACCCATTTCTTTCCTGGAATGCCCATTTTTAGCTTCAGAGATGGATTCCATTGTATAAACAGCTGAGCTGTGAGGACAGGGGCTCCTGTCCTGGGGCTCCTATTCAAAGATAAAAATTCTGAAAGACATTTGTTTGGCAGTTTGCCCACAATTCAAAGCATTTAATATCTAGTGTTATCTTAAATAATTCATTAGTGCTCGATATGCCTTATACTTTTGTTGAGAGTGCAAATAAATGAGGTTAAATGGGATTCCTGCTGATTTCTTGTACTTTTGTTGGTTTAAACTCTGATAAATATATGTTTTACGAGACAGGAAAATAGCATTAGGGAACAAATGCCTTTTAGTCAATGAAATGAGAGAGGCATTTTCCTCTCTCTGTAACAGCAAAGATAGTCTTTCCTCTTTAACCTTATGTGTTTCTTTGAATTACAGCTGATGAATTTAAATGAGGAACTGGTCCTTTAGGACCAAGTTGTGAGGATAAACTCAATGGCTTCAAAATTCAGCTTAAAAGATAGTTTTCAGTGGTATATGACTCTGTGTGTGCATATTTGTTTGTGTGTTGCTAAGCAGTTAAATAAAATAAATGTCTTAAACTGTAAGAAAAATAAAACTGGAAAAATAAATTTCAAATAAATATAAATACATACCAGCCTATCTTCAATTTAAGAGCAGCTGTCCCACTGGGTACTTAAGATACGTGAAAATGAATATCTAAATATTTACCATGTATTTTGCAAATTTTTCAGCCTGTAATTTGTAGCTGTCCAGAAGGAGCATAATAGCTTTGCAGATGATGAGAGTGTGAAATGTTTCCTGTCTCTTAACCTACAGCCCTCCTCCCTGTCCTTAGAGTTTTCGTAATATGGAACGTAATACCCATATGGGACACTTATTAGCCCAGCGTCTTCTTTGTGATTTCCCACATGTTGTTTGTAATTAAATCTGACTCCAGAAGGAAACACAAGACATCCTTGGAAAGGTTCACTCAGAAGACTGAAAAGCACAGTGTAAGGGATAATAAAGATAATACTGGAAAGGACTTCTGTAGGATTTCTGATCCAAACTCCTACTGAAAGTAGGGCTAAACTACACAGTCTGACCACCTCCTCCTATACCTCCTTCACTTGGCAACTCAACATCTAAGCTGGAGTACATCTCTCACATGTGAAGCCACCACCACCTCCTGAACATCAGATCAAGGCACCAGGCACTTGCTCCATGCCATGTGAGACTTGGGCCACTGCATCCTCCATCCAGAGCCAGGAGGAGGCTGGAGCAGTTGTTTCATCTAGTGCCAGAGATTATGTCTGTGCAGGCTCCCACACTGTCTTAATAAGCAATTCAAAGCACACCACAACACTGACTGCCAAAATTCACTTTAACCAATCCTGAGAACTGTGCTTCCACTGAGAACTGTGCTTCCACTGAACAGTTATATACTTGGGTCCCAGTAGCACCTGGATAAGAGCCATGGTATTATTTAATGAGGAATTAGTTAAAAAGGGTGTTTTTCTTAATCAGAAAACAGCCAAGCAGAAAATAGCTAGCATGATCTGTTAGCAACATTTGACCCTACAAGCAGCACTTTTAAGTTGTAATTTACACAAAGTTGTGTGGGAGACATGCTGGAGAGAAGGGATCCCATCCAGTCAGACTTGGAAAGGCTTGAGAGGTGGGTCCATGTGAACCTCATGAAGTTCAACCAGGCCAAGTGCAAGGTTCCTGCACCTGGGTCACAGCAACCTGGGTCACAGCCAACCCAAGCACAATTATAGGCTGGGCGGAGAGTGGATTGAGAGCAGCCCTGAGGAGAAGGACATGGAAGTGTTGGTTGATGAGAAGCTCAACACAACCCAGCAATGGGCACTCACAGCCCAGAAAACCAACCGCGGCCTGGGCTGCATCAAAAGCAGCATGGCCAGCAGGGCGAGGGGGGAGGATTCTGCCCCTCTGCTCCAACCTTCAGCACTGTGTCCAGCTCTGGGGCCCTCAACATAAGAAGGACACAGACCTATTGGAATGAGTCCAGATGAGACCATGAAGATGATTTGAGGGTTGGAGCCCTTCTGCTGTGAGGACAGGCTGAGAGAGTTGAGGTTGTTCAGTCTGGAGAAGAGGTGGCTGTGGGGAGATATTAGGGCTCCTTCCAGTCCCTAAAGGGGCTGCAGGAAAGATGGGAAGGGACTTTTTATCAGGGAGTTTAACCATAGGACAAGGGTGAAAGGTTTTAAACTGAAAGAGAGTAGATTTAGATTAGATACTAGGAAAAAATTTCTTCATTATGATATTATGGCATTGAATATCACTCCAATCAAAATTGCAGTATTGCTCCTTATTGATTTCTGTATTGGCAGAGAAACAGTAGAGAAACTATAAGCTACAGAAATTTGAGTGTTAGGAGCTCTGTTGTAAGTTGTTCTGGGGAAAAAAAAATTAATTTACATTGTGAAAGCACTGCGTTTTACAGACAAGCTGTCAGTTTCACAACATAGTTCTAGCATGCTTTAGTTCATAACTGAATTATAAATATTTAGGTATGTGTATTCGTATATGTATATGTATATTTAGGGGATCTGTCTATATATAATTAAAGGAGAGTAATACATACAAGAAAGCTCTGTATCATAGAAATATATATATCTCCATAACACATTTCTGAGTAATATATCCATTATATACATATGGAATATATAATTTTTATATATATATATTTATATAAATTGTATCTATGGCTTTTGTCCATAATCTGTGAGTAATAAGAGACTCTTACTGAGTTTTCCACAACCAGGCAAGAATATGTTATGCTTCTGAGAAAGCTGAAGCATAAGAAAAACAGTTTAGGCAAGTTTCTCATGGGTATATTTAGAGTGGAACAGTTGTTGAGCAGATAATAAAAAAACTTGGATGTTAGCATGTGTCACCATGTGAAGAAAACATTTAATAGACATAAATACTTTTTTTCATAATGTGATTATAGTCTAAACAGAGAAGTCAAAAAGTGAGATATGCTGTGAGTACATAATGCCTCCTAGCATTCTTGAATTAACCATACAATATGTCATCTCAGTTTCATAGTAAAACAAGGAAAATTTTTACACTTGTCTGAGACTTAAATGAATTCTACATCCAAGAGTCAGTACCTGGAGAGGACACAAGCACTCGCTTATTTCCACATTTCAAAATTGAAAAAAAAGAAAAAATTCTTACTGTGGCCACAACTGTAACATTTACTTGGCACTTGTAATACAAAAGTCCAAGGAGGTGATTCATTTTTTTGGTCATAAACAGGGTTTTCTTGTCTGAACAAAAGTCCCATTTGCTGGATCCTGATTGCAGCACTTCCAGTAAAAGTTGCCAAGAACAGGGGTTAGATGAAAAAAATAATTTCACCCCAACTTTACAGATAATAAAACTGAAGGTATGAGAGACTGAGTCATTTATACATAACAATATATGTATATTTATACATAACATATAGAAAGTCTAAGATGGGACTGAACTAAGATCTCTTGAATTCCCATTCACTTCTGTAATTAAAGATAAATAAATGAATAAACAAATAAATAAAATCTCTTTCAGGAAGTCATTTTTATTGAAACTTATTTACAATTGAGACTAACACAATTATTTCATTTTTAAATGTTATTAAAAATATGATAGAAATCTCAGTAGCATTCATTTCAGTATTTTAAACATCATTTTATAGGAATATTATTTTTAAAAGATATAATTTCTTTGAACGGTATCTAACTGTGCAGCGTTTTCATGTCTTGTAAAAAATAATTTTACTCAAAAAACATGTGTTTGCCAGTAGCATTTTAACTAGATGTAAACCAGTATTTATGATCCCTTCCAAATAAAGTGAAATCTTCAGTTCTTTTGCTACTGTGCTGGAATAAACAGGCTAATTTATACCCCTTGAAAAAGCAATTTTTTAGCAAAATGCTGATCCTAACGCTGTATTTGCAGAAGCTCGACTGTTTATCTGCTTCGCCCACAGACACCATACGGGGCATATGTAGGACACATTGAGTGGCTGGAATCAGCAGAGCCATTCCTGAACTGCATATAAATGTATCATTTGCACATAATTCTGTGTGATAATAGTCAAATTAGAGGAGGTGATAACACCATCATTTTCTTTCAAATTGGTGTTTATAGACATGATTACTTTATCCAGTTCTTACACTTCTCAGAGTGGAAACAAAATCAGAACCAAGCCATCTTAAGACATATTAGAAATAAATGGTTAAAAATATAAAATTCAGTATATATTAGAGTTATGGGAAAGTGGGGTTTTTTTGAGAACTAGAAAGGATATTTCACTCTCACCCAGTCCAGTTTAAAGCCCTGATTAAGCACTTCCTTAACCTTATGGATGTCAGTGGATCTAAGTGCTTGCTGAACTGTTACCACGTAAGCTCTTCCTTAACCCCAAATGCATTGATGTGTCTTGGTGCGTGCTAAAACGTGATCGCATCTTTGCTTTCCAACATCGGAGTTTAAATGCGATGAGAACCTGGCCCAAGGAGACCAGACAGACTCAGTGCAGGGAAATGAGTAGGATAAACGCTTGACGTGCCAGCTCAAAGAACATCTGTTACTGCATTTCAAAGAGAATTGAGCGATTTTAAAGGCAGTGAAACCCTTTGTCAGCTTCTTGCTTTGTCCATAATTGATCTGTAAAAGCTTTACCAAAGTGCCATCAAAGAAAAGAGACAAATGGATTTAGAATTTTTACGGTGCTCTGGGTCCTCTTGTTGGAATTCAGCTGAACCTATTTTAGAAATTGAAACAACAGCTCTCCATGGGACCAGCATTTTTCAGATCAGGATGAAAATATGGCAGCAACATTGCCTCTCCCATCCGAATCCCAAGACCAAAGACTCAAAAGGAGTCTAAAGGTGTCAGATAAAAGAGTCAACAGCTCCTCAGTTTCTTCAGGAACCAGATGTAAGAGAGGAGCAAGCGTAGGCTGTGATTATTGCCTGCAAAATTTTATGCCGCTTTTACTTTCTGGCAGCAGCTCAGTTCCTTGTGGGAGTGAACGAGTGTCAATACTTGCAGAAATCAATTTTAATTGCTTCTCTTCCTGAGTCTTGAAGAAACCGAGCTGCTACTGAGAATAATGCTGCAGAGACACAGATGAACCAAAAGGGGTTTGTACTTCCAAAATTTTGAGAAGCAATGGAGAAGCGTTAATCACTGTCATTTGCTAGCAGAAACAATCATCTGAGTCCAATCACTTCTTGATTGCTAAAGACATTTTCCTTTGCCGAGAGTACTAAGGTTTCATTTTTTTTTCAGCAGAAATATCTGTTGCAGCTGCCACTGAGAACCGTAACCGACAGCAGAGGCAGACAGATATTTGTGATATTTTGGTGTTTCTGTTTACAAACATAAGCCCAGTAAGTCAGTGAAGAATGTGTTTATCACAGAACACAGTCATATAAATTAATATTTCATATATATATAGTCATATCTATGAATATTTCTCCTCTGCTAGGACCTATAGTACCACAAGAAGATGAGCTACCCCACACGAAAGACCTCTCTTCATCTCCCCCTAAGAATGAAGCAATATAGTTTCCAACTTTTCACCAGATGTCTGGAGCAGAGGTAGGGCTGCAAAAGAGATAAACATCCTCTGAAATGAGACTTCCTCTTTCTGCTCTATTTCATTCAAGTCGTGACTGCTAAAGCAATTCTGCAGTGTGAGCAAGTAATGTCTTTATGGGATGTTTTATCATGAATCTTCACCAGGCAACTATTAATCTTAGATCATACTTTTACCAAGTGTTTATTCTTTTATTCCCCTCAAGCTTTGTGATATCAATATCGTGCCTGTCACAAATAATGACAAAAGGTATCTTCTCCATTGCTGAAAATAAAGATGCCTAAGAGGATGTGATTAGCAGGAACTCAGGAGATAGCACATGATCTGGAGGGAAGGGATGCCATCCAGAGGGAATATGACAGACTTGAGAGGTTGATTTGTGTGAACTTCAGGAATTTCAACCAGGCCAAATGCAAGTTCCTGCACCTGGGTCACAACAATCCCAAGACACATATACAGGTTGGGTGGAAAACAGTTTGAGAGCAGTCCTGAGGAGAAGGTCTTGGGGATGTCGGTGGATGAGAGGCTCAACATGAGTCAGCAGTGCGCACTCACAGCCAAGAAATCCAGCCACATTCTGGGCTGCATCAAAAGCAGTGTGGCCAGCAGGGCAAAGGAGGGGATTCTGACCCTCTGCTCCACTCTCATGATACCTCACCTGGACCATTGTGTCCAGCTCTGGGATCTTCAACAGAAAAAGGACATGAACCTGTTGGAATAGGTCTAGATGAGGGCCACAAAGATGAACAGGGGGCTTGAGCCCCTCTGCTGTGAGGATAGGCTGAGAGAGTTGGGGTTGTTCAGCCCTGTGGAGGAAGAAAAGGCCCTGTGGAGATCTTCAAGTGGCCTTCCAGTACCTAAAGGGACCTACAGGAAAGCTGGAGAGGCACTTGTTACAAGGGCATGTAGTGACAGGATGAGATGTAATAGCTTCAAACTGGAAGAAGGTAGATTTAGATTAGATATTAGGAGGAAAATCTGAGGATGACAAGGCCCTGGAACAGGTAACTCAAAGAAGTTGTGGATGCCCCATCCCTGGAAGTACTCAAGGCCAGGTTAGATGAAGCTTTGAGCAACCTGGTCTAGTGAGGTATGTCCCTACCGATGGCGGGGAAGTGGAATTAGATGATCTTTAAGGTCCCTTCTAAACCAAACTATTCTTTGATTTTATGATTCTATGATCTAGGAGTAAGAATGAAAATGTCCAGCAAAAGAGCGTTATGTTGCTAAGCCTATGTAGATACCCTATGGCAAAGAAGAACAGAGCAAATACTTGAAGAACATGGTGAAACAGCTGCATAAATCTGAACTATTTGTAAAATTACCACTCCACAGCCAGACAATACCCATCAGATGCACATGATAACTCACCAATTGTGTGCTTCAATGCATGCCAACGTGGTAAAATATGTTTGCTTTCCTGAACACTCCTGTGGTCTGTTTTAGCCTTTAAAGGACTAGAGAAACACATATGAAATTATTAAATCTCTGAGAATCTTGCATCTAAGCTGGAGGAAGTCACCACAAGCACCTGAGAGTCAATAAATTGAGGGATTGATTGCTTCCAATCCTTACTGGCATTTTCATCTCCATTATAAGGAATTAACTCTCTACAAAGACAGTGAATACAAGAAGCTTGAGCTGGATGTCAATGAGTCTCCCAAACGACCTACAAAATGAGGGTTGTCCCACCCCCTTCATCTGACATGAAAAGCTAATAACTGGGGTAATAGGTGGAATGAGTGTATTCCTCACATGACATTTCTGTCATATTAATCAAACAAGAGTGTAATTCATGAAGGTTTATTTTACTTACCACAAGTTTAACCTTGTGTATATTCTGGACGGCATATCATTTATTGAGAAATAAATTATATTCATCTGTTGCTCTATCAAGTGAAAAAAAACAACAGCCCATAATGCACAGACTCATCTCTTGAATTAAAACAGTGAAAGGGACCATAGTGTAGAATCAGAGAATGAATAGAACTGAATGTCAATAAACCAATGGTGATGGATGTTAGTCTCTATGGGAATTTGTATCTCGTAACAAGAAATAAAGAAGGATTTGAAGCTGGATGGCTGATAATGAGACACTGTTACAAATGCTGTCAGTGTCACTGGCATGAATGAAAGAGTTATGAACAGACTATGAGAAACATCTTTACCTTTATTTTTTCACTCTGTCATCTCTCTTTAGGAAAGAAAATTTAGAATTTCATAATTATCTATTTGCATTTCTCTCCCAAAAACTGTTTAGTCAATAGCCCATTTCAAAAAATCAGTCAAATTGGGAGACGCTCAGAATAACTTAAATTTTGTCATTAAAAAGTTACAAAAAATAGGTAGCTAAGAGAACTGAGAGCTTAGAAGTGCCCCACAGAGGGAAAAGCCAATGTGATCACGTAACTTTCAAGACATCAGAAAACCCATATAAGGATTTCTACAAGTAGTTATAGTATTATTTTGAATATAAATACTTATTATTTGTATAGAAACATGGATACAGAGAAAGATAAAGATTTGATGAACTTGATGTTCATGTTTGCTAATATCTTCTATTAGAATCCAGATTTTCTCTGAGACCAAAGTCAGTCAGTCTTGACAGACAAGCCCATGGGAAAGCAACCTTCATGAACTGCAGGGTTTACAGAATAATTTGTGCACCTGATCTGTTCTAATGAGAAAGACTTTAAAAGAAGTGTCTCTTCCTGCCTCTTTCTTTCAAAGATCACTTCACCCTTCCTGGACCTCTCTCCTCTTCTGAGCTTTCTTGATTAATCAAAGGCAATTTCACTTCCTAACATTTTCAGTCTGCTCTTATTTTTCTCAGGGATGAGTCTTAATTCCTGGTCTCAAAGATATTGGGTTTTTTTCTGTACTTTCCCTCCTATTTGAATTCTAACTAAGAAAATTACTTCTGAAAAATGAATGAGGGCAAACCTATAAATAAATAAATAAATAAATCCACAGAAAACTTTGCTTTAAATTCCATATGGGAAAAAAATTGAAGATGGATGGCATTCCAGATCACATCCATTATATTTTCATTACGATGACAACACACAAAGCTCTGACAGTTCTGGACTGAAGTTCAGACATTAATCAAATGCTGTCTTCATTGTTTCTCTGGCACTTTTTCATTAAAACAGTAGCAGTTTAGCTATAGTCCTGTAAGTTATTCCTAAACTGGCTCCTTTTCAAGCACAAATGCTCTTTATTCTTGAAATATCTGTATATTTCCAGGCATCTGTAGATTTTGAACCACAGTAGGGAGGAGATAAATGTAATTATATCTATGTTTTAAGAGAAAGACTGTGACAGAAGATGATATCTAATGTGTCTGACAGTGATGGTGTGTTTCTTACCACAATTTCTCTAATGTATGTATAAGCACTCTCTTAGCATTATCTCACATTCTTTTATAAATTTATCCTTTCTAAATAATAGGTTTTACAGAATAACTGGTGAACACTTTTACTATGGGGGAGCCAGGGCATGGAAGAAACAGTTTGCACAAGAGAACAAGGTAAGAAAAGCATCTGGGATTTATTCTAACTCTTCTCGGGTATCAACATAGTCCTTCAAAAAATAGGGAACTTTTGTCCCAAAGTCCAAAAAAGCATTCAAGAAACATTCTCAATCAAATACTATTATTATGTTCATTTACATTACTAAACAACTATTAATTTTTAAACAAATATTTATAACTCAATTTTGCTACACCTAAACACATCTCCACTGATTCAATCCAGAACTCCATCTCATAGAGTAATCTGTCTTCAGGTTTGGGAATAGGTGGAGAAGCAAGGAAGAGTAAGAAGAAGGCAAGTGTATCATACAATATTAGAATAATTCAGTTTGGAGGAGACCTCTATAAGTGTCTGGTCCAAAATCCTACACAAAGGAGGCCTGACTACAAAGCTAGATCAGGTTTTCCATCCAAGAATGGAGGTTCGACAGGATCTCTGGGAAACCTCTTCTAATCCTTTATTCCAGCTTCTTTATCCTCATACCCAATAGGAGTATCTCTTGCTGTGCAGTATGTGTGTTGTCTCTTGTCCTTTCACCTTGGACCTCTGAGAAGAAATTAGTTCTGTCACTGGGTGGAGGGCTGAGCAGGTTGCTGTGCGGTGCTTTGCTGCTGGTGGGGGTTAAACCAGGACAGCATTTACCTTTTATTAAAGCACAAAGTGACACAAGGACTAAGCTTCCTCTTAGGTCCCACAGCCCGTTCTCAGTAATAATACTCGTCAACATCTTCCCTCGGGGTTTTTTTGAAAACAGACTTAACTTTTCAACAGGCTTCTCAGATGCCTCTCTTAAAAACTTCTAACAAAATTTTTTAGGATCTGCCAGTCTTTACTCAGTAGCTACTGAGCATCCACTCCAGCCCCTCCTGGAGTAGAATGGGCAGTTCTTTTTCATCCTTGACTGCTATCCACATTATTTAATTGTTTTCCAAATATTCCCATGTTTGTTTATTTTTGCCATTTTAATTCATAAAGGATCCATCAATGCTGTTTAAATTTGTTTTGGTAAGAAGAATGATTCGTACCTAGCCTGCAGTTCTTCAAATCAAATGTGTCGCCATGTATTTTGTTTCCCTTACCATTTTTCCATTTTCTAGCTTCTGAATTATATTAATTGCTATAACACTTTCTTCCTCCCATTTGTTTATAGATATATATTTCTATGTCTTTATACAAATTTTTATGCTTGTATAGCTGCTTTCATTTTCCTGACTGATAATCAGTGTGGCCTTTCTTGAACTGTCATTTCCTGAGGACCTAGTAAAATGCACTTGCAGTTTTCAATTTTTAATTTTATCTGTATATTGGCTTTTCTATTTCTAAAGCAGATTGAAGTAAAGTAGGCAATGATTGCCTCCTTCTATCCAATAGGTCATATGATAGGTCTAGAATAAATGCAGACACTTTGCCCTCCAATAACATATTTTTAATTCTTCTACATATTGAAATAGTTTTGTGACAACCAGCTCTCTCTCTTTGTCTTTGGCTGACATATTTCTGAAATATTCCAGTCCCCACCTATACATGGGGCTGTTCCCGGGACACAAAATAAATTGGACACTCTTATACCTTCCAAGAGAGTAAATAGTGAACTCAATATCCTAGTGACTTTGTAGGCAGACTTCTGTTTATAGCTCCCAATATTGTGGGTGTTCAAGTTATATTTTCCACCTTTGCGGGTGGAACAAGTTACATTTTCGGTTCATTTTTGTCAACAGCCTTACTTGTGCCTGTGATGCAAGAGCTCATAAGTGCAGGACACAGGCAAAACTTCTTTCCTTCTTGTTTGGACTTGTTTCTACCCCTTGTAATGGGATATGAAAAAGAAAAAAATGCAAGTAATATTGTTTTTCTGATTTATTTTTTCAGAAGAAGATACACTACTACCACCACCACCACTCCCTGAAGTGAGCTCACTTTGCATTTAATGCAATAAAACTATGAAAGAACTTTCCATTTAATATAGCATTATAAACATTGCCCATCAAAAGAAACAGTGGCTACTTCTATTTGTTGACACAAGAATTAAACTCATGCAATGATGGTGTCACTGTGCTCTGCACAGATTTGACCACCAAATACCAAAAAACCCAAATCTCAAATAGCATAAAGAAATGCTTGTCTTAAATGAACTGAAAATGGTTACATTAAAAAGGGTCAGAATCAGGAGCTCTTCAATATTTTTTTAAATTATTTTTAATTTTTATTTAAGGAGTAATATTATCATACATATTAAATTTACAGTGTGACAGTACAATTCTGTGAAGAGAAAAAAGAGATTACATTTAATTCTCCTAATAATAAAATCAGTGATTTAAAGGCTGCTGTATCTTGTTTTAAACATTGAATTCCTCATCTCACTTCTTCTAGAGACCATGGAGAAATGCATTTGTGAAGGAAAACAGATATATTGGAGAAGTAATAGTATCCCATGAACAACCAATAAACCAAAAAGTAATTATTGATCAAAATATTTTTCTTCACAGCATTAATTTGAGAGGATCTGTGAGTTTGATTTTGACATATACATTATATAGGAAAAAAATAATGTTGTTCAGAAACACAGCAAATGAGGTACTGAAGCAAAACATCCCCTCCTCTACCCCCCCAAACTGGCTTGTAGCTCATACCTAGAGGACTAAAAAAGAATCCCCATTACAATATTGATTGCACTTTGTTATTCTGCTTTCATGATTAAATACATCAGCCACACCGTCAAAGCATTAAGTCCTGATTAATCATTCTTAGAACCCCAGGAGTAATATACAGAGCATTCATTTGAAGTGTGGGTAGAAGGATCAGTTCAGGATTTATTCTCAGGTCAACTGGAAGTTGTCCTTTGACTTTCCTTGGGCTGCAATTTCTTTTGCTTCATTTCTCCCAGTTCCTTACAGTTCTTATTAACTGACAGCAAATAAACTCCCTTGGGGCCAGAATACACAACTGGGGAATTGTGATTGTGTTGGAGGCTGAGGTGCTGTGCTGGTGTGCTGAGTTGACCTTGGCCAGCTGCCCACCCAGCTGCTCACCCACTGCCTTTCCTCAATGGGTCCAGAATGAAAATAAGGTGAGAAAGCTCACGGGAAGAGACAGGGAGCTTGATTATCAATTATCATCATAGGCAGAATAGACTATACTTTTATTTATTGCTGGTTTAGATACATTTTAGATAGAAATGACTATGACTAAAACAACACCTTGCCCGTCCCCCATCCTTTTCCCTCCCCATACCTCTCCCCCACCAAGGGGTACAGGGATGGGGATGGGGTTTGCAGTCCATCAACCCACCCCTCTGGGTCACTCCTCCCTCTTCACCCCTCTCCCTTCCCACATTTTCCCACTAACCCGGGTACTCTGTTCAGACAGAGAAAATCTGTATGGAAATCAGTGGGCTGGAGCAAACCTTTCCATGTTTGGATTTAGTTTGCAGTTGACATGACTGCTCTAGTCTTCATGGGTTTTTATGCCCTTGGGAAGAGTTCATTTCTCCCCAAGCCTTTTCCCTCACTGGGCATCTGTAACAGAGAATTGCTGGAATAAATTCTAGTCTCCTTTACAGCAGCTTGCTGCTTTTTCTTCCCCTGACTTTTAACATGTCAGTCCCAGCTCCTGTATATCTATTTACTCCCAAGTAATGCAGGTTTTTATCAAAGGAGTAACCTCACACTCCCCAAGGAAATCTATTTTGATTGAGAGTTGGGCAACACTAAAACTCTACCATTGATATTGGGGTTTTTTTTCAACTTTTGTTTTAAAAGCTTGAAATAGTTTGGACTGGAAATAGAAAACCAGAAGACATGATTCAGTTATCATCCAAAATGGCAATATTTAAAAATGCAATTCAAATAGAAAAGTAGATGATGCAAGAAAAATTCATACAGGCATTTGTAAAAAGGGCTGAGACCGCATTTTCTGTCCTCCAGGCCTCTTAAGATATAATCAAGCTCCAAGGTGTTAAAAAGGATTATCACAGGACAGTACTCAAAATGCTAAACCCAGACTCCCAATGGGATTTATAACCTCCAGACCATTGTTTCATTAATGCAAATAGCAAATAGCGGCTCAGCGTCTACAGTGAGAGAGAGCCTGAAGTTCCAACTCTTCTCAAAGACATTTTGTAAAGATTCTCTAACAGACAGGAAAAAAGTCATACTCTTTTACCTAAAAATTGTTGCATTATAGAATTAGAAAATTAGTGTTGCATTAGGAATTTTTTGCAGGTTTCACTGTCTTTAAGCCTCACATTTTAATCCCCACTCGCAAAAGAATTCAAGAATAAAATAGAAATAAGAAGTACGGTTCCTTGTCAGTGTAGGATTAAACAACAATAAGGAGGAAAAAATGTTTGCCTCTGTCTAGGGCAGTTACAGAAGAACAAACATCAACAGTTTAAATTCCTGCCTCTGAGCAAAGTCTTTGCCTGGGGGGATATTGTTTGTTTTGGATGAAATGAGCACAACCCAAGCTGTAAAAGACAAAGTAAGCCAGGAGGAAATTTCAAGCAGATTCTCCAGATGAGTGAGATTGTAACAAATCCAGAGCCACTAAGGACTTCTTGGTTGTCATTATTCCGCACTGTCTGACATCTTCACAATGATGCATGCAATGCCCTGTCTGCCAGAGTTCCTATTTTGTTCTCCCTTGCTGTTTTGTTGTGTGTTGTTTAAAAAAGGAAGAAATAACCCGTGAGTTGTTCTAGGCTTGCTGCTTGAGGGGTGATAATTGCACGTGACTAAATTGAAATGTTTACGTTCGAGATTTCCAAGACTTTCTTTGTACAACACAAGGAAGTCTTCCCTATCACAAAATAGCCGTGCCTCCCCAGTTTTCAGAAGAAGGACTGGTGTGCACACACGGAGATATCTGTGCAGGCAGATGGATACGTTGAATTATTCTAATACCTGCACTTTGTTAGCCATACACTCTGTATCCTGCAAGAATCTCTTTCAGTGAAAAGTGAATAAAAAATTAAAACATTAGAAGCAGAAATGAATCCTGGGTATCATGTCTTCCCCCTCGTAGAGTAAGCTAGTTTGTTGTGTCGTACCCTCTCCGTCGTTAATACTCACCTTGAATTTGTACTGCTTCAGTGCTGAGCCCAGTCTCATGTAGTTCAAAGGGGCAGTCCAAATAGCTACTGTGGTTAGAAATGCTCCCTGTGACACATTTTATTCTAAAACCTTTTGATATCATCACTATAGAAATGTCTGTATGGCTATACTATTTACTTGGTAGAAGAAAATGATGTGTCATATTCTTGAAAATATCGACAAGTGCTATAGGAGACCGAGTTATCCAATTCCTGTAGTTCTGACATATATTTATAAAAGTGTAGCTTGTGTAGCTTCCAGTTCTATATGTTGCCTTCTTCTCCTATGATTTTAGGAGTCTAAATACACCTCTGTGGCATGGAGGAGCCTCAGTGGCCAGTCTGAATCAATGAACATCTCTAGGCAGGAAGGTGTGGAGAGATTTTTGCTGCAATTCCAAATTCCTATTGCAATTGTACCTGTAATTGATGGAGTTATTATCTGTATTTTGGGCAGGAGAAATGGAAATAATTAATTTCTTTCTCTTTTAGCCCTTAAATCAGTTCAATCCAGAGTCTGAAACAGGTAGAGATTATCAGACCTTGAACACGTTTCATTTCAGATAAATTAAGAGGAAATAAATAATTTCAGTATATGATAACAAATTATTTGATAATTCTACATTTAAATGGAATCATAATAGAAATATAAATAATGTTCCTGTGAATAGCAGATGGTTTTGCCATGATGGATGTCATTAAAATAAATGATAAGAACACTTCTGCAAACAAATAGACATTAATTAAATCTTTATTACAAAGTGTGGTTTGTAGAAAAACACATTAGACATGTCTGGTATTTTAAAAAGTGTTATTCCTCTCAATTAGTGATGTATTAAATAATAATCTTTTTTTTTTTTTTTTTTTTGAGTGTAGCTAACTTAGAAAAATAATCTCCTGAATGCAGATCATTTCTTCATTAACCTCTGGAGAAAATAATTCTCTCTCTGGGGATGAGTAATCTATATTCTTTCCATTAGTCTGTAACTAGATTGTGTTTGCAAATACAATTGTATTAATAAGACTCTCACTTTCCCAGAGTCTTAGATAAGTTTAAATATAGAATTTTGGTAGTTCTCTTATGATGAATGTATCTATTGCTACAGGCACTCCAAGTCCAATTTTTCATAGCTATCTGCATAGAGTTATTCAGGAAAAATATGTTCCCTGTGTCCTGGGAGACTTTAATGAATATTGACTGCCATTTTCTTTTCAAATTAGGTAAATACCTGTGCAAAGCAAATTAGAACTGTAGCTAGCCATTTCTGTAAGCAATGCTTGCTTTTGCTTACACAATAATAATTGCACATGTAACACAGAGGTGTCACTTATGTTGCATGTGCAACTGCATGAGTTTTCATAATAATATATGGAATAAACCCCTATTGTCCTGGAGTATTTTGCTCCATCAGGCTGAGCATGGATCACTGCATTGCTGCTGCTTCTACTTGTAGAACATGTATTCTGGAGGCTTTTGTCCCAAAAGATCACGTGATATATCAAATGATTGACAACAGCAGTAAAATATCCTGTAAATTGAAGTGAATCTGTAAAAAGAGTTTCGTGAGGTAGCGATGGTATCCCAGGAAATGCTTGGTGTGAGAAGAGCCACCAGAAAGAACAATGTTTTAAAAGTGGGAAAAGAAAGTCTCTGAACCATAGGGGTTTGTTGTAAGCTTGTGACATTTTTATTAAGGGGTATAATTCTCTTTTTCCTTTGTAGGGTGGAAAAGAGCTATAGGGTGACCAAAGTTGAGCAAAGGGAATCAAAATATATAAGATTGTAGGTGACCAACTTAGGGAGCAACTCGTATAGGGACAATCTGCAATTCTTTCTATGTGACATTTGTCAAAAGAAAGAAAAGGAAATCAAGACAGACACCTTTATTGGCTCGTTTCTCCTACAGTAACTGCCTTTGTACCAGTTCACAGGCTAAGGTCATAAGCAAAGACATGTAATCCTTTTGCATTTTATGGCAAAATACTGCAATCTGGGGAGGCTCTTGATTGACCCAGATTCTTCTTTAACTTTGAGTGAAAGGGGTATATTTTCAGGTTCAGCATACAAAACTGCAACTTCATCCTAGAACTTGCTCTCATTGAGATCTCAATGCACTGCACTGCTAAGTGTCTTCAGCACAAAAATTTGATCTTCCCTTTCTCCCCGTCACTTTTAGAAAAATAGGTCTAACTGACTCGGTAGACAGCCAGGAACACACCCCTTCATTCCCAGAATCCTAACGCAGTTTTAAAAATGGGGAATATGCACTTTCTTTGTAAGTACTACAAAATGGGTGTGCAGCTGGCTATAATGATCTTGAGGAATTTAGTGGGAAAATTAAGTAGCAACTGTTGCTGCATTTTATATATTCAGTATTTTCACTAGGAATGTAGAAGATGGTAGAGGAAAAGCACTTCAGGCACTAGAAAGAAAGAGGTGATTAAAAGATTTAAAAGGATAAGATTAAAATTCAAAATGATCTTGAGACATTGACATGTGGGGCTGAGACTGAAAGACTGAGTCTCTTCAAGCAAGATGAACAGCCATTCTTCAACAGAAAATGCAATCCAGGGCAGAACTTTGGCATTGAAGAAAACTGGAAAAGCCGTTTGACGAGAGGGAAAGAGGTGGCATATGATCGAGCATGAGGCATTGGTGTCCCTTCTATTTGTGAGAAAACATAGAAAATGTTGGCTACACTAGTCAAACATCACACATGGAACACAACAAAGATATAACTGGATGAGTGAAGCTGAATAGGAGATGTGGGCTCTTTAGCAAAAAAATATTATGGAGGTGCAGATTTTCCCAATTTGTCCCATGTATTTCCACCAGTCTTAAAAAGATGAAGGAGTTCGTGGTTTGTGACACACCAAACTGTCTTTTTTTTTTCCCTTCTTAAAATCTTGTCATTGTTTCACCTTCATTTAAAGGGGAAAAAAATTATAGTGAGAAGAACCAATCAATGAAACAACCTCCCCAGGTTCGTGGTAGAGTCACCATCATTAGAGGTTTTCAAGACGGGACTGGACAGGGTACTACATAATCTCATCTAAGCCCCCTTTCCCATGAAAAGTTGGACCAGATGGTCTTCTGAGATCCCTTCCAACCTAGGCTCTTCTATGAGTATATGAATTAATATCTGTGCTACACTATTTTTAATTTCACCCACTCCATATCCAGCCTGAGATCTGAGAGCAGGATGGCCCATATGTTTTTGTGAGATTTTTTTTTCTCCTCAGTGTGCCTGTTTCTATATATTTCTGTTAGAGAAGACAGGTTGTGTGTGTATGTGTCACGTATAAATTAAATTTTCTGTGACCCTGTATACATCAAGCTATCTGTCTCACAACTAAGTCCCCATCCTGCTGTTGTCAGTTTTTCTCCTAATATCCATAGCAACAGTATTGTCTTGTCAATCAAATATTTTACGAGTTTTGAGGCCTGAAAGGATTATTAAATGTATTCTCTGGCTTTGTGAAGGATATAAGCCCAAGACATTTGTCCTATTTGTCCTGTGGTGAATCCAAAATCTGTATTTTGTATTTCCACAAAAACCCACCTGTATATGGCCTGTAAAGCTTAGGAGGATGGAGCATTCACCAAGGACACCGGTAGTTTTAGTCTACATTAATTGTTTTTGTATATTTAAGAATTCGTATCTTGTTTCTAATTTGAATTTATATGTTTTTTGCTTCTGGGCTCTGTTTCTTGCTATGTCTTTCTCCACTAAATTAAAGATCCCTTTACTACCTGGTATTTCTCCCCGTGGAGATATTTAAACTGTAATAGAGTCACCTCTTGATTGTCCTTTTTTAAGATAAACAGCTTGAGTTCTTTATGCCTGATTAAATAAGTCTTTCGGCACATAAAATACCTAACAAATGAAAAGCAAAAAAATCTTCCTCTGTCTTCCTCAAACATCCCAAAAAAATTACATAGCTACTCAAAAGGGAGTACTTGTAAGAAAATATAATAATCTATACAACAGTAACTAGTTAGACTCCAAATACAGAAGATATCCCCTTATGGGTGGTTCTTTAGAAGATGGCTGAGAGGAGAGGTATGAAACAAAGATGAAAATTTGGGATATAGACTTCTGATAATTAAAAAGAGGCTAAACAGTCTCCCTTCAGAGAAAAGGATGTAGTTATTGCTCAAAGATTTGGTACAGAAAGGCCCAAGCATCACTTATAGACGAGTAGGCACCATAAACAGAACAAATCACACTGTTCAAAACTAGGGAGACTTCACCAATGAGGACCTGAATGTAACATTAAAAGAAATATCCTAACTAAACAGTCATTCTGGGATTAGAAGCAATTGTCAATGAAGGTTTTGGAATTGTCATCAAAGGACTTATTACAGCCTTACTATGAGCTTTCAAGATAATACAGCATGTTAGAAAACTACAGGGAATGACTGGAAAACATGTAAGTTCCCTTTTGAAGACAGAAATCTGTTCTTAGTTATTTTAGGCCACATCAAGCATGTTTCCTTCATTTGGATATAAATAAAGGTGTTGTAGCACCTAATGAACATTAGTAAGCCACAATAAAAGTCAATGTTCCCAATGATCTCAAATAACTTTTTCTTTTTTTTTTTTTTTACTTAAAACTGAGAAAATAAGCATCAGACTTAGGAAATTATATCTGGGAAAAACTGCAGTTCCATGTTCTTATTATAGACTGGGAATATTGGGCTGAATGCATTGATAATAACTTTCTTCTTCAAATGATCGAGGATCCAGCAAGGAAAGGAGCCGTGCTGGACCTTGTCCTTACTAACAAGGAGGGGATGGTGGGGAATGTCAAGCTCAAGGGTAGCCTTGGCTGCAGTGATCATGAAATGGTGGAGTTCAAGATTCATAGGGTGGCGAGGAGGGTGTGCAGCAAGCTGGCTACCCTGGACTTCAGAAGAGCAGATTTTGGTCTCGTGAGAGATCTGATTGGGAGGATAGCATGGGAAAAAGAACTGGAGGGGAGAGAGGCCCAAGAGGGCTGGTTGGTTTTCAAGGATTGCCTCCTCCAAGCTCAGGAGAGGTGCATCCCAAAAAAGAAGAAGTCGGGCAAAATAGCCAGCAGGTCGGTGTGCATGAATTAGGGACTGCTGGTCAAGCTCAGGACCAAAAAGGAGGCTTATAGAGGGTGGAAGCAGGGACAGGTAGAATGGGCAGAATACAGAGAAATGGTCTGAGTGGCCAGGAACGAGATCAGGCAAGCGAAAGCCCAGGCAGAACTAAATCTAGCCAAGAACATCAAAGACAGTAAGAAAAACTTCTACAGATATGTCAGGGACAAAGGCAAGACTAGGGAAGTTGTGGGCCCTCTCTGGAAGGAAACGGGAGACCTGATCACCCAGGATTTGGATAAGGCTGAGCTACTGAACCACTTTTTTGCCTCAGTCTTCACTGGAAAGGGCTCAAACCACACTGCCTAAGTCACAGAAAGCAAAAACAGGAGCTCTGTAAATGAAGAACTGCCCACAGTATGAGAAGATCAGGTTCAAGACCTCTTAAGGAGCCTGAAGGTGCATAAATCCATGGGACCTCATGAAATCCATCCATGGATCCAGAGGGAGCTGGCAGATGAAGTTGCTAAACCTCTTTCCATCATATTTGAGAAATCGTGGCAATCTGGCGAAGTTCCCACTGACTAGAAAAAGGGGAACATAACCCCGATATTCAAAAAAGGAAACAAAGAAGACCCAGGGAACTACAGGCCAGTCAGTCTCACCTCTGTGCCTAGCAAGATTATGGAGCAGATCCACCTCCAAGATTATGGAGCAGTCTTTAACAATAATTCTTTCTTTTTTTATACTTTAGAATTATAATAAAGGATTCAATGGTAATTGTCTTTCCTTCAAACCAGGGCTTTTTTCAGTCTCTTACCATCCATGATTACAGTACTGGCAACTCTGAATGAATCACAAGTAATAAAAAAAAACATAAATAGTATAGTATAATAATAATAGTATATAAAAAGTATCAATAGAAAACCTGGGCCGTTTATCTAGTCACTTAAAATGGCATATGGCTTCCTGAATGTCTGATTAAGATCTTAAAAAACTGAAGACACTTGTGGTCATTGCTCTGCAAGGATATGCTGTGAGTGCTAAGTACAGGTGAGATCCAGCAGGATATAAATTACAAGATGAAGGAAATGAATGCTGAATGTTCTTGCAGCCTGGCTAGGGATGTGTCTTCCAACATCATGATATTTTAATTCATTTCAGATTTTAATGTAGTTGAGATTGGCTTCAGAAAATGGGAAATTCATGCGTCCATCCAACCTGTGGACATTTCTGAAAGGAATTTAAAAATAAAACGTAATGCGTATTTATTGTGGTACCTATCCCTTTCAGCAGGGAATCACAGCATAGTGGTCTCCCACAGAGCAGGCTTGAGCACTATGTTAGATACTGGATGTGATATATCTCCTATCACATTATTGGATCAAGACAAGGCACTGCAGGGATGGGGGCTGTTTTCCTTTAAGTGGAGAAATTTATATTTGGACAACTTAGAGTCAAATATTTATCTGGCTATGAATGTCTTAGCTACCAAGAATAGAGTCATATATTTTGTTGTTAAAGCCAGGGGATCCTGCAACAAAAAGAGGAATATTTCCTTTAATATGTATGAACCAACCCAAAAGTTCAACTCAGTTGATTGTGGCACACCTAAATGAATTGCTGTTGTTTTAAATATAGCATCTAGTGTGGTATCTACTTTTTTTTCTTCCCAGGCCATGAGAACCCACTGTAAAGCCGCTATAGCCAAGTGTGTCATCTTCAAAGACCTCAAGACAAGATGAAGAGATAAAGACCTCTATAACTTTATTTTCTATGTCAGGGCTGAATTCACCAATAATTCACCATCTCTGTCAATATCTGGTCAATCCTTTTCAGCCACACGTCACTCTGAAGGAGAGACTGAGTTTGGCTGGATGTTGTTTTCAAGTCTACCTGAGCATTTTTGCTTTCTTTATCCCTGTGACTGAAAAACATTCACTAGTTCTTTACCTCCTGCTGCTTCCTTTTCAAATCTTGCATCTAAATCAAATTTATAATAGAAGACCAAAAGGAAAATAACACTTTTATTATTATCATCAATATTTTTTGCTTTTGTTATTGCAAAATCATATTGTTTAGGAAGCTTTTTCAGAAGAACCAGAAAGACCTTAATCTAAAGTCAACATCACTTCTAATTTCACCAATGCTTGTATTTGAGGTGAAATAACTTGCCTGAAAACAGGGGGAATAAAATAGTTTAAAATCCCAGAAATGAATAGTTTCTGTATGGTACTCCATACAGAAAGCAGGTTCTACTTCTCTGACTTATGTATCTCAGCAACCAAACCCAAAAAAGTGACTCTGTGCATGGCATGTCATCTCTTTATGCTTGACAGGACTCCTTCCATCTACTACATTCTGGGTGCTTGTCATATTTGGTGAAAAACTTGTTTTCCTACTTAGGAAACATCAAGAAAAAATATTGTGAGTGCATGTATGTTGGGGTTGTGAAGTAAGGTGAATCTGATAAAATCTAATCTCCCTGAAACAAATTAGAACATTTTTTTGTTGTTGTTATTTTTTAGGTAATTAATGGGTCTCAGTTGTCTGCAGCAGTGGTTATAGCAATTAGTTCAGCTTAGCACAAGTCTCTAATTTCATACATCAATAAAAGTTAGATCAGGGCACGATCACTATCAAGCGTAGTCATTGTTTACAGCATATTCATCTTCATAAGTGCTTGACTATAAACAGAATATCTTTCCACTGAGGTTTGTTTTAAAATATCCATCAGTATGCCTTAGAAATTCTAGGAAATACTGAGGGGAGAAAAAGCAATAGATCTTCTACAGAATTGAAAAACAAAATGTCAGTGTAAGACATTCATCTTCCTCTACTACTTAAGTACCTACATGAAATAGAAACTCTATGGTGCGAGGTCTTGTACAAGCTGAGTGAGAAATGTTTTTGTCCTCAAGAAGCTGCTGTTTGGAGGGTACAAGGTGGGGTTAAACACAGGGGATATGTGAAGACTGGTGAAGGTCTGGGAGAAAAAAGAATTTCACAGGAAGTTAGTGGTGGACACAGGAATGCAAATCAGGTGTTCACCTACAAACCATTAAGAGACAGGATAATTTGGTCTCCAGTCTTACAGAAAAGCTGTGAGAGAGGAAATCTGAGGGAACTGTCACTTTACCTTCCTAACAGAGGACCTTGTCTTGTCTATGTCCTCTACTGGGACAAGGTAGTGACTCTACCAGTCTTCCCTGTGAAGGAGTTATGAGGATAAATCTACTTCAGCATGGGAGAAACACATTGAAGGTAAGGAAACACCATGAAAATATATTAATTTCTCTAATGAAGTTTGCTCTTGGCTCCTTGATAGTTGTAGCCCTAATAGAACATTCCCAAGAAAGAACTTTGTACTATGAGCATACATCATTCAGTGGGAGTACTGCTGCAGACTATACTGGTAGGGTTTATTTATTTAATTTTACATTGCCTGGATCAAAAATGAATGTAAAAGTGTGTAGGGAGGATTCAGACATTTGTTTTTATGGGACAAGAAGAATACTCAGTGTTTAAGGAGGTAGTTATTAACAATAAATAACACTTTGAGTACATTTTTCACAAAATGGTTGTGACTCCCACAGTTTTGCTGTTTCACATCGAAGACAGTAGTTCAGCTTTGTTTATCAATTTTTTAATATGCCTAAAAAGTGTCCTAACAAATGTGTGAAGTACATTTGAAGACAATCAGACATCTATCTCCCCTTGAGTTCATTAGATTTAGGCAACTAAACACATTGGATATTTCGATAGGTTCCTACTCCATACAGCTGTGTTAGGAAAGTTATTCATTACCAGAAGAGGCACTAGAAAAGAGGAAACAGAAAATACTTATGAGCACATGATTTCCTCTTTCTCCTCCCCCAATTGAGGAAAAAACAGCTAAGCTGACATTTGTGATAATGTATTATGGCAGGTGAATTAGGCAAAGAGTTAATTAAAATCTGAGAGTTAATTAATGAGATCCACTGCGCATTAAAGATCATTACGCCATCTGAAAAGAGTAATTAGGGAGCAGAAACTGGTGCGTTTTATTCTCCTGGGTGTTTTGCTGACACGCCACATAAGTCATTCAATGTTAAGCGAAATAATCCACTGATCTCCATATTTACTGTGATTATTACATAATTGTGGCAAATTAAGCTGTAGCAGGGAGATTCCTCTTTCTAACAGATTTCCTCCCAACCACCCATTCGTCTGTCTCTTTATCTGGCGCCGTATGTCCCTTAATTAAGTCATTTGTGATCATAATTATTTCCAAACACCATTTTAACCAGTTGCTTTCACCCAGCATACAAGCTGTTGGTTTGTTGTTTTTTTTTCAAATCACCTCAGAGATGGGAGCATGAGGCTCAAGACTTCTGCCTTATCATGCTGCTGGCACCATCGTGTTGTGTGGCCATGGGCAAAATCAGCTCTCATCAATTCCCAACCAGCTGTAAATTGATACTGTACACTTTTGTGACAAGACCCATCTGATGGCTGGGTTGTCCATCAGGAACCACGATAACCACCGATAGGGATAACTCTGAGGAAATGGTTAGTACTCAGCGAATAAAGCCTCTTGCCATTTTCTAAGAAGCGGGTCCTTAGAAATTTCCAGACTTGAATTAGCATTGGTTGTAACTGCTACTGTTGACAAACACACGGTGGGTTGACATTTCTCTTTCTGCTTGCACTAATTCACCCTAGATTTTTGTCCGGGAAGCCTTTGAGAAAGCTGTTTGTGTTTGCCTTCACACACTGGCATGGCAAACGCACAAGTGGGGACCTGCAGCTCACTTTCAGATTCATTAGGTTTTCCCTGATTGTTATTTGTGCTGCCTTTATTCATAAACACACTGGAAGAACATTCTTTGTTTCACTTTAAGCTTGACATTTCACGTCTTGCATCCACCATCTGAGAGCACTGTTCCTCTTTTCCTTCATAGGATCCCTTAATGAGCCTGCATTTCACAAACCCATTTTTCCACATCTCTCCTCCACCCCATCCAGACTCTATACCTTCCCTCTTCTCAACCTTGCTCTCTCCTTCACCTCCAGTCTTTTCAAGCTGTTACCTTTCTAAATCTGTGCTGCCCTCCCAAATCTGCCAGATGTTTTCCATCCAGTAGTACTCCAGGTCAGGGGCTGTTGGCTGCAGGACTCTGAAGTTGCTCATTTCACAATTTAGCTTCAGTAGCTAATTTCATGGCTTCTGTAATGAATGAAGTAGTTGCTTCCTGCTTTTTCTTAATCTAAAGTTCTCTTCAGAAATCAAATGAATAGTCTACAGATACCACACCTTTATATCTTAAACTGATGTTTGAGGTAAATAAATGTTGGAGAAAAAAATTAAGCAGCATATTTTAGCACTCTCTGCTTATGTAGCAAACACCAGGACAGTCTCTGCTCTCTGTCAGTTTCAGGAAATATTTTTTATTGTTTCTCATAGAAAAGCTAATAGTTCAAAATGATTGCTGTCTTCATTGTAAACCAATGATTTCCTAATTTAAAAAAAAACACCCTCTTACCTATTTTAAACATTCCACTGACAATACAGTATTCTGAAGAACAAATGTAACCCTGCTGTCAGCTGGTGTCTTTCTTTGGTGACTTTTCCAGGATCTTTTTTTGTTTGATTTTTTTTTTTGATTGAGCCAAAACACCTTGTGAATCATCAGCTCTTCACAAACCATCTCTTATAAATACTCCCAAAGTTTTATTTTCAATCAAATCTATTTACCTTCCAAGTATACCTGTTTCTCTTTTACTTTCTTCTCTTTTCCTGTCTTACTTCTCTGTGGGTTTTTTTTGGTTTGTTTTTTTTTTGTTTTTTTGTTGTTTTTTTTTAACTCATAGATGGATCAAAGCATGAATTAGTTATAATCTTCTCATGTCTCACATCTTTACTTATCAAATGGAGGCGCAGCTCTTCCCAAGTGCAATGGTTTGTAAACAGTGCCAATTAGAGTTCTGTTCTGCTCCAAGCCTGGGACAGAGCAGAGATGTGCTGCATTACAAATGGGACTTACTAAATTACACACGCCAAGACTCTACAAAAGCCTTATCAAACAAAGTCAGTGAGGGGAAAGAAAGAGAGCTAATTATCAGGCAGCACCAGAAAATCAAAAGGAGCAGCCAAAGGTATTTTAAAGTCAGATAATTAAGCCATGGTCTAGTAGTAGGGGGATTCCTGCCTGCATGTTCAAGACTTTTTTAACCTTAAAGGCAAAAAAGCAGTGTAAGTTACCTTTGTTAGTCTTCTGTTGAAGAAAAGAAAATCCCAGAACAATTGTTTGAGTGCTTTATAAGAAAAAAGACAAATGGATCACAAAGGGCAACCTGCCATTCTGATTTTTTGACAATTTTTAAGTGAGGGGTCCTGGCAAACACGTTGGGAGAATTAAAAAAATTGTCTTCTTCTCTGTAGTTCTTTCATCTGAGACAATGTTTCTGCAGGAAACTTTAAAAATAACCCAGTTTGCATATCAGTCAATGTATCATGGTAAATCTGCTCCTAAATCAATTAAACATTTGAAAGTATTCCCAACCAAACGTCACCAACAGTAAAATCTATGTGTGAATGTAGGTATTTCCACTCCACCCTTTCACTCTGGATTGTAAGTCCTGCTCTTGGTGGCAGGGAAGTCAGGAAAAGGCAGAAAACAGGAAAAAGGAAAAAAAATCCCAGAGAAGAGAGACTGAAGGGACTATTCTTTCTCTGTAATTTTCCAAAACTATCAATTTCTATAGCCTGGTAATGAAAGGGTGCATCTGCCCTACGTGTGCACCACACAGCCCGTCTGAACACATCCGGTAAAGCTGTTGGGTTTGTGATAACAGCACAAGATACAGCAACTAAGTCCTATGTGTCTCTTTTCTCATGTACTTCTGCTCTCTTGTCCAGGAGAGTATGTTACTGTCTTACAAGTCCAGGAAAAACTTATTCACTGAAAGTCCTGTAGATTTGCAGCCTACAGTGTCATAACAAATACTTACGTAGAAACATGTATCTCCACCGTTTTATTTCAAATAGCTTTTCTTGTTTCTCTTTTCCTTCCCCTCTCACTGAGTTCCTGCACTTTCCAAGACATCAAGCTATACCTCTCCGTGTCTGACTTTACTTAGGATAGAAAATGTCAGGTGCAGATCCTGATGAAACTCCTGAAAGCTGCACATTGCAACACAAGCCCATCGAAAACACAGGTTTAAAAGCAGCACTCAGAGCCTGAGTGTGTGTTGCTTTCAACACTGGTTTACAAAATTGTCAAAGAACACTTAGCAAGTGGCTTTTCTACATTACAAAAAAAAAAAATGATATTGGCAGGAGGCATACAAATGACTATATATGGGTTAGAGAATCTCTGGAGTTGTGTTGAGTTAGCAGTTTAGCATAAAATTATGTTTATTTTTCCCTTCTAGAGGGTATGCTCATGCATAGCTGAGACTATTTAGAAATGTGTTTGCATTGTAATATGTGGAATAAAACAAGCCAGAATTCCATTATAGCTGTGACACTGAGAGTCATATTAATGAATTCCAAAAGTGTGCAGAAAGTGGAAGATAACCTGTGATATGACTAAGAATATAAATACTATGTTGTTTTCCCAGTACCCACAGCAGAACTCTAGACATGCTGAAAATGAGAAGCTGTCACAAAGGTGATTTTAACATCTGCTTTGTATGAAACAGAGCTTTAATGATATACCTTGTAACGTCAAGAAAACAGTGTAAAATGAAGGTGACTGGGGATTTTCTATGACTGTGGTGGGGGATTGCTTATGGTAGTAGAAGTTTTCAACCTTCATTACGCAAGGATAACTGCCTGTAATAAAAATGATTTTAGATTTTTATCACTGATAACTAAATTTAATCCTCAGCCATGCTAACTTCAGGACGTCACTTCATAAATGAAGTCAAAAGAAAAAAAATTAAAAAAAAAAATTAATAAAATATCTCTGATTCTATCTGTGGTCTCATTAGAAAGTGCAATTCTCAGCAAGGACAGCTTTCTCCAGCTAAATATCTCTCATGCTGTGTTAAGGAGTTATGTGGAGAACTAAATGTAGAATTCTAATTCTATCCATTCTCAGTCCCTGATTTATTGCCAGGTCTATGGCAAAGCACTTAAATATACAAGGGGGGGAGGATTACTAGGTGAAGTTGCAGCCTGCCAATGCAAAACCTCTCTGTCATTTCAAGCAGACCTTAGATGAGAGTGTGCAGAAGCAGTTCCTGGCACCACAGGCCTGTCCAGCCTGAAAAATTAGTGTCTTCTCCATGTGACAATAGATTTTTCTGTTGCTTTGAAATCAAAGAGTGAATCTCGTCAACAATGAAAAATCCCAGATTTTTTTTTAATTTCAGCTTGTGCCCATTGTCTCAGGACAAGACAAAACATCCTCAGGTTGTGCTGGGAGAGGTTTACATTGGATATTAGGAAACATTTCTTCACCAAAATAGTTGTCAAGCATTGGAACAGGCTGCCCAGGGAAGTGGTGAGTCACCATCCCCAGAGGTATTTAAAAGACCTGTAGATGTAGTGGTGAGGGACATGTTTTAGTGGTGGAATTGGCAGTGCTAGGTCAATGGTTAGACTCAGTGATCTTAAGGGTCGTTTCCAATCTAAATGATTACATGATTCTATAATTCTTGTTCCTTCATTTCAAATAAAATTTGAAGCATAAATTTTCAGATTTACCCCCCAGAATAGCTCTGAGTGCATGTAAAGTATGAGCAATGTTCTCTATTGAAGACTACAGTGAATTTCTAGCAATCTGGACTATGACTTTGATGAAGATCTTTTTATTTGACTTGGACTTTTCTTCTACTTTCTGATGTTTTTTTCTTTTTCTTTTTCTTCTCTCTTTTTTCTTTTTTTTTTCATGTTCAGATCATAAAAGAAAAGGACAAGCTTGGCTCTGATCCCTGTTTTCCTTTCCTCAAAGCAAAAGCCCAAACATTTCCTGAGTTTAGAGGAACTAAGCAGTCTTAAATATAAAACATCTTACTTCTGCCAAGGCAATTTTGACTACAGATAAAAGTTCTTTAACTGACAAGACAAATGTTGAAGACGAAGGCAGGGAGAGTTCAATGTAACGAGGAGGTTGTAGCAGCCAAAGGGACTTGCTGAAGCGCTGTAGGAAACAGGTTACAGGGATTGATTCCAGAGAACTTTCTTTTTTTATCTGAATTCACATTAGTTGGTACTCCCAAATTTGGCTTTGCTTTCCAACCCCACAAGCAAGACTGTATCTGTGAGATTTGTGCTCCCTGTCCAAGAGCAAAACCATAAGCTTTGTATCCAGATTTTGCATAATGAAATCATTTTTATGGCACAGAAACTTCTGGTTATTATTAATCTTTATCTTCCTCCCTCCCCACTTCTATCTCCACATCAGACTGCTGAGTGGTCTACATAACAGTCTTCTAAAGGTGTTGCTAATGAACTAATACACCAATAGCACAAACATTTTCAAGGAGGAAAAGAGAAGGGGGTAGGAGGAGACACAAAGAGACTCCCCCAGTTTAGCTGCTAAACATGGGCTCAAAGGCTGTGAAATTACTATTTTAATCACATTTAGTTATTGTCTTTACTATAAGAATAGCTATGGTGAGGACGGGAGGGAAGAGCAAGGGAAATTTGTAAGTATTTTCACTGTCTAGGCTTTATTTCAAGAAATAAGGCAGAAGGAAGACATTTAATTCATTGTCAGGGAAATAAAACATCGCCTATTGACCCAATGACTTCCTTAAGTCTCGCCGAAACAAGGTATACGGGAAAACTTTTTGTTTGCAGCAGTGTTGCATGAAGCTTTCATGACATAGTGCTATGTAGACACAGTTTCATTCACTGGTCATTAGGAAAAGTACCCACAAAGGAACAAAAAAACCCCAAAGCCTCTGGGACGCCCTTACAACACAGCAAAGTTTATATACCTGGTGGTTTTTGATATAAATACACCCAAAAAAGGAGAAACTCCTGCTTAAACCTTAAATCTTAAATGTTTAGTTTGGAGAAGAGGAGGCTGAGGGGAGACCTTATTGCCCTCTACAACTACCTGAAAGGAAACTGTAGAG